>SSNS01000200.1:88150-147173 GCA_006937985.1 Aphyosemion australe | reverse complement strand
ATACGAGTAACATGCTAACTAGTATTCGTGATGTAAACATTATGAGAAATATGTGCAAAAAGAATAATTTACTAAGGTTTTAAGTGGCAGGGCAGGATTTGGAGGAAGACTTGTGGACTAAGCACTTTATTGGAGAACATTAACTGGACGTAAGGATTGTTTTTGTTTGAGATGATGACTCTGTGATGTGCAGGCGCAGCTAAGAACGGTGAGTTGGAAATGTTTTTCTAAGAGGTTTAGTAAAATTGGTTACTGTGTCTTAAGTTTTGATTGCATCTTTAATTGGCATACATAATCGGAATCAAACAATGAAGACTCTTAGCTTTCCAGTTAGTTATGTAGAACAAGTTGGTGACTCAAAACGGCAAATTTGACCCGGAAGTAGGGCTGGGCGATATGGCAAAATTTTCATATCCCGATATAGCTCATTTTATATCCTGATAAAATTGCAAGTGTTTGCACCAACTCACCAAACCCACGTTTCTTGACCGTGTAGATTGGAACCATGTCTTTGCAGATGTGCTTGGCAACTGCAGTAGTGATCTACTTCCATCCGCGGGAGCGGTGGTTATATGGTGTGCCACGGCTAAACGCCTGTTGCAGCGTCTGTGTCTGGAGTTTGTTATGAGCGCTTACGCTACCACTCGACGCTGCTTTTATGACTTTTGCTTGTTGACTCTCTGTATTCTTTTTCGTGGTTCTTGCGCAGCTGATAAAATAAATTTGTAGTGTTGAAGTCTGTTGTTGGCACCGGGAACCAGCAAACTTTACAAACAACTGCTTTCTGGTCCGCGTCGGCCTTCCTACACCCAAACCACATCCATACAACAGAAGTTTCCCCTCTTTTAGGTACAAGCTCCTCCGTTTGGGTTGGCAGGTCATCCTGTTGAAAATTACCCTGGTCTGAACCGCATCCGCTACTGTCCTCCTTCATGTTTGTTCATGCATGGCTAGCGTGGCGCACCGCGCGTGCATGGACATGCCGTAAGCCATCATGACGTAAAATACTGCCGTAAAACGCCGAATCGTGGTGTAAACGATAGAGCTTCATATTAAACGACATTTTCTATCGTACAGACGAAACATTTCGTCATATCGCCCAGCCCTACCCGGAAGTATATACGCCTTGGTGCAACAGGGGGTGGTGTCATGATCACGTGATGAATTAATGCCGAGCTCTGGCCAGCAGCTATTTTGAAAATGAAAGTAAACATGGGCATATGTTTCGCTTTTGTAAACAGAATCAGCTGAGATGGTAAACTGGAGCGATGCAGGCTCTGGGAGGTTCTCTCCATTAGAGCTGAGCTCAAATCATCTGACAATTCACAGGGACTGTGGAGGACAGCTGCCGTTAGGAGCGGCTTGTGAAAAAAACTTAACGAGCACGGCTTCAACCGCAATAAAAAGCAAGTTATATCCAAGATACACGGAAGTCCGTGACAGCAAAGAGACTGCCCCCATACCCTCTTTATACTGCCATCACGTAATCTTTTATAAAAAAGACATGATTGCGCCACATTACCGCCATGGTCTGAGCTCTTATGAATGACCTTAGGCTCCCAGATGCCGCCGCGGCGTTGCGTTAAATTGGCGGCACTGTTTTATAGGCTTCTGTATGTAATGTCCACCGGACAGATTATAAGCATGCAAAGGGGTTACTTAAAAGACAGTTTACTGGGCCAAGCCCCCCCAGAAAAACCCATTGCCCCCCAGGTAAAGTCCTCTGGTGCCGGGTCTGTAATGTATGTGGAGGTAGAGGGGCTTCCTGATTGGTTAAAACACACAGCCCATGTTTCTCTCATGTATCTAACATGCTGTTAATAGTATTTAAACACATATTAATCCTAATAAAATGTTTGTAAATTGAATCGAATCACTTGAATTAAGGATTTTGTAAGAACCAAATTTTTATTCATCACCATGTAACGAAAATCTAATTAACATGTAATACAAAGACAACTTTTATATCATGCAAATGAAAAATTTAATCCCTTGTTTAACCAGAGGGCAGGACATTAGAGAATCTCTGAAAAAAAATCCCAGTAATGAAAATTAAAACAGGTGTTAATAGTAGGCATCATTTAAAAAAATGACTTCTGCATAGATTTAAATTTATCTTGCAAACAATCATCTTAACAAACCAAAAAAGAAGAAGAAAAGCACAACTGTTTTCCAAATGATTCTGTATGATTAAAAAACCCCTCTGAATACAATTATCAAGTATTTTTTGTTGCTTTTTTATGAGTTTTACCCCCCACCCTTTACATTGCTGCTCAAATGTAGAAGTCTACACTAACTTGTCAGTGTCTCCTGACTTCACAAACCCCCACCCTCAAATGCTGCCTTTCATCCTGATGTGCTCCTCTGTAAATGAAAGGAAACCTCTGAAAACAGAAGTAAGCTGCTGTTTGAGCCAAGTCATCATCACGGATCAACCAAAGGTTCCAGCTCATAACACACTCGTCCTGCCAGGTCTTCAGGGACTCTCTCAACAACGCCCTCAGATTCAGCTCCGCTGTTGTTGGTCACTGGGTTGCTGTGTTGTCGACGTTCATAAATCTGGTTTGTGCGTTCCCTAAAGAGAATCAGGGTGATCAGAAATGTATTACAAGAAAACTACATCCAGCTTGTTTAATACCAAAAAAATACACATTATTTCTGTATTAAAGCAACTGATGTTAATCAAATAGTATTTACAACTTGCTCAAAGAGATTAAATGTATATATATATAATAGACCTTTCTGTCCAAAAATTATTAGAATGAGGTTGGATCACCATCAGGTTAGAAACGTCCATATGTGTGAAGGTTTTCATGATGTTGCTATGCTTTAATTCGCCAAATAAGTTTATTTCCAAGTTTCTAAGATGTTCACCTGAGAAATCACCATGTTGTAGGATTGGTCAACAGCAAGTTTCTACAGATATTGTACTGCATACGCCAAAGACTGCACTAATTCATGGATCTTGCAAGGGCCCAACTCTCTTGGACCGTGGTACAATGCACCAACTTGCTAGGAGAACGTAATATGACGCTAAATGGAGGTCTGTTCTGACACCAACATTTTTAACCTGAGCCTTTGCCTTTATTCCTCTGTAGTCAAGTTGAGCAATAATCTTCATCCTATCCTCCTTATTCCCAAAGACAATAACTTCAGTTTTGTCTTTGTTTAACTGAAGGGAGTTTGACTGCATCCAGTCATTAACTTGCTCCAAACACTGACAGAATGAGTCTAGGGGACCACAGTCACTACATAATAAAGCTGGGTAGATCTGGGTGTCATCTGCAAAACTGGAAAAAATTGATTGCCGAAGGAACATTATTATTCAAGCGGAAGCCATTCCAGAGTCATAATTAAACACGCTCTTTCTTTCCTACCTTTCATCAACGGCCCCATTGCCTCGGTCCTCTGTGTCTTTTACTCTTTCATGAAACTTGCTGCCGTACTGAACCATGGCCTCTGAAAAGTGGGATAAAATAAGTAGCATTATTCCGTATTTTGAAAGGGTAAATGTACTTGCCACAAAGCCTCAATTTCAATCAACTTTAAAGTTCTCCTTGACAATCCTCAATCTATGATTAATCGTGGAACAAATAATACAATCTAAACAATTTAGAACAATTAAATGATACATATGAAAAATGTGTATGCACACACACATATAGATATCATTGCTCTTCCAGGAGGAGCAATGTGGTTTTCGTCCTGGCCATAGAACACTGGATCAGATCTTTACCCTAAGGGGGTTCCTGGAGGGTGCGTGGGAGTTTGCCCAACCAATCTACATGTGTTTTGTGGATTTGGAGAAGGCATTTGACCGCGTCCCTCGGTCCCCCCTGTGGGGGGATCTTTCGGGAGTATGGGGTAGACTTTGATATGGGCTGTTAGGTCCCTGTATGATTGGTGTCAGAGCTTGGTCCACATTGCCAGCAGTAAGTCGAGCACATTCCCGGTGAGGGTAAAGCTCGGGTTATGCTTGACGCGTCCGCGAGGTCCGCAAGGCTCCGCGTGGCAAAATTACGTAATTTTAGCAACCACGCCCCTCCGCGTGTCCTCCGTGCGGCCCAAAGTTTCCGCACCGCGCACCTAGGAAATTTTCTAACTACGCGGACGGTCCCTCGCGGAAAAACATGGTTGACTGCAAGAGCTCGTAGTGGCGGAGGTTCGTAAATACAAACATCTCTATGATTCGGCCCATAAAGATCACCGTGATCAAAATAATGTTAATAATTCATGGAGTGAAATTGCTGTCACACTCGGAAAAGACGAGGAAGCAGTAAAAAAGTGTAAAACATCAGTGATTTCTACTTCTACTATGGTGTAGTGTTTTAATGCATGCCGTAGAGCCTACATGCCACCCCGCACTCTGGGAAAATATTGGCTCACAGCGGAGACAATCTGCAGAAGGTAGGAAGGAACTATAAACGCTGCAAAGTCCAACGCGCGTTCCATCCGCGCGTCTCATTTTCGCACGGAATGTACATGTGTCAAGCATAAACCAAGCTTTAGACTCCACCAAGGCTGCCCTTTGTCACTGATTCTTTTATGGACAGCATTTCTAGGTATAGTCAGTGTGTTGAGGGGATCTGTTTTAGTGGCCTAAGGATCAGGTCTCTGCTTTTTGCAGATGATGTGGTCCTGTTGGCTTCATCGGACAGTGATCTTTTGCTGGAGCAGTTCGCAGCTAAGTGTGAAGCAGCTGGGATGAGAATCAGCTCTTCTAAATCCGAGACCATGGTCTTGAGTCGGAAAAGGGTAAAATGTCTTCTTCAGGTCAGGGACGAGGTCCTGCCCCAAGTGGAGGATTTATGTATTTCGGGGTCTTGTTCACGGGTGAGGGAAAGATGGAGCATGAGACTGATAGGCAGATTGGTGCTGCATCTGCAATAATGCGGACATTGTACCGGTCAGTTGTGGTGAAGAGAGAGCTGAGCCGGAAGGCAAATCTCTCGATTTACTGGTCAATCTACGTTCCTACCCTCACCTATGGTCACAAACTTTGGGTAGTGACCCAAAGAACGAGATTGCAGATACAAGCAGCCAAAATGAGTTTTCTCTGTAGGGTGTCTGGGCTCTCCCTTAGAGATAGGGTGAAAGACTTGGTTATCTAAGTCTCGGAGTAGATCCACTGCTCCTCCACATCGAGAGGAGCCACTTGAGGCGGCTTGGGCATCTGATTCGGATGCCTCCTAGACTACTTCCTGGTGAGGTTTTCCAGGCACGTTCAACCTGAAAGAGACCTAAAGGAAGACCCAGGACACGCTGAAAGGACTATGTTTGTTGGCTGGCCAGGGAACAATTTTAGGATTCCCCCAAAGGAGCTGGCCCAAGTGGATGAGGAGAGGGAAGTCTGGGCCTCTCTGCTTAGATAGCTGCTCCCGCGACTTGACCCCAGATAAGAGGAAAATGGATGGATGGATATAGATATCATAAAAAGTATTTAATGTAAATTTTACCCGCAACTCTCCATTTCTTTCTCCAGATCCAGTAGCCGATAACCAACAAAATAAGCACAATCACTAAAAAACTCACAACACCCGCCACGACCGAAGAGGATGATGTTGCTGCAGGGATTAAAAGATTACCAAATGTTAGAGAACAAGAAAACGCACTATAATAAAAATAACAATAAAACAGCAGAATAGTTACTTATTAGGGCTTACCGATGACCGTGACCTGGAGTGACTTTGAGGGAAGAGAACTGAAGGATACTGAGGAAATGTTGATCCCGTACACACAGGCGTACTCTCCTGAGTCTTCAACGTTTATTTCAGGAAATTCAAAGTACGCCATGTAGAAGATGGAGTGGCCGAATGCTTGAAGTGATTTGGTAACGTTCTTTTTAGGCCTTATCAGATAGAAGAAACCATCTGAGAATGTGGAATGAGTAGAGCAAGTGATGGAGAATGCACTTCCTCTGGGGACCGATATCTTCACAGGACTGTAGATCACCATTGAGTGAGCAGATGTCAGGGAGATGCTGGGCTTCTCCAACTTCACTGAAGGACAGAGGTAGATTGTAATAAATAGGTGTTGAAACTTCACTATGAACCACATTTAATTCACTGTCAAGGCTTATTTTTATTTACCAATGACTGAGAGATCAGCAGTATTCCCTTGAGGATAATAGATGATTCCTTGTTCAGGCAGTTTCTTATGATATTCACAGAAGTACGACCCATTAAGGCTGAAATCTGCTTTAGGGAAGATGAAGGTTGCAGCTTCATGTTCCGAGAACTTCTCCATATTTTTTGAGCCTTGGCTGTTTTTCAACACGAATGTCCCGCCCATATGTTCAGTTGACACAGTGCAGGTGATTTCCACTTTCTCACCCCAGTTTACCTCTGAAGAGGGACTTAAAGTAATTTGGGGCTTCTGTAGATCACCTGGAAGAAATTTGTAGAACCATCACAACTTACATTAGAGGAAAAAAAGGTCATTTATGGGTTTAAAGTGAACAAGGTTTCTTACCTAAACAGATGACGCTGGCATCTTCACCATGACCGCAGTTATTTTCTCCAAAACCACGATGAGTGCAGTGTGTGAGAGCAGATTCTTGGCCTGTACATTCCACATTATCTAGCCATATTGGACCAGAGCCTCTTCCAAAATGAGCGCTTCCTGGCGCAGAGACTGCATGACCACAACCAATCTGTCTACAAACAACATCAGCGTCGCTCATTTCCCAGTCATCATCACACACGGTACCCCACTGGCTTTTATAGTAGACCTCCACTCTTCCAGAACATTGACCCGAACCGCCGACCAACCGCAGCTGTGCTACACATTAGAACAAAAACATTTAGTACAAATGTAAAGGAGATAAGCATTCATAGTAAAACATTTCCAACAAGTGATCAAACCTGATAACAGCAGGAAAAAATTGAATAAAGTAATCTAAAATCAACTTTAAGGAGACAAAAAATCGGAATCAATTTAAGATCGAAACTGAGGTTCTTCCTTTTTTATGCTTTGGTTTTAGTTAAATATTTTATTGAGGGCTTTCCCACCAAAAGCTGTAAAGCCGACTGCACCCTTAACCCATTCATCCGTGTTGCAATGGTTTTGTACGTTAAGCAAAGTGCAAGCATGGCAGATTGTGAAGCTTGGTGCAGCAAAAAACAAGCAAAATGGTAAATGGCCTGTATTTGTATAGCGCCTTCTTAGGGTTCTATAACCTCCCAAGGCGCTTCACAACACAGTCATCCACCCATTCACACATTGGTGATGATGAGCTACATTGTAGCTACAGCTGCCCTGGGGCACACTGACAGAAGCGAGACTGCCAGACACTGGCACCACCAGTCCCTCCGACCACCACCAGCAGGCAAGGTGTCTTGCCCAAGGACACAAGAGCAGCATTCTCTGGTGGGAGCCGGGATCGAACATGCAACCTTCCGATTACTGCACAACCCGCTCTAGCTCCTGATCTACTGCTGCCCAAAAGTCAAATTTGAATTTGGTAAAGAATCAGTTTGGTTCAAAATGCCCCCAAACAAACCAAAATATAGACAATGAGTTTGGAGACATTTGGCGCATTTACACTTTGGTCAGTTTTGGCATGAGCTGGGTGGGGACAGCCCGCCTCCGGCATGGCCAGGTTGTGTTTACACAGCTTTCTCAGGAACGCGGACGTGGGTGAGACAAAGGCGGGCTTCGCTAAAAGTGGCGCGAAGAAGTCTGTAGTTTCATTCCTAAGTGAGCAGTGTTTCTTTTGCTTCTTACTCTTCTCACTGAGCACCTGACCTTTGTAGATGCTCAGGACAAGTCGAAAACATGGCGGGAGGTAAACAGAAGTGGTCTGTTGCCGACACAAGTTTTTTACTGGAAACACTACGGGAGCTCAATATTATTGAACGTCTCAATGGCCGAAAAGGTAGAAATGCAGAGCTATTCAATCAAGTGCATCTAAAGATGCAGGAAGCAGGAATTCATCTAAGTATCGGCCAAATCAAAAACCGCTGGAAAGGTTTGCAAGTGGCGTATTAGATTACAAGACACACAAGATTTCCGGGAAAGACAACTCTGCGCATGCTCATCCTATTTAATCTGATTGAATGCTTGGTGCATGTATACTCACGGCATGATCGGATCATTTCAGTTAGTTCCCATGTAAACAGAGATTTGGGATTTCCGAACAACCAAGGTTTGAATCGGATAGGAGAAATTTGGAGCATGTAAACGTAGCTAGTCAGTCATTGCAGTGCCTCTGCAGCTCCGCCCGGTATGAGCTGCAGTAAGAGTAGATGTTTACCCTACTGCATCCAGTCTGCAAATTAATCGCTCATGCAGGAAGCCGCCACTGGCTGATTCTACCTGTGCCAATCAGACGCTCCCACTAGTAGGTAGGCATGAGAATGATATATATTCAGACGGCCAAATCAGTCCACAGGTGGCTGTGTATGGTCGGCTCAGCATGAAACAAACTGCTGGGAAGCGGGGCTGAATAAAGCGGTCAGCTTCACACAAACAATGCACAGACAATGCCAATTTAAATGCAATGACCCCACCTGGCCCAGAACAAGCTGACCATGGTGTAAAAAGGCTAAAAGCCTGATTTCTCAACACTATGCTATTACCAACCATAGTTTTTGCTTAGAATTATTCTATAGAAGTACAAAACAAATGTTATGGCCAATAATCATCACAGCCTTACCTGCACAGTCAACTCCAGCATCACGTTCGTGCCCACACTGTGATGCTCTGAAACCTTTGCTTGAACACTGCTGAAGAGAAGTCATGTTGCCAAAGCACGAAGTACTCGCCTCCACCACCGACCCGTTGCCTTGACCAAACTGGGCACCTCCGGGAGCATTCAATGCTTTGCCACACTCCAGCAACTCACAAACCACCTCGGCTTTACTCTGGGTCCAGTCTGCATCACAAACTGTTTGCCATATTTCACCCTGACGGACCTCCACTCTGCCGGAACACTCATCCTTGCCGTTGGACAACCGGGCCTCCAAGCTTCCTGTAGAGGCGAGAAAATTAAAAGTGCAACCATGTGACAAAAAATGAATGAAACATGAAATCTGTACTGTGAAAAGACCAGTATAAAAACAGGGTATCCGCGGAGTCTTGAAAAGTCTTAAAAAGTCTTGAATTGAATTTAGGTAAATTAAGACCCTTAAAAAGTCTTTAATCCATGAAGTAAAGTCTTAAATTTTTGCTAGTGCTGACGTGAATTTAAAATATGTCCGTCTCAAACTTGCAAACTTGTCGCTTTTCGGTGAAATTTGCCGTTTATGAAGCCAAATATGACGTTCATGTAAATCGAAGAGTTTTTGTTTTTAGGAGGAGTGGGTCTTCGGTCGTTCACAAACCATCTTTGTTAGTGGGTCACGAGTTGTTATTTGACCAATCACAGTCACGGAGAGCTTAGCAAAAAGACGCTGCGGTAGCGCGGCGGCACTTGAATTACCTAAACAGAAGCAAGCACAGAGGACAGGTGAGCACGATGGAGAAACACTGTAAAGACTCGTAAGTTAGACGTGTTCAGAGAAACTCTTGAAACTTTGTTGTTTCTAAGTCATTTTTTTTTCGTGCCACGACGCGGAGTCTGATATGAAATGGAGCAGAAAATCCGAGTCACAGAAAACATGTTGGTCAAAAGCAGGTTTCCCAGGAATTAACTTTCATGCTAAAACCCAAAGGAGATTCTAACACAGACAAGGTGCTGGCGTTGTGTTTCAGATACAGACAAGCTAAACCCTTTTATAACTAGAGGATTTAATGAAATCCTTGATTACTTATTGTCAGAATTTTGAGGGAAAAAGTAACTAAGGAACTCTCAGGTTAGATCTGAATTTTTTCAAAGATTAAAAATCAGTGATGTTTTTTTTCTTTTCCCTACATATCTACTAATAGAGATTTGAAATTAATGAAACTAAAAACTAGCATAAAAGTATGTTTTTTTAAAGAGCTGTTGATATTAGTGGAAAATTAATTCAAAATTAACATAAATAGATCCTAAAAGTGTTACAGGTACTTTACTATCATTCTGTTGTAGAAAGTCAGTGCAATTATTTAATGAAAACTCTGAAAAGTTGCTTAAACCTGCATTTTTATTGTGGGTCTGTCTGTATTATTAAAATGAGTTGATGGTTTGAATAAGTTTAGCTGAAGTTATTCAGAGCCACTGTAGAAGGTCAAAGAGCCTGAGTTAAGCTGTGGTAATGAGAGGAACTGTGAAATAGTCTGAAAGCTGTTTGCTTGTTCAAGTTGAATTCAAATAGAATATATAGTACATGAAATATATAATGATAATAATACTTTTATGTATATTTACAAGTGATGTTAGAGCTAAAAGGCAGAATAGAAGTTTTTTTTACTTAATCTTGTTGCATTAGGATTTCACATTCCATCCAGGGTGCTTAGATCAGCTGATCTCCATCTGTTAGCCACACGCAAATCCCGGCTGAAAACCAAGGGTGCTAGAGCTTTTTCTGTAGTCGCCCCTACCCTGTGGAACAGCCTGCCCCTGGATGTAAAGATGGCTGATACGCTGGCCTCTTTTAAAGTACGTCTGAAAACACACTTGTATGCACTGGCATTTTAGATGTAATTAAGCGACTGCAGGTTTCCCTTTGTCTGTTTTTATCTTTTTATCTGTGATATCATTTTTATCTGTTTTTATTTTTTAACTTTGCTACATAATTTTTTTTTCTTATTTGCCTTTGGTCTTAATATTTTATAAGGCTCTGTTGGCTTTTAAATTGATTTTTATTCGTTTTTATTTCTATTATTGCTGTGCAGCACTTTGGGGCAACGATGTTGCCATTTAAAGGTGCTATATAAATAAAGTTTGACTTGACTTGACTTGACACATTGTCCCACATTGAGTAATCTTTGTCTCACATTTGGCGAGTTGGGATCTGGTCACCCTAGTTAAGAATAATTTCAGTATTTTGGAATATTTTCAGATGTGTTTTGTGAATTAGTCTCATAATAATTGTTAATATGATCCCTAGTAATTTTCTGATCAATTCTGTCATTATATTTTTCAGTTTTTTTGAGCAGAGTGACCGTGGTAGAAAATTGTTTGCATTTTGCAAAAATTCCCATTGATGACTTTTAAAAATGATTCTAACAGGTTATTGTTGCAATAAAAGTATGTAAATGTCAGGTCACTACAAAACCCAGTAGATGCATAGATGCTAATCTGCAGCATAAGAGGACCTTGTTCCGGGTGGGCGGGGGTTAGTTGTCACCTTTTTCACACCCTCTAAGTTTGCAGGTAATACAATTAGATTCATGTAAACTATAAAAATAAAATGATTTTTTTGTTCTCCTATGCCAGTTGCTTGCTTGCGTTTCTGTACCACGTGACTTGATGTACCATTGCTACAGCCTTGCTGTCCCAAACGTGACGTGTCCCACCAATTGATGAAGTGGAAAATGAAGCAATGCAGTATTTAAAAAGAATATATTAGTGTTTAACAGTTGATTAGTTCATTGCGATAAAGTCTTGAATTTTATTTTATAAGGTCTTAAAAAGTCTTGAAAAGGTCTTAAATTTAAGTTTAAGATTCCTGCATATACCCTGAAAAATGAAATTTTTTTTGGTTTGTCTTTTCTTACCTGTGCAAATGACTCCAGCGACAGAGGTTGTGTTGCAGGTTCGGTCAATGTACGGTCTTTGTGGGCACTGAGATATGGTAGATTCCCTGCCACTGCATTCAATTTGCTCGATCCAGGGCTGTCCAGAGCCTTGGCCATACTCAGACATTGTTGTGATTTTATGAGCCCTACCACAGTTCATCTGTTTGCATGCCACCATCGCATCATTGATGTCCCACGATTCACCACACACTGTCCTCCATAGGCCTTTGCTGTAAAACTCAACTCTTCCAGCACAACGACTGGGCCCATCAGCTAGCTTCAAATTTCCTGTAAATAAAATACATATATTTATTAAACTTTTTTAAGATAGTTCAATAAAATTCAAATTGCCTAAGAAATTAATACATGTCCACAGTGCTTGTGTGTTTTCTCATTCAGTTTACGACTAATCATTGACTGATTACTATAGTTTTGACAAGAGTCAGGGATAAATTGTCTTTAATGTTTATCTTAAATGAAAAGGGCATGGGGAAAACACCTTGTGCAATAATTTAGAGATGGGAAATTAAAAGATTAATAACTTGTTTCTACAAAAAAAAAAACAGCACTGGATCTATCATCTGACACTGGTTTGGATTTTGTAAGGAAGACCTTGAACACTACCAAGCCTTATATGTTACCACTGTGTTACTGACAAAACAAGTATCCAGGGTGCCTTTCTGTTATAATCTGAATAATTATTAAGGAATAAACTGTTCATAAGATCAATTTAAATTCATTAATGCCGTCATTTAATGGTAATTTGGTAACTTTGCTGTTTTATTTAACAGATTCTTGAGAATTTGGCCAAAATCATGTCACACTGATAAAGGTACAAACTGCATTAAAAGTGTATCTTAAAAAATTCATGTAAATCATCAGGGCTAATGATCTAAGAGTTGTTTCCCACAAACATAACATTTCTTTCCCATTAGTTGATAATTTCATGAGTTATAAAATTTTACGATAGCCAAACGCCCACAAAACCCCCTGTCCCTAGACAGGTTTTCAATACAGTGAGAAACTAATAAAAACTCAAAATACAATTTATATATCTTAGTCAAATTAAAGACAAGAAGAAAGAATTTGTCAAGCTAAAGACTGTAAATCATTCAGCTAAATTTACTGATAATTTGTGGAATTCTCCCAAGTTTTTGTCAACGCTGTCAGATATTTGTAAAAAGGCAGAAAAATCAAGCAACCATATGGTCAGCTACATCACTAAAGACTCTCTTTCCATGATCCATAACTGTGAATTGCAACTGGGTCATAAAAGCTCCAGTAAGTTTATGGTTTTGATTATCATTTTAAATATAAACTTGTTTTGCTCTTGTAGCAAGCTTAATGTGTTAACACCATTATTGTTTTAGCATGTTCAAATTTGAAGTCTGCCTGCCGGATGTGAAGCCAACACGTAAGTGATAAAAATTGCAGTTCCCCCCTGATCCACTAGGGACTGGCTCCAAAACAAAGCAAATTTCCATTGACTCCAATATTAAAAAAATCCAACTTCACAGCAGGAATAAACATGCTTACAGCCTACACATGTACTGATGGTGTTTGTAGCCACAGCTGCTGAGGGACGCACTGACAGACACCACCAATCATTCCAACTACCAGACTACCGGACAGGCAAGGATGGAGAAGTGTCTGGCCCAATGACTGACATGGACGCAGCCTGGGCTCAAACTGGCAATCCTCTGGTTGCAAAGCAAACTCATGACCCTTGAGCCAGTGCTAATGTGACTTGTGAGCCAAATTAGAAAAAAATAATCAAGAAAAAATAATGTAAGATATGTAATAAAAGAAAGGAACTAAATTGAGAAACTTTGGAACCCAGAAAAAAATAGAAATAGAAACCACAATCACCAAGAAAAAGAGTGAGAAGATGCTTTAGGGTCCCATCATTCAGAAAACTTTGCTCATCCACAATAATGCAAATATGTAAAACCTCAATATTTACACATGACAAAATAATTAGAAATATTTTATATTGGATTGTATGAGACGTTGATGATAAAACAATGATTAGGTCTGGAAAATTACAGATTTTATGAAAAAATTAAATCAAAAAATACAAAACCAGGATTTTGCTCAGACATGTTTCCTGATAGACAATACCTTATTCAATGAGCATGTTTATTAGTAATTTGAATCGAAAAAAGAAATCAAAATTAGAACATGTTTTTGTCAAATTTTCACGAATCAGTGTATGGTGTTGTAAAGTTGTAAAGTTTTTATGCGTTAACGTCAAATATTTGACCAAAGACCTGAAAAAAATAAATAAAGTTTAAGTAGATTTTTCTTTATAAATGATGTATGATTTTTGGAAATATCCAAAGTACATACCTGAACATTCAACAGATACATCTTGATCGTTGTTGGTCCTGGCGTGGTCTCTGATTGTGCACTCTGTGACGGAGCTCTCTCTTCCCCTGCAAATAATCTGCAATCCTCTGTTTTCACTTTGTCCAAGTAACCCGGAGAACCTGACAGGATCTCCACAGTCCATCTCCCTGCACACCACTGCAGCTTCATTTTGTCCAAAGTTGGATTTGAATGCAGGTGACCAGTGATCATTGTGATAGATTTCAACTCTGCCTGAACACTGGTCAGAGCCATTGATCAGTCTGATGTAAGCTAAAATAATTCAAGGAGAAGGTCAGAAATTAGCTGTCTAATAAACAATTTTTATTTTAGTCTCATTTTATCTATGATGGAAAAAGTAATAGACATAAATACCTGCACAAATCACTCCAGCATCTTCTCCATGTCCACAGTTATTTTCTCCAAATGGGGGTCGGTTGCAGTGCAAAAGAGAGGTCTCATTGCCAGCGCAGACAACATCATCTAACCAGATTTCTCCTTGGCCTGGACCAAAAAAAGCTGAGGATTTGGCTGTCTTAGCAGTTCCACAGTTCATGGCCCTGCACACCACTTGAGCATCTTTGATATCCCAAGAATCATCGCACACTGTTCCCCACTGATCATTGTGCAGAATTTCCACTCTGCCAGAACACCGGTCTGTGCCATTGACAAGTCTAATGGAAGGATTACCTGTGGACAGATTAGGTTACATAAAGTCAAGCAAGGTTTGTGTCAAATGTACTGCAAAGCTAGTTCATCAGGAAGTTAGTTATTATACCATACCATACCACTTTATTTGTAGAGCACTTATTTGTAGAACCTTATCTAAGAAAAATTGAAGAATTTGATTACAGAGGCCAATTGTGATAGAGGAAAAAAACATTACTGCAGGAGAAAGCATGGCATTTAAGGTTCTATAGAAAACACTTTGTCAGAATTAACAGAAATATTACCAGCGAAAAAAAATATTTCTCGCACCCCTGACAACCCTTTGATACTGTGACCATGCGTCTCTCATGCTATCAAAGGAAACAGTAAGCCTGCCTTTCCTCCATTTTCATTCCAGTCTTCTGCTGTTTTGCCTGATGGAAAGAGTACGCTCATTTAATCAGGGATCAGGCTTGGATTTTGTTTGTCTGGGTTTCAATGGAGCTACAGCATCCAAAGCAGCCAGGCAGGAAACATGAAAAAGATGCAGTAAGCCATCAACACCGGTGGACTCACAGAGGGCAGGATTCAGTGCAAAGACAGTCAAAAAATCTGCAGCGGTTGAGGGAGTGATAACACGAGAGGAGCACAGTTCTAATGAGAAACAGAAACCAAATCCACACTAAACAAAACTGGTGAATGATTTGAGAAACTAGCAGGGAGAATGTCCAAGTCATTAATCCTCAGCCCATGAGAGAGTACTAGGTCCAGTGTGTGTGTGTGCCATCCCACGTGTGGGCCCTTTCACTAGCTGAAACAGGCTAAAAGTGTCAACAAGACCAAAGAAGTCCTTTACCAAAGGTCTGTCAGCAGAAGGAGATGTTCATATTTACAAAAAAGAAAGAATTTACAGAAAAGCTGCAAATTCGTCTAAAAAGTTCTTGTTATATTTTGGAGGATGGCGACCCCGTTCAAACACTCTTAACTCAAAGGTTGATGGGGTTGATGAAAGGACAAGGTTGTTATAGATGAAATCAGATTTGAATAAAATCAGTAGACTGCCACCACAGCGCTGCGCTCTTGGAATGTTAATGTAGGAGCAGCCAGGTGGTAGAACTTCAGCAAGTGTGGTGGACTCACCCGGGAGGGTGAATTCAGTAGCACAAAAAATAATCCAAGCTGTTGGTAAGTAAAAAATCCTTCAGGTTAAAAGTTTTCTTTCCAGACTGCTAAGATTGCCTTTGTTTAATAAGCTCTTTTGCGCCGTGCTCTTTTGCTCCGCCCACACGCTCGGAGATGCGCTCATGACATCACTGATATCTTCACGCCAATTTTTCGCACCGATTTTGGAGATCGCCTATGTGCTCAACTATGTCCGCATTCCTAAGGCAGTGTGGAACGAACGAGGCCGGACTGGGGCTGGCGGAGCGGAGCTGATGCTAGTGTGTAAGTGCCATTAGGTACTATGGTACCGTAGAAGATATGTGATAAGGAAGGATAATGCTGAACATCTCTGTCTGTAGCATCTTACCTGCACATGCAACATAAGCTCCATCACATCTCCCCACGTGGTCCTCAAGCGTACACTGGCTAATTGAGCTCACGTTGCCAGAGCACCGATTCCTGAAGCCTGTCAATGTGCTGTCACCAAAACCGACAAAATCTTGTGTTTTCTTTGGAGAGCCACAATTCAATTCTTTACAGACAATTGTAGTCTCTCTGAGGCTCCAATTATCATTGCAAACCTTGCCCCAGCGACCATTGTGGAGGACCTCCAATCTGCCAGAGCATCTGTCAGTCCCATTGATCAGTCTCACAGTCTCTGGAAAGAAGACAAATAAAAATGAGATTGGGTTTGAGCCTGTATCTTTTCAAGCCTCAGCAAAAGGCAGCATGTTGTACCTGAGCACATAACGCCTGCATCTTCACTGTGGTCACAGTCATGTTCTCCAAAGCCTCTATGTGGGCAGTCAGTAATGGACTTCTCATGGCCAGTGCACTCAATATCATCCATCCAAACCTGATGGGGGCCTCTTCCATAGAAGGCCCTGTTCTTAACTGCAATAGGACTTCCACAGTTCATCTCTCGGCATGCTACTTCTACTTCTTGAATCCCCCATCTGTCATCACAAATGGTTCCCCACTGTCCCTCATTGAGGACTTCGACTCGACCAGAACAACGATTAGTCCCATTTACCAGCCGTATTGGTTTATTGTCTGTCAAGGTGAGCAAAAATATAGGATTCAGATCATGAAATGAAAATGCAATCATACTGAAATTACAACAAATGACTGTTGATAAGCTGTGATTGACTTACTCATGCAGACAATGGTGGCATCGACACAAGTCTCTCTGAAATCTGAAAGCCTGCACTCTGAGATGGAGGTCTCATTCCCAGTGCAGCTGGTTTTGAGTCCTGACAGACTTTGACCTTCTCCAAAATCTTGCGCTGCAGACTCAACAACAGGAGAGCTACAGCTGATCTCGCGGCACAGCACTTCCGCTGCATTCTTGCCCCAGTCATTGCTGCACACTCGTTTCCACTGGCCCTCGTGGAAGACCTCCACTCTGCCGCTACAGCGATTGCTTCCATTCAAAACTCGCACATGGTCTAACACATATGCAGAACATGACGTTAAAGGTCAACTTTACTCATATTTTTAATATATTTGCAGTGGTCTCTAGTAGGAATGACTGCTTTGTAAGTTGTACTCTGTCTCCAGGACCTGGGGGAAAAGCTCCAGTGCGCCTGTTTGTAGACGGAGAAGTCAACTGGAGGAGAGAGCGGCAGAACATGGCAGAATTTGGAGTCTTAGTTCGCCTTGGATTGGCTAACAGCAACGCGACTCTACCACTGACTCAGTTTGCTCTGCAACATTGATGTTTCATCTCGTTAAAGGTTAAAGGTCAACTTTACTCATATTTTTAATACATTTGCAGTGGTCCCTAGTAGGAATGAATGCCTTGTAAGTTGTACTCTGGGGACGAAAGCCAGATCAGGGTTGATCTGAACACGACAGAATTTGGAGTCTTATTTCCTGATATTTGGATATCTCGCCTCTGATTGGCTAACAGCAACACGACTCTACCACTGACTCTGTTTGCTCTGCAACGTTGATGTTTTATCTCCACAAATAACACAAGCCTGAAGGAGTTCTGCTGTGTGGAGGAGTTGCTAATGCTAATGGTTAGCATATTTACTTGTCAAGACGTTCTCTGCTCATTTCTGGATGCTAAACCAACCACAGCCTTCCTCGTCGCAAGTCAAGATAGGTGGGTCGATGGATGCTAAATTTACAGTGTGACATATATCTGTCAGGATTTTCAAATCCTAGCATTTCACCGTCTCTTTTCTATCAGAAGCTAATGCAGGAAAGAGGGGTAGAAAACTATGTTGATGTTCAGCCTGCATGACATTTTTCAGTGGAGTTGACCTTTATTATTGATAACACCAACTGCTAGAGAATTTCTGGTTAAAATCTGAATAGAGTCATTGCAGCTACTGTTTTTTTTATTACCATGGGAAATGTCTTTATTGCTTTATATTTTCATAATTGTGCTTCTTTCTGTATGAATAGCAAATATTTAGTTGGGACTAAATGTTGGTTATTTCTAGATCCTCTGGTGTCCTCCTGCATCAAAAACCTGCATGCTAGGTTTACTGGGGATTCTAAATGGACCCTAATGCGATAGTGACTGGTTGTTTTTCTAAATGTTGACTCTGAACTGAGACGCTGGTGAGCCACCCAAACTCTCACCCAATGACTCTTGGGCACCAGGAGCTGAGTTGTGCATTTAGATAACTTTTCCAGAGTAAAGCAAATTAATCAGTGTACCTGAACAGACGACTCCAGCATCTTCGGAGTGGCCGCAGTTATGTATACCAATATTATTGTGTTGGCACTTAACGATGGAAGACTCTGTGCCAGTACACTGCACATCGTCCAGCCAGATCTGCTCTTTGCCCTCCCCAAAGAAAGCATTCCTTTTGGCCTCCAAAACCGATCCACAGTTTAACTCTCGGCACACCACGTCAGCGTTTGAGAGGCTCCAGTGGTCATCACACACGGTTCCCCAACTGTTTTCATGGAAGATCTCCACTCTGCCTGAGCAACGCGAAGGGCCAACCAGACGGATTTTCTGGCATTCTGGAAATGAAAAGTGGGAGCTTTAAAACTTCATTTTTAATTAGGATTTTTTTTAAATAAAAGGAATTCATATACCTGTGAGCAGTGGTAGACTCAGCAAACCTAAAGGACATTTGCACAGATAATCAGGTTAGCTTTAGGGTTGTTCACAAATAAACTGAAATACAACATAGAAGTGGCGTTATCTGACAAATTTACAATAAATAAGATGGTCAAACATTTGCTATAAAAATAAGAAAATGTGAAGTTTTTAACAGTGTTGGGCATCTTGCATTAAAAAAGTAATTAGTTATAAAGTTCTTTTTCCAAAAAGTAATTCAATTAGTAATTCAATTACCACATTAAAAGTAATTAGTTACATAGCAAAGTAACATTATTTTTACATTCTATAATATTTATAATGTCAAAGATTTTCTATAACTGAATGATTCATGCGATCCAGAATGAACATTTCAGATATCTATGTTATGATATGTTCAGAGTCAGTGGTAGATTCATGTTGCTGTTATCCAGTCCAAGGCGAGATGTCCAAATATCAGGAAGTAAGACTCCACATCCTGTCATCGCTACGCGATTCTACCACTGATCTGTTTGCTCTGCAACGTTGATGTTTTATCTCCACAAATAATACTAGCCTGGAGGAGTTCTATGTGGTGGAGTTGCTAATGCTAACAGTTAGCTTCTGCTAGTCGAGACGTTCTCTGCTGATTCCTAGATGATAAAACAACAGCCTTCCCGCGAGTCAAGATAGGTGAGTCCATGAATGTTAAGCAAGTGTGACGTGGATCTGTCAGGCTTTTCAAATTGCTTCACCGTCTATCAGAAGCTAATGTAGGAGATAGGTGTAGGACACAATTTTTACGTTCAGCCTGCATGAAAAACAAAGTGACCGATTACAATCAGAAATAATAATTAAAAAATGTTTTTTCAGTGAACCACACCTTTAAGAGAACTGGTTCTTACCGCTCTGCTCACTAAAATGAACCGGCTACTTCAGCTCTCAAATGGCTCCTCACATTTTTTGTTTCTTAAATATATTTGCACAATAATAAATTCTCGGCTTGCTCAATAATATCAGAGGAGAAACAGCCTACTGCTTCCACTTCAATTTTAGGACAAACTACCAGAGTCCCAAAACAAAAAACATCATTTGAAGTCACGGACAACAAAAGATGTTTGGACCTAGCTTAGCGCTATATTGTTTCCTCTGGTAATGTGGGTTTCTGGTTCCGGTGGACACAGAACCAGTGAAGATACCCGAGGGCACGGGTGAGTGTTCCGTGACTGTGTTTGTGTTCAAAACCTAGCTTGTTTGCAGATTCGCTATAGCAGCTTTAAAATGTGTCCAATTCTCGCTGCCTGTCCTGCTTTCACTCATGTCCTCACCTTTCTGTAGCAGTGTTTATTTTTATTTCCTCCTCTTTTACAGATTTGTCCCCACCAATATTTTCAGGTCCCATCACGTTAATGTATTAATTGTCCCAGGCATTTTGCGTGTGACACCCCCCCTCCCTGCTTTCACAGCGATCCATTCATCCACATTGTAGTAACGTGCCACTGTTCATGCCCAGTAACGGTAACGGTGTTGCAAAGATGGGAAAAGGAGACCTAATTAATATGATTACTCTGTTAGCTAAAAAATAATGCTGTTATACTTAAACGCCGTTACTCCCAACACTGCTTTTTAAATGATTAATTTCACATTTTAATGAAAACATCTTTTTTTCTTGCATTGAGAATATACATCAGCATTTATTTACTGAAGGTAAAGTTCAGACAAAAGAAGAAAGCTCACCTGTCATCAATAAAAATACTAAATGTATTTTTTCCACAACAAAGCAGCTCATATTGCGTCTTCAAATCAAGCCAAATGCTGTAAAGTCAATAAAAATGATCAAAAACATTTTCATTCTGTAGCTCACTGAGTTATATATCTATTTTTAATTAAAAGATGATGAAGAAGAAAATAATACATTTGGAATTTTTCTAAAAAACGTGTTAATTTTAATCACAACACAGAATGATTGACCTTCCTACCTTTTTAAATCCACAGATTCTGGACAGAGAATTTAAAATATAAATGTGATTATCTCCAAAATACTCTATAGTTAAAAGTTCCACACATGTTCAATGATTGTTATGAATATAAAGGACTGCCTGGACTTGGACTGCGAACTGGACACATGTTGACACTGTCATCAATCATTAAAGACAAAACCCAAAGGAGATTTTTTTAGTTTTACACAAAACTGGCAAAACCATATGAAAAATACATTTTTTTTTATCATAAAACAACAGGAAAGCTGATAACATTTGTAAAAATCTGTGTGAATTAGAATTACATTAGTGAATTATAAACATAAAAAAAGATCAAATTTAGATCAAAAGAATTTCTGTTTGAGAGCAAAGGTCAAGAAGTGAACTTGACCTTTGAACCCACAGACTGAATCATGCCACTTCGATCCAACCTGTGGAAATATTTCTCAGTTGCTCTCTTTTTATTATTATTATTGCAACACAACCATCTTACTCTGCTGTAACTTCACATTAATGCTGCATCCTAGTGAAATTCTAATAATAAGACAAAAAATAAAATTGAATCAACACGTTTGCATAATTTAGTTTAAAATTGTTCAGTTGTTTCAAATTCAAACAGACTGGCTAATACAAAAGCTAATTAAGTAGCCAAACACAAATGTTCTGTATGTGATCTGGCTCATTGAGCAAAATTTGAATTATGTCCTTTAAAGTGTGACAGTATCAACTACTTAATTGTCATTGTTGTAAATAAATGCCCATAAAAAGAAAATTCATCACCATTTACATAAATATTTTATCTACTCAGCAAATCAGAATATTAAGATTTAAACAAAAATATTCTCACCCTGGCTGGTCTCTGAGAGCAGCACTCTTTCACTACAGGAACTTCTTGTCCTGCATCTTTTATATGACTTAGACTCAGGATATAAAACATTTCCTATTGTGAAACTCTGCTTCTTCATCAGATTCTTCCATCAGTTCCTTCTATAAAATGTTTCTTCCTCTTTAATCTGACACAGAAGCAAACAGAATTTCAGTAAATGACGTTGGAAACACATTTGATCCAAAGAGCCATAAAATGAGGCTGAGAAATGGAGGCTCTCTGCACTGAAAGAAGAAAATTGAGAGATTTTCTCAGTAGGAATGAATGTGTTTGTAAGTCAAACTCTGGGAAAACAAAGCACCGGAGCACCAGTTTCAGGAATTAGAAGTGAGCCACATCACAGCTAAGCTTCAGACAGCAGGATTTGGAGTCATTTCCTGATATTTGGACATCTCGCCTCGGATTGGATAACAGCAATGCAACTCTACCACTGACTTGCAAAATGGATGTTTTATCTCCACAAATAACACAAGCCTGTAGGAGTTCTGTTGCCTTTAAGAAAACAAAAAGACATAACTAGCTCAAATCAAGAGGAGCCTTTAAGCTTTACATTAGGTTTTGTTTCAAAGACACTGGACTACCAGACATTGGGTTGAGTGCATGCAGACGTTCTGCTGAGCTTTCATCCACCCAGCTCTCATTCACTTGGAGTGCTGGAACTCAGATCTGAAGCCATCAATGTGCAACTAGAAATTAAGTTAGCTGACATTAAGACCACAATTTTTTTAGGTCTTTCATTATTGCAGTCAACACTGGCGATCCACAAGGATGTGTCCCCAGCCCCCTCCTGTACACAATACTCATACACAATTGATTATTATGCAATATTCCATGGTAACCACCATGTTGTTCACAGATGACACTTGTTGGTTTGATCTCCAGCAAGGATAGGTGTATGTGGAGGTAGAGGGGCTTCCTGATTGGTGTACAGCACACAGCCCATGTTTCTCTCATGTATCTAACATGCTGTTAACTCATTCACTGCCATTGACAACTATAGTCTTCATTTGCATTTTTTTACGGGGTGGGCGTCGGAACGAGCCCCCGCACCGTGAGAACAAACATCACGTGTCTAAAGCGGATCTTCATCCGTGTATGTCACATCACGTGATCAGGAAGCAGAAAATCAATGGATTACGAGTTTGTTTTGGGCCGCTGCTGTGAAAAAAGTGATGCGCCGAACCGGAAATGCTTCTGCAGCTCAGGCTTGGGCACCAGGATGTGAAATAACAGATAACGCTAGAAATACGGCGATTCTTCCTGATATAAGAAGTGAGTCTACTTTTTCTTTTGGTAGTTTTGGCGTTTACATGATCATAGAGCACAATGTTCTGTGACTCTTCAAAAAACAGTAAAAACGCTAAAAAATGCTGGCAGTCGGGCTTTCTGATCAGAAAACAGCGGGCAGTTAATGAGTTAATGATAAACACATATGAATCTTAATAAAATGTTTGTAAACTGAGTCATATCACTTCAAATAATGATTTTGTGAGAACCAAAATTTTATTCATCACCATATAACAAAAATCTAATTACCATGTAATACAAAGACAACTTTTATATCATGCAAATGAAAAGTTTAATCCTGTTTTACAGATTCTTTAATCAGAGGGCAGGACATTAGAGAATCTCTGAAATCCAAATCACAAAAGTAATGAAAATTAAAACAGGTGTTAAAAGTAGGATTATTAATATGGCATCATTTAAAAAATTGACAGAAAAACTACATTTTAACTTCTGCAAAGATTTAAATTTGTCTCGTAAACAATCTTAAAGCTGCTATAGCGAATTTACAGAACAAGCTAGTTTTGAACGCAAACGCGGTCACGGAACACTCACTCCTCCCCTTGGGTATCTTCACTGTGACGCGTCCATGGAAACTGGAAACCCCACATTGCCAAAGGAAAATGACAGCGCTCAACACCAATTGCTATTTTCTACGTCCAAATGTCGTTTGTTGTCTGTTTCTTCAAATGGTGTTTTTCTTTTTGGGATTTTGTTAGTTTGTCCTGAAGTCAAAGTGGTAGCAGCCAGTTGTTTCTGCTTCTCTGATATTATTGAGTCGTGAGTGCATAATGAATGGAGGACCCTGGGAAGTGCGGCAATAGTTGCTTTCAGTCCAAAATGTGTTATTGGCAGAGGTTTTTAGACAAATGTGAGAGAACCACTTTGGTAATTTATTAATTTTTAATTTTTATTTATCTCCACATTATATTTATAGCTACACTATGTTAGAACCTTGTTAAGAGGCATGAAAAACATGTTTTAAGCTAATTTGTCTTCCAAATTTGCTACAGCAGCTTTAACAAACCAAAAAAGAAAAATCATGCACAACCGTTTTTCAAATGATTCTGAATGATGGTTAAAAAAAAACATCTGAATACAATTTTTTTCTGTTTTTTTTTTTTTTTTGCTTTTTTAACAGGTTTTACCCCCTTACGTTGTTGCTCTGATGTAGAAGTCTGCACCAACTTGTGTCACTAGCTACGTTTATATGGGCACAAGTAATCAAAATAAATGCCCTATCAGATCAAAAATTCTTCATGTAAACATGTCAATCAGAATATTCCAATACTGATTTTGCCTGATTCGAATAAAAATTCATTCCAATTGAGAGAGGTGGTTTTGTCCGATCATCAATCCGATTGACGTCCATGTACACACTCATTCGGATTGTTGGAGTAAAATAATGCCCACTGCGCATGTGTGCAACTTCAGAGTCTTTCTGCCTTTGCAGACGCTCAGGACAGATCGAAAACATGGCGGGAGGTAAACAGAAGTTGTCTGTTGCAGACACAATTTACTGGAAACACTACATCTCGATGGCTGAAAGGCTAGAAATGCTGAGTTATACACTCAAGTGCATCTAAAGATGCAGGAAGCGGGAATTCATCGAAGTATCAACCGAATTACAAACAATTTTTTTCCGGGAAAGACAAATCTGCGCATGCTTAACCAGTGTTTCCCAACCCTGGTCCTCAGGGCACACTGTCCTGCATGTTTTCCATGTCTCTGCTTCAGCACACCTGATTTAGATTGCCTCCTCAGGAGGACATCACATGCTGCAGATGCCTGTTAATCACTCATTCATTTAAGTCAGGTGTGTGGCAGCAGGGAAACACTGGTGTTTGAAAGGGCAACATGGAAAACATGCAGGACAGTGTGCCCTGAGGACCAGGGTTAGGAAACACTGGCTTAACCTATTTAATCTGATTGAATGCTTGGTGCATGTATACTCAAGGCATGATCGGATCATTTCAGTTAGTGTCCATGTAAACAGAGATTTGGGATTTCCAATCAACCAAGATTTGAATCGGATAGGAGAAATTTGGCACATGTAAACGTAGCTAGTGTATAATTTGTCTTCACAAACCCCCACCCTCAAATGCTGCCTTTCATTCTGATGTAGTGCTGCTCTGCAAATGAAAGAAAGCCTCTGAAAACAGAAGTAAGCTGCTGCTTGAGCCCCGTCATCATCACAGATCAATCAAAGGTTCCAGCTTGTAACACACTTGTCCTGCCAGGTCTCCAGGGACTTTCTCAACAACGCCCTCAGATTCAACTCTGCTGTCGGTGGTCACTGGGTTGCTGCGTTGTCGACGTGAATAAATCTGGTTTGTGCGTTCACTAAAAGGATATTGAGGTGATCAGAAACACAAGGAAACGACATCCAGCTTGTTTAATGTAAAAATACACATTATTTCTGTATTAGATAAAGAAACTGATATTAATCAAATAGTATTTACAACTTGATTTGCTGATGAATTTTCTTCATACAACCACAAAGCAGAGGATAAATAATACAGATTCAGGGAAAATGGATTATCAAGGGATATAATAATTGTTCAAGCAGAAGCTATTCCACTGTTAGAACTGTTAGAACATGCTCCTTGTTTCCTACCTTTCATCAACGGCCCCATTGCTTCCGTCCTCTGTGTCTTTTACTCTGTCTTGAAATTTGCTGCTGAACTGAACTATGGCCTCTGAAAAGTGGGATAAAATCAGTAGCATAATTTCTTAGCCTGGCCTGCCAGACTCTCCCTCTGTCTATAGGGCTTGGGATCACACGTGATTATGCGTTGCATTCTGGGACGTGGCGGACATGTTGGGAGCCTCACGGGTGTAAACAAACCATAGAAACAAACAGTAAATCGCAGAGAAGAAGCAGATTTGGGGGAAAGAATGTGTTAAACAACATGTTAAAATCCCGAAAATGGTGCGGAATATACAGGGATACATTAAATAAGGAAGCCAGGGACCAGTATGTGGACAAAATCAGGATTATAAACGGTTTGGATCCATATGAAAGACCAAAGACTGGAGCACCGACGACAACTTGCTGCTACCGCAGCTCTGCATTAAGGTATTTTTCGGCTTTCTTGTTTGTGGTGTGAGCGGATGTAAACGTCCGGATGAGAGGTATATGTTTCATTTGCTGGTTTTTCTAGTGAAACAATCAAAATTATCATCCCATATAAGAAGGGTAGCAGAAGAAGTTTTTTTTACCTTTTTGTCACTGGCGATCATGATGTTGTTGCGCTGTTGCACCTCACAACACAGCAACGATTTACCATGGGTGAATAATAAGTGATCAAATGAATAATAGATTAAATGAAGCCGCAGAACTGTGCGCACTGTTGTCTGAAGTTACAATAAACAAGTAACGAGGCTTCCAACATGGCGGCCGATGACGACACGATCACAAGCCCTATTCTATACAGCGGAAGGGTCTGGTAACTCACAGGCAGCGAGCACCACGAGGGGTGGGACTAGCCAGCTCAAAAATAACCAGTTCGAAAGAAGGCGGAAATGACGACTTACCGCGCGACGCTGTAGTTCTTTAGCTGTAGTCGTCAAAGGAGCGCTGCTAACAATCTCCCTCTCACTGTTCACGCCGAGCTGCACTGCAGTTAACCCCAGCTTTCCGGCATTTTTTACTTGTTGCTCCATTAGCGCAAGTAAAGGTGACACAACGATATGTGTTTTTAGCTGGGTAAGCACCTTCCTCAGTAGAAATTAATGCACTGGGGGCGAATGGAGACCCATCTAACATGGCGGCCAGCCACTACAGAAGCGCCAGTCCACGAGGCATCTACGTATATATGTCTGTGGGTAGCACAGTGCAAACATCTTTCTTTAGAAGGAAGGCTTTACCGCTTCTTCTTGTTGTGGTTTTAAAGACATGTCCAAGTCACTTAGAACAGAGGAAAGAGCCGCAGCGAACTCCGCTTCAGTTGTTTATGAGAAACTGAGCATCGCTGTGTGCGACGTACGGTGCTCAGGGCTGACTGGCTCGGCCTGAACTCTCAGGGGGTGGGGTTATTTGAATAGAAGAGTTACCAGACCAGTTCTCTGTGAAGAATTCACAGAGGGCGTGTCTGGCAGGCCAGGCTATCATTTCTCATTTTGAGAGGGTGAATGACACAAAGGCCACAATTTTTACAAGCAAAAAAAATCAATAATCAATTATGGAAAAAATAAGACAATCAAAACAAATGGGCGAACACACACGCGCACATACACACATCATAAATAGAATAGAATAGAATAGACTTTATTGATCCCACAGTGGGAAAATTCACTTGTCACAGCAGCACCATCACTCAAAAGGTAATTAGAAGAAGATAAAAAAACAAGTATACATGTATATACACATAGTCAGTAATCTACTATTGTAATCCTAGATCCTAAAATGCATATATTGTGAATTTTACCTGCAACTCTCCATTTCTTTCTCCAGATCCAGTAGCCGATAACCAACAAAATAAGCACAATCACTAAAAAACTCACAACACCCGCCACGACCAAAGAGGATGATGTTGCTGCAGGGATTAAAACATTACCAAGTGTTAGAGAACAAGAAAACTCACTTTAATAAAAACAACAATAAAACAGCAGAATAGTTACTTATTAGGTCTTACCGATGACCGTGACCTGGAGTGACTTTGAGGGAAGAGAACTGAAGGATACTGAGGAAATGTTGATCCCGTACACACAGGCGTACTCTCCTGAGTCTTCAACGTTTATTTCAGGAAATTCAAAGTGCGCCATGTAGATGATGGAGTGGCCGAACGCTTGAAGTGATTTGGTAATGTTCTTTTTGGGCCTCATCAGATAGAAGAAACCATTTGAGAAAGTGGAATGAGTAGAGCAAGTGATGGAGAATGCACTTCCTCTGGGGACCGATATCTTCACAGGACTGTAGATCACCATTGAGTGAGCAGATGTCAGGGAGATGCTGGGCTTCTCCAACTTCACTGAAGGACAGAGGTAGATTGTAATAAATAGGTGTTGAAACTTCACTATGAACCACATTTAATTCAGTGTCTAGGCTTATTTTTATTTACCAGTGACTGAGAGATCAGCAGTATTCCCTTGAGGATAAGAGATGGTTCTTTGATCAGGCAGTTTCTTATGATATTCACAGAAGTACGACCCTTTAAGGCTGAAATCTGCTTTAGGGAAGATGAAGGTTGCAGCTTCATGATCGGAGAACTGCACCATATTTTTTGAGCCTTGGCTGTTTTTCAACACGAATGTCCCGCCCATATGTTCAGTTGACACATTGCAGGTGATTTCCACTTTCTCACCCCAGTTTACCTCTGAAGAGGGACTTAAAGTAATTTGGGGCTTCTGTAGTTCACCTGGAAGAAATTTGTAGAACCATCACAACTTACATTAGAGGAAAAAAGGTCATTAGTGGGTTTAAAGTGAACAAGGTTTCTTACCTAAACAGATGACACTGGCATCTTCACCATGACCGCAGTTATTATGTCCAAAACCACGATGAGTGCAATGTGTGAGAGCAGATTCTTGACCTGTACAGCCCACATCATCTAGCCATATTGGACCAGAGCCTCCTCCAAAATGAGCACTTCCTGGAGCAGAGACTGCATGACCACAACCAATCTGTCTACAAACAACATCAGCGTCGATCATTTCCCAGTCGTCATCACACACGGTACCCCACTGGCTTTTATAGTAGACCTCCACTCTTCCAGAACATCGACCCGAACCGCCGACCAACCGCAGCTGTGCTGCACATTAGAACAGAAACATTTAGTATAAATGTAAAGGAGATAAGCATTCATAGTAAAACATTTCCAACAAGTGATCAGACCTGATGACAGCAGGAAAAAATGCATAAAATCATCTATAATCCACGTCCAGGAGACAAAAAGTCTGAACCAATTTAAGATTGAAACTGAGGTTCTTCCTTTTTTATGCTTTGGTTTTAGTTAAACATTTTATTGAGGGCTTTCCCACCAAAAGCTGCAAAGCTGACTGCACTCTGAAACCCATTCATCTGCATCGCAATGGTTTTGTGAATTAAGCAAAGTGCAAGCATGACAGATTGGGAAGCTTGGTGCAGCAAAAAATGTGCAAAAGTCAAATTTGAATTTGGTAAAGAATCAGTTTGGTTCAAAATGCCCTTAAACAAAAATATAGACGGTGAGTTTGGAGACATATGGCACATTTACACTTTGGTCAGCTCGGCCTGAGCTGGGTGGATACAGCCCGCTCTCCGCATGGCCAGGTTGTGTTTGCACAGCGTTCTCAGGAACGCGGACGTGGGCGAGGACATACAGTGGATATCAAAATTCTACACTCCCCGGGTAAAATGTCAGGTTCCTGTGCTGTACAAAAATGAGACAAGGAGAAATAATTTCAGAACTCTGCCCACCTTTTGTGACCTATAAAATGAAACACTCAATTGAAAAGCAAACTGAAATCCTTTAGGTGGAGGGAAGAAAACCAGCAAAACTAAAATAATGTGGTTGCATAAATGTACACACCCTCTTCTAACTGGGGATTTAGCTGTGCTCAGAATTAAAGGTGTCATCACCTATAATACCGTGGATATCTACATCCTATTATAGTCTTTTAGACCATTAAAATAAATTGTATTGGAAAAATAAATAAAAAATGTGATTTTTTAATCCTTTATTGTGAAGGGTATATTTTCTCGCGAGATCACACGCGATATTTCGACTGTCTCGGACGCGCTCGGGACTGAGGAGTGTGTTCATTGGTGGAAGGAAGCAGGAAGCAGGACGCAGCTTCAGCGTCTCGCTCCAAAACAACAAAAGTTATAACCGAACCCGACCTGGCAGTGACCTACGGGATCCGACCGTGTATGTACGAGCCCGAGCCTCGCCTCGTGCGTAATGGCGTCCTCGTTTGTTGTTGAGTTGGGACAAAAGCAAGCTAACAGCAGGCATCAGCTCTATGCTGTTGTGAAGATGGGATATACAAACCGATCGGAGTTTTGTCTCCTGTAACACGGATTATAACACGGATCAGCAACGGTAAGACATAAGTTATGCGTTTCACGTTATGAAATGAGCTTTGTTGTGCTTGTTTGTTCGCTGCTGGTTCATATTTGTTTATATTCGGCCGTTGTGCCGACATATACGGCCAGAACTCAAGTTCTCGTGTTGGAATGCGCGTGCTCGTGGGGTGCGTGTGAGCTGGTTGAAGAAGGCAAGATTAAACAAACGCGTCAATGTTAAATATCGGCTTCTCAGCCAGTGAAAAATCATTAGGAAGCCATTATAGACATGTTTTTAAGTGGAAAGATTTCAGGTGATGACTCCTTTAAGCAATCACATTCAAAATCATGTTAAATAGGAGTCACCTGCCATCAATTAAAGTGCCACTGATTAATTCCAAATAAAGTTCAGCTGCTCTAGTTGGTCCTTCTTGACATTCTTTTAGTCACATCCCATAGCAAAAGGCATGGTCCACAGAGAGCTTCCAAAGCATCAGAGGGATCTTATTGTTAAAAGATGTCAATCAGGAGGAGGGTACAAAACAATTTCCAAGGCATTAGATATACCATGGAACACCGTGAAGACAGTCATCATCAAGTGGAGAAAATATGGCACAACAGTGACATTACCAAGAACTGGACGTCCCTCCAAAATTTATATATTTATTAACTTATATTTTCAAGAGAATAAACCAATTGAGATGGATCATCTCGTTTTCAATTGGGTCCTCTTCGAACAAAGATGCAAATAAAAAACCAAGATAGCAGAACATAATTTCCATTCAAAATAAAATAAGAATGTGGCAAAAGTAACACTACCACAACTTAAAAATAACAAAATAAAAACAAAACAAAAATAAAGTAATAGAAAGTAAAACAAGTCAAATATAATAAATTGTGTGATTATATATACAAAAATACTTTCACTTGAATATTCAAAATCACATATAAACAAAACATAAATACGGCGCAACAGACTGGTACAAAGACAAATTATGCAAAAAAGGAATTTAGAATAAAATTAATTTGGCTCAAAATAATAATACATTAAAAAATTCAAAAACAAATACAGTTAGGTGTTAAATGTTCATAGACCAAGGTTCTAAATTGCCGAAAAGAAGTAGTAGATCTTAAAACAATAGGTCAGGTCTACTCAAACGGTGGCCCGCGGGCCCTCACCAGGTGGACCACCTGACCCTATCCCCCAACCACCAACAGAAAAAACCCAGTTAAAAACAGTTTTTTTGTGCGAGTTTCAAAATTCCCACACTGATATAGCACTTGAACGCAACACCATCTTAGCAATCACAGACATACATACGTAGGCACCCCGTGGACTGGCACTGCCTATTGGAGTTGCCTATCTACGTATTCATGTCTATGTCTGCAGCTGACCAATAAAAACACACCGTTGGGACGCAGCAGCAGCAAGGCTCTCTGGTTTCAACTTATGTTTAAAATGCGGATTATAAACTACACACCCGTTTTATTTTTGTTAACAGACCAAATAAAACCGGCGTTATACTAAAATAATTAAACTAAGAATGGGTTCAGTAGCGTTTTGTTTCTGAGGGAGAGGATGGGTGCTGCGCGATCTGACAGTAGGTGTCAAAAGGTGCGCTGAGGCGCTGTCACGGAGCGGAGAAAACACTGAGACAGACATTGACGGCAAAACTTTAGATATTGGAGCGATCTGTGACAGATAGATAGTTACTTCTCTGTAGTTTAGTGGTTTTATGTATAACGGAGGATGAAGGATGGATGTCCAGTAGACAGATCAATTGTTTAGCTGGAAGACGGGAAAAGGAGACACAGCCGGAGTCTGAGGCCAAAGCAGCAAGCGTTTTATTTGTGGACGGAAATGATGGGAAACGTGAGTTAGAGGTGGCGAGCGAATTAAGAGGTGGAGAATGAGGGACAAATGTGTCCTTGTTAAAAAGTCTCGGAAATACAAAAAAAGCACAACATAAACTGAAAATAAACTGTAAACACACTATATTGGATCGCATACATGACAATTTGCCCCATAACTCACTGTTGCTGCATCTTCTTTTGGTTTCTGGAGGCTTCCTAAAAAAATCTAAAATCCGCTTTTAATCCAGCTTGAACTCTGATCCAATACAGCCCAATCAGAATGAAATTTCATTCCAATTGAGAGAGGTGGTTTTGTCCGATCGTCAATCCAATTGGCGTCCATGTACACAGCCATTCGGATCGTTGGGGTAAATTAATGCCCACTGCGCATGTGTGCAACTTCAGCGTGACCTCTTTTCGCCTCTGTGCATGCTCAGGACAGATCAAAAACATGGCGGGCGGTAAACAGAAGTGGTCTGTTGCCGACGCTATTTTTTACTGGAAATACTACGGGAGCTCAATATTACTGAACGTGTCGATGGCCGAACGGATAAAAATGCCGAGTTATACACTCAAGCGCATCTAAAGATGCAGGAAGCGGGAATTCACCGAAGCTAGAGAATAAGCAAATAAAATGCAAGGGAAAAGATGTGCGGAAAGATGGCGTTTGTTTACAATTTCTCTTCCGGGAAAGACATGTCTGCGCATGCGCAATCTATGGTGCGGGCATCGCGGCATTATCGGATCATTCCAGTTAGTGTCCATGTAAACAGAGATTTGGGATTTCCGATCAACCAAGATTTGAATCGGATTGGGGAAATGTGGCGCATGTAAACGTAGCTATTGGGAACAGAAGCTGAGTGACAATACGTTTTCTTACTGATAAAGCATATTCATGAAAAGACGAGAAGAAAACTAGTCAGGGAGGCTACCACGAGGCTTACAGCAACATTAAAGGAGCTACAAGAATATCTGGCAAGCACTGGCTGTGTGGTACATGTAACAACAAATTCCTGTATTCTTCATACGTCTGGGCTACGGGGTAGAGTGGCAAGACGAAAGCCTTTACTTACAAAGAAAAACATCCAAGCCAGGCTACATTTTGCCAAAACACATCTGAAGTCTCCCAAAAGTGTATTGGAAAAAGTGTTATGGTCTGATTAAACCAAGATGGAACTTTTTGGTCATAATTCCAAGAAATATGTTTGGCGCAAAAACAATACTGCACATCACCAAAACAACACCATGCCATACCCACAGTGAAGCATGGTGGTGGCAGCATCATGCTCTGGGGCAGTTTTCTTCAGCTGGAACTGGGGCCTTAGTTAAGACAGAGGGAATTATGAACAGTTCCAAATACCAGTCAATATTGGCACAAAACCTTCGAGCTTCTGCTAGAAAGCTGAACATGAGGAGGAGCTTCAACTTTCAGCATGACAACAACCCAAAGCATACATCCAAATCAACAAAGGAATGGCTTCACCAGAGGATGACTGAAGTTTTGGAATGGCCCAGCCAGAGCTCAGACCTTAATCCGATAGAAAATCTGTGGGGTGATCTAAAGAGGGCTGTGCACAGAGATGCCCTCGCAATCTGACAGATTTGGAGTGTTTCTGCAAAGAGGAGTGGGCAAATCTTGCAAAGTTAAAATGTGCCATGCTGATAGACTCATACCCAAAAAGACTTGAGTGCTGTAATAAAATCAAAAGGTGCTTCAAAAAAGTATTAGTTTAAAGGTGTGCACACTTATGCAACCATATTATTATAGTTTAGTTGTTTTTCTTCCCTCCACCTAAAGGATTTCAGTTTGTTTTTCAATTGAGTGGTACAGTTTATAGTTCACATTAAAGGTGGACAGAGTTCTGAAATGATTTCTCCTTGTCTCATTTTTGTACAGCACAGGGGCGTGTAGACTTTTGATATCCACTGTAAGCTGACCACGGTATAAAAAGCCTATTTTCTCAACACCATGCTATTACCAACCATAGTTTTGCTTAGGATTATTCTATAGAAATACAAAACTAATGTTATGGCCAATAATCATCACAGCCTTACCTGCACAGTCAACTCCAGCATCACGTTCGTGCCCACACTGTGATGCTCTGAAACCTTTGCTTGAACACTGCTGAAGAGAAGTCGTGTTGCCAAAGCACGAAGTACTCGCCTCCACCACCGACCCGTTGCCTTGACCAAAATGGGCACCTCCAGGAGCATTCAAAGCTTTGCCACACTCCAGCAACTCACAAACCACCTCGGCTTTACTTTGGGTCCAGTCTGCGTCACAAACTGTTTGCCATGTTTCACCCTGACGGACCTCCACTCTACCGGAACACTCATCCTTGCCGTTGGACAACCGGACCGCCAAGCCTTCTGCAGGAGGCGAGAAAATTAAAAGTGTGACAAAAAAATGAATGAAACATGAAATCTGTACTGTAAAAAGACCAGTATAAAAATTACAAATTTTTTTGATTCGTCTTTTCTTACCTGTGCAAATGATTCCAGCGACAGAGGTTGTGTTGCAGGTTCGGTTTATGTACGGTCTTTGTGGGCACTGAGATATGGTAGATTCCCTGCCACTGCATTCAATTTGCTCGACCCAGGGCTGTCCAGAACCTTGGCCATACTCAGACGTTGTGATTTTATGAGCCCTACCACAGTTCAGCTGTCTGCATACCACCGTCGCATCATTGATGTCCGACGATTCACCACACACTGTCCTCCAACGGCCTTCGCTGTAAAACTCAACTCTTCCAGCACAACGATTGGGCCCATCAGCTAGCTTCAAAGTTCCTGTAAATTATAGATTATATTAAAGTACATACATTTAATTAAATATTCTTAAGATCGTTCAAAAGAACTCTAATTGCCTATATGAATCCATGTCCACAGTGCATGTTTGTTTTCTCATTCCGTTTACAACGAATCATTGACTGATTATTATAGTTTTGACAAAAGTCAGGGATAAATTGTCTTTAATGTTTATATTAAATGGAAAGGGCATGGGGAAAACACCTTGTGCAATCATTTAGAGATGGGAAATTGAAAGATGAATGACTTGCCAAGAATAAAACAGCACTGGATCTATCATCTGACACTGGTTTGGATTTTGTAAGGAAGACCTTGACCACTACCAAGCCTTACATGTTACCACTGTGTTACTGACAAAACAAGTGTCTTTTATAATCTGATTAATTATTAAGGAATAAACGGTTCATAAGATTGATTTAAGTTCATTGATGCTGTCATTAAATGGTAACTTGGTAACTTTGCTGTTTTATTCTGCACTGATTCTTGAGAATTTGGCAAATTAATGTCCCACTGATAAAAGCACAAACTGCATTAAAAGTGCAGTGTTCGTGAAAACCTTTGAGCCACGCCTGACAAACTGGTAGACATGGGAGTGGTTCACACAGTACATTTTCTAATCACGTAGGATACATTTTTATGTATTGTGTATGCATTGTAGTGACCTTTGACCTTTACATATTATGCATATTTTTATTGTGACAATAATCTGCTGAAATAATTTGTAAGAAAAAAATAACAAGAACCATCAATGCGATTTTTCTGCAAAATGCAAAACATTTTCTACCTTGAAGTTTAGACAGACACTCTGCCCAGGAAATTTCTCAGAAAATTATTAGAGATAATCATATGAAAGTGTATATTAAAAATTCATAAAATTCATCAGAGCTAACAATCTAAGAGTTGTTTACCACAAACATAACTTTTCTCTCACTGTCAGGAATCTTGGTGTGACCTTTGACCCAGCTCTCACCCTGGATACTCATGTCAGTTCTCTTGTTCGCTCTTCCTTCTTCCATCTCAGGAACATTGCTAAGCTGAGACCCATTCTGTCCCACTCTGAACTTGAGATTGTTATGCACACCTTCATCTCCTCACGCTTAAGCTTGGTTTATGCTTGACGCATGTACATTCCGCGCGGAAAGCATAAACCAAGCTTTAGACTACTGCAATTAGCCTTTCGCCGCCCCCGCCCCCAGAACGGCTATTATCCAATCACACATCATAGCAACCGTTACTATCCGACAGCTCCAAACAAAATGATGAAGCTAAGCCTAATTTACTACTAAGCATTAGCCTCGATAGTAGTCGTGTCTCCTTCGTTCCCCTTCAGAACCTCCTCATCGAGCTCAACCAGCAAGCCAGCAAGCATGAGTGCTCCCCCCGCCCGCAGCTGGGCGGATGTCCGCCTCCCAGACTATCCAAGACCCTTTTAGATAAGACGCACAGTGCCGGCAAATCAGCGTAATATTACCTCAACCATGTGTCTTATAAACGCACATTAAGCCTTGGCGCAACAGCGGGTGGTGTCAAGATCACGTGATGAATTAATGCCGAGCTCCGGCCGGGAACTATATTGAAAATAAAAGTAAACACGGGCATAAAAAGTTACATTTTATAAACTCAGCTGAGATGATAAACTGAGCGATGCAGAGCTTTTCTCCGTTAGAGCTGCCTGCAGCTCAGATCATCTGACATCTGACAGCTCACAGGGACACCGAGTCGCCGCCACCGCTCCTCGGATCCACGCGTCCCCGGACGCCGGACCTTCTCCCAAACTCCAAACTCCTTGTTCCCTGCTACGCTTCGCTCAGCAGAGCCGACACTAATATATATACCTCCACTGCATACTGTAACCCTTTTTGCCTCTATCGGGATGATATTGAGGACGAATTGCTCCAAAAAATGTCGCTGACACGCATCTGTCTACTTCTTTCCATCACGGAAATCTGCGGAGCTGCAGTATTTGATCCACTTATTGTCGGAGATGGCAACAGTAACTAAGGGGGGCGGGGCTCGGCGAAAGGTCAATTGGCTTTTCACTTGTCTGAGCAAAACCTCTCTGAAACGTTTAATGGTGGTTCAGAATGCCTGTGCTAGGCTTCTGACCAAATCGTCAAAGCGCACCAACATCACCCCGCTTCTCTTCCAGCTTCACTGGCTGCCGGTTAACTTCAGGGTTCATTTCAAGATCCTGGTTCTGGTTTTTAGGGCCTTACATGGACAAGCACCATCGTACATCGGTGATCTTATCAGTCCCTACACCCCCAGCAGGTCCCTGAGGTCCAGTGATCAAAGCATACTGGTTGTGAATTGCAACTGGGTCATAAAAGCTCCAGTAAGTTTATGGTTTTGATTATCATTTTAAATATAAACTTGTTTTGCTATTGTGGCGAGCATGTGTTAACACCATCATTTGTATAGAATGTTCTCATTCCGTACGGCTTCGAGGAGATTCTGGTCCACCATCAGGCGCCTCAGGAGGGGAAAGCAGTGCACTACCAACACTGTTTACAGTGGGGAGGGTGTGCTGCTGACCTCGACTCGGGACGTTGTGAATCAGTGGGCCGAGTACTTCGAAGACCTCCTCAATCCCACCGGCACGTCTTCCAGTGTGGAAGCAGAGTCTGGGGACTTTGGGTTGGGCTCTCCAATCTCTGGAGCCGAGGTCACTGAGGTGGTCAAAAAACTCCTCAGTGGAAAGGCTCCGGGGGTGTTGTGGGGCTGTGTTGGTTGACGCGGCTCTGCAATATCGCGTGGACATCGGGGGCAGTTCCACTGGACTGGTAGACCAGGGTGGTGGTCCCCCTATTTAAAAAGGGGGACCGCAGGGTGTGTTCCAACTACAGGGGGATCACACTCCTGAGCCTCCCTGGTAAGGTCTATTCAGGGGTTCTGGAGAGGAGTGTCCGTCGGATAGTCGAACCTCGGATACAGGAGGAGCAATGTGGTTTTTGTCCTGGCCGTGGAACACTGGACCAGCTCTATACCCTTGGGGGAGTCCTGGAGGGTGCGTGGGAGTTCGCCCAACCAATCTACATGTGTTTTGTGGATTTGGAGAAGGCGTTCGACTGCGTCCCTCGGGGGGCCCTGTGGGGGGTACTCTGGGAGTATGGGGTACAAGGCCCCTTGATACGGGCTGTTAGGTCCCTGTACGACCAGTGTCAGAGCTTGGTCCGCATTGCCGGCAGTAAGTCGGGCTCGTTTCCGGTGAGAGTTGGACTCCGCCAAGGCTGCCCTTTGTCACCGATTCTGTTCATAACTTTTATGGACAGGATTTCTAGGTGCAGCCAAGGTGGTGAGGGGATCCGTTTTGGTGGCCTAAGGATCAGGTCTCTGCTTTTTGCAGATGATGTGGTCCTGTTGGCTTCGTCAGAACGTGATCTCCGGCTTTCNCCACCTCCGACAGAACTTCGAACGTGTCCCGGGGGAGTCAGGGGACATTGAGTCCGAATGGGCCATGTTTCGTGACTCCATTGTCGGGGCGGCTGACCGCAGCTATGGCCACAGGGTGGTCGGTGCCTGTCGTGGCGGCAACCCCCGAACCCGCTGGTGGACACCAGTGGTTAGGGATGCTGTCAAGCTGAAGAAAGAGTCCTATCAGGTCTTTTTGGCCTGTGGGACTCCGGAGGCAGCTGATAGGTACCGGCAGTCCAAGCGGAATGCGGCTCGGGTGGTCGCGGAGGCAAAAACCCGGGCATGGGAGGAGTTTGGTGAGACCATGGAACAAGACTTCCGTACGGCTTCAAGGAGATTCTGGTCCACCATCCGGCGCCTCAGGAGGGGAAAGCAGTGCACTACCAACACTGTTTACAGTGGGGAGGGTGTGCTGCTGACCTCGACTCGGGACGTTGTGAATCGGTGGGCCGAGTACTTCGAAGACCTCCTCAATCTCACCGGCACGTCTTCCAGTGTGGAAGCAGAGTCTGGGGACTTTGGGTTGGGCTCTCCAATCTCTGGAGCCGAGGTCACTGAGGTAGTCAAAAAACTCCTCAGTGGAAAGGCTCCGGGGGTGGATGAGAGCCGCCCAGATTTCCTTAAGGCCCTAGATGTTGTGGGGCTGTGTTGGTTGACGCGGCTCTGCAATATCGCGTGGACATCGGGGGCAGTTCCACTGGACTGGCAGACCGGGGTGGTGGTCCCCCTATTTAAAAAGGGGGACCGCAGGGTGTGTTCCAACTACAGGGGGATCACACTCCTGAGCCTCCCTGGTAAGGTCTATTCAGGGGTTCTGGAGAGGAGGGTCTGTCGGATAGTCGAACCTCGGATACAGGAGGAGCAATGTGGTTTTTGTCCTGGCCGTGGAACACTGGACCAGCTCTATACCCTTGGGGGAGTCCTGGAGGGTGCGTGGGAGTTCGCCCAACCAATCTACATGTGTTTTGTGGATTTGGAGAAGGCGTTCGACTGCGTCCCTCGGGGGGCCCTGTGGGGGGTACTCTGGGAGTATGGGGTACAAGGCCCCTTGATACGGGCTGTTAGGTCCCTGTACGACCAGTGTCAGAGCTTGGTCCGCATTGCCGGCAGTAAGTCGGGCTCGTTTCCGGTGAGAGTTGGACTCCGCCAAGGCTGCCCTTTGTCACCGATTCTGTTCATAACTTTTATGGGCAGGATTTCTAGGTGCAGCCAAGGTGGTGAAGGGATCTGTTTTGGTGGCCTAAGGATCAGGTCTCTTCTTTTTGCAGATAATGTGGTCCTGTTGGCTTCGTCAGAACGTGATCTCCGGCTTTCGCTGGAGCAGTTCGCAGCCGGGTGTGAAGCAGCTGGGATGAGAATCAGCTCCTCTAAATCCGAGACCATGGTCTTGAGTCGGAAAAGGGTAGAATGCCTTCTCCAGGTCAGGGACGAGGTCCTGCCCCAAGTGGAGGAGTTTAAGTATCTCGGGGTCTTGTTCACGAGTGAGGAAAGGGTGGAGCGTGAGATCGATAGGCGGATTGGTGCTGCGTCTGCAGTGATGGGGGCGTTGTACCGGTCTGTCGTGGTGAAGAGAAAGCTGAGCCAAAAGGTGAAGCTCTCAATTTACCGGTCGATCTACGTTCCTACCCTCACCTATGGTCACGAGCTTTGGGTAGTGACCGAAAGAACGAGATCGCGGATACAAGCGGCCGAAATGAGTTTTCTTCGCAGGGTGACTGGACTCTCCCTTAGAGATAGGGTGAGAAGCTCGGCCATCCGGGAGGGGCTCGGAGTAGACCCGCTGCTCCTCCACATCGAGAGGAGCCAGTTGAGGTGGCTCGGGCATCTGATTAGGATGCCTCCTTGACGCCTCCCTGGTGAGGTTTTCCGGGCACGTCCAACCGGGAGGAGACCCAAAGGAAGACCCAGGACACGCTGGAGAGATTATGTCTCTCGGCTGGCCTGGGAACGCCTTGGGATTCCCCCGGAGGAGCTGGCCCAAGTGGCTGGGGAGAGGGAGGTCTGGGCTTCCCTCCTTAGGCTGCTGCCCCCGCGACCCGACTCTGGATAAGCGGCAGAAAATGGATGGATGGATGGATGGGTTCTCATTTGAATTATTACCAAAGGGCAAAGTCCACCTGCTGAAAGTGAAGCCAACATGAAAGTGATGAAAATTGCTGTTCCCCCCTGATCCACTAGGGGCTGGCTCCAAAACAATGACCATGCTTAGTAATTTGACTTGAAAATATAAATCAAAATTATAAATTGTTTTTGCCAAATTCTCAAAATTCAGTGTATGGTGTCTGCACTGCTGTTGTGAAGATGTTATGTTTTAACATCAAATATTTGACCAAAGACCTGAAAAAATAAAGTTCAAGTAGGTTTTTCTTTAAAAATGATGTATGATGTATGCAAAAGTACATACCCGAACATTCAACAGACACATCTTGATCATTGTTGGTCCTGGGGTGGTCTCTGATTGTGCACTCTGTGACGGAGCTCTCGCTTCCTCTGCAACTCATCTGCAATCCTCTGTTTTCACTTTGTCCAAGTAACCCGGAGAACCTGACAGGATCTCCACAGTCCATCTCCCTGCACACCACTGCAGCTTCATTCTGTCCAAAGTTGGATTTGAATGCAGGTGACCAGTGATCATTGTGATAGATTTCAACTCTGCCTGAACACTGGTCAGAGCCATTGATCAGTCTGATGAAAGCTAAAATAATTCAAGGAGGAGAAGATCAGAAATTAGCTGTCTGATAAACAATTTTTATTTTAGTTTCACTTTTGCAATGATAAACAAGTAACAGACATAAATACCTGCGCAAATCACTCCAGCATCTTCCCCGTGTCCACAGTTATTTTCTACAAAAGGGGATCGGCGGCAGTGCAAAAGAGATGTCTCACTGCCAGTGCAGAGAACATCATCTAGCCAGATTTGTCCTTGGCCTGGACCAAAAAATGCTGAGGATTTGGCTGTCTTAGCAGTTCCACAGTCCATGGCTCTGCACACCACCTGAGCATCTTTGATATCCCAAGAATCATCGCACACTGTTCCCCACTGATCATTGTGCAGAATCTCCACTCTGCCAGAACACCGGTCTGTGCCATTGACAAGTCTAATGGAAGGATTACCTGTGGACAAGCAAGGTTTTTGTCAAATGTACTGCAAAGCTAGGTCATCAAGGAGCTAGTTATTATACCAAAGAAAAATGTGTAAAACAAGTCATTGGGGGATTAGGGTTGCTAATCAAATAATGAAAACTTGGCTGATTAATGACAAGAGAAGAAATGTTAAATGATTAAAACTAGAGACTACAGTCAGATGAACTCCTTGAAAATCTTTAAGTTTGAGTTGTTTTTCCCAATTAATAAAGTTAAAGTCCCAAGTCATCATCACACACGGGTGAAATTACATCTCCGCATTTGATCCATCCCCGTGGTGGGGAGTGGTAAGTTGCAGCTGCAATCCAACCCTTTAGTGCTAAGTGTCAAGCAAGGAGGCATTGGGTCCCATGTTTTCAAAGTCTTTGGTATGACCTAACCTGGATTTGAACCCTGAGTTCCCAGTCCCGGGGCGGACACTCATACCACTAGGCCACCGGAGCTGGTGATGGGCTCTAGTGGGCTCTAAGTAGTAACTGCAGGTAAGACACTGACTACCTCTTAGGTACTTCATACAACCTCAGTTATCAGATGTAATCTGGACGAAGTGAGCCTGTATGGTAGAAGATATGTGATAAGGAAGGATAATGCTGAATATCACTGTCTGTAGCGTCTTACCTGCACATGCAACATAAGCTCCATCACATCTCCCCACGTGGTCCTCAAGCGTACACTGGCTAATTGAGCTCACGTTATCAGAGCACCGATTCCTGAAGCCTGTCAATGTGCTGTCACCAAAACCAACAGAATCTTGGGTTTTCTTTGGAGAGCCACAATTCAGTTCTTTACAGACAATTGTAGTCTCTCTGAGGCTCCAGTTATCATTGCAAACCTTGCCCCAGCGACCATTGTGGAAGACCTCCAATCTGCCAGAGCATCTGTCAGTCCCATTGATTAGTCTCACAGCCTCTGGAAAGAAGACAAATAAAAATGAGATTGGGTTTGAGCCTGTATATTTTCAAGCCTCAGCAAAAGGCAGCATGTTGTACCTGAGCACATAACGCCTGCTCTTTCACTGTGGTCACAGTTGTGTCGTCTAAAGCCTCGAAGTGGGCAGTCAGCAAAGGACTTCTCATGGCCAGTGCACCAAATATCATCCATCCAAACCTGATGGGGGCTTCTTCCATAGAAATCCCTGTTCTTATCTGCAATAGGACTTCCACAGTTCATCTCTCGGCATGCTACTTCTGCTTCTTGAATCCCCCATCCGTCATCACAAATGGTTCCCCACTGTCCCTCATTGAGGGCTTCGACTCGACCAGAACAACGATTAGTTCCATTTACCAGCCGTATCTGTTTATTGTCTGTCAAGATGAGGAAAAATAGAGAATTTAGATGAAATTCAAGAAAAAGACATGTAGTCATACTGAAATTACAACAAATGTTGATAAGCTGTGATTGACTTACACATGCAGACAATGGTGGCATCGACACAAGTCTCTCTGAAATCTGAAAGCTGGCACTCTGAGATGGAGGTCTCATTCCCAGTGCAGCTGGCTTTGAGTCCTGACAGATTTTGACCTTTTCCAAAATCTTGCACCGCAGACTCAACAACAGGAGAGCCACATCTGATCTCGCGGCACAGAACTTCCGCTGCATTCTTGCCCCAGTCATTGCTGCACACTCGTTTCCACTGGCCCTCGTGGAAGACCTCCACTCTGCCGCTACAGCGATTGCTTCCATTCACAACCTGCACATGGTCTAACACATATGCAGAACATGACGTTAAAGGTCAACTTTACTCATATTTTTAATACATTTGCAGTGGTCTCTAGTAGGAATGAATGCCTTGTGAGTTGTACTCTGTGTCTCCAGGACCTCCAGATATGAGCTAATTCTGGTCCAAACAAGGTTGTTGTGGACATCCTATTTACATGACACCCACCAAGTAATCAACATAGCATGGAGGTGCAAATCATGTCTATATTGCACCTGTAAGTCCAAGGTCAATTCTGGACTTCTATAGGACATGTAAACTTGGTCCAATATTAGGACATTTAAAAATGACCCCAGTTGGACCTTTTTACCTTTGGCTGGGTAACTTTTTTGGACGTCATAGGCACGTCTAACAGGTGCAGGAAGTTATATAAAAATATTATTGCTGGGCTATTAACTCATTCACTGCCATTGACGACTATAGTTGTCTTTTCAGATCCAACCACTCACTGCCATTGACGACTATAGTCGCCATTTGCATTGTTTTTACAGGGCGGGCGTCGGAACGAGCCCCCACACCGTGAGAACAAACATCACGTGTCTAAAGCGGATTATCTGTCTATCTATCATCTATCTATCTATCTGACTACTGATTAACACTTCTTACCAGTTGGTGGGGGTAATGCACCTCACATTATTTGACAACTGCCTTAAAATCTCAAAGAAGAAGATGATCTTGCTAAGGCTGTGTCCAAATCCAGGGGTTGCATGCTCATGAGGTCAGATTTTAAAACCAGTGATGTCACAGTGCCGCGACGAAGACTGTCCAAATTCAAAGAATACTCAGAATGTGGTCTTGAAATCTGTTCTTCTTTTCCCCAAAATTGAGAACAGGTGTGGTGTAGTCTCCTGTGGTCTCCTCACCTCTATAAATCCCGTGATGCACTGCAGGATTGATTTCTGTACCGGCAACAATGGCAGAAGAAGCGGTAGACGCAGCAGGAGAGCAGCAGTACAATTTTAAATGTATGTTTATTCAAATCTTACTGAACAAAAAGTAAAAGCCTGAAGTGGCGTTTCCCATTATCATTAGGCCTGTAGTGTGTTTTTGCTGCTGCATTTGGACACGCTAAGGAGGGCGCATTTGCTCGCAGCCAGAGGCCGCATGATCCATTTTCCCTTCACTTTCATTTTAAAAATAATAACTAATAATAAACATTCAATAAAACCGTCAAATATCCATTCTTTTTAATTAATATTTAGTCCAAACAAGCTGACCAGAGTGCCCCAGTAACATAGAAACAATGCAATTAAACAATTTCACTTAAATTATCAACAAGTCACCTGCTGCGCCCGAACGCACATTCCTTCTGCTCCGGCGTAAACCTGATGGTCACCTGCTTGTGTGTAATCAGATGTCTCTATGGAGCTGCTGAAGAGACTAACGAGGTTCTGGACTTTTGCCTCAGACAGACTCATGGCAAGGCAAGGCAGTTTTATTTATACAGCGCATTTCCTACCCGAAGGCAACTCAAAACGGATGGCTCATGGCTGTTAAAATGTGATGATTCAGAGCTCCGCTGACACGCTGGATCCAAAGATCCAAGCAGCTACTGGAGTAACGAATTCTACTTCAGCCAGAGTTTTAAAGTCAGGAAACATTTCACCAAATGAAATAACCAGAAGTCTACCAGACTCTCTGAAAGAAGGGTTTCCACTTTCCAGATCTGGAAGCTCTCGACATTGCGCTCTGGTGCGCAGATCTGTCAGACGCGCTCTGAGCTCCTATTGCGCGCCGCTTTGTGCGCACTGCCAGATGCGGAGAATTATGCAGATTCTTTGATGGAAATCCTTCCATGATGTTACCTCCACGATGGATTCTTCTGTGGGCAACAAGGTCATTCCCCCGCACTTTCCCCTACCGCCCGACATTCACAGACGGACTATCAGCGTGTTAGTATGGCAAGCCGATTTAACATTTAAGCAGACTGGATGACGTGTATTCAGATATCTATAATTCTGTTGTTCCTAGCAGAAATTAACATTCCAGAAACACATAAAATCAATCATACTGTACACAATGAACATTGTGCAACCCCCCCCCTCGCACATTGGGAGGCAGGCGCGAAAAAATCTATGTATCCTAGGGGGGGCTTCACCGAAAGTATTTGAGAACCACTGCGTTAACTTCTGTTAAGCTTTGTGAGGGTAAATAATCCAAATCTGCTGTTTTGGTGGATCTCTTTTCATCGGCTTTAGCTAAAATGTTTGCTATGCCAGTGTTAGCATTTCCCATGTGACTGATTAACACTGATGCAATAATAATCAACTGTGTCTTTATTTGAGTGTTTCAAATTTAATGTTGACTTAGCCCATATTTGGACGTCCTAAGGATGTCAAAACAGGACGTGCAGGAGACGTCATGAATAAGACGTTGTCCACTTACAGGGGACCAAAACTGGACATGCAGAAATGACCTGCGACATGACTTTGCACAGTGGGTGAGCCCACCCTAACTCTTACCCAATGACTCTTGGACTCCAATGACACCAGGAGCTGAGTTGTGCATTTAGATTCATTTTTCAGAGTAAAGCAAGTGAATCGGCGTACCTGAACAGACGATTCCAACATCTTCGGAATGGCCGCAGTCATGTATCCCAAAAGGATTGTGTTGGCAGTTAACGATGGACGTCTCTGTGCCATTACACCGGACATCGTCCAGCCAGATCACCCCTATGCCCCCCCCAAAGAAAGCATTCCTTTTGACCTCCAAAACCGTTCCACAGTTTAACTCTCGGCACACCACGTCAGAGGTGGTGAGGTTCCAGTGGTCATCACACACGGTTCCCCAACTGTTTTCATGGAAGATCTCCACTCTGCCTGAGCAACGCGAAGGGCCAACCAGACGGATTTTCTGGCATTCTGGAAATGAAAAGTGGGAGCATTAAAATGACTAAAAGCTTTTTAATTAGGATTGTTTTTTAATAAATGGAATTCATATACCTGTAAGCAGTGGTAGACTCAGCAAACCTAAAGGACATTTGCACAGATAATCAGGTTTTTTACATTTTAATGCAAAGATTTTCTTGCATTGAGAATATACATCAGCATTTATTTACTGAAGGTAAAAATCAAACAAAAAAAGAAAACTCACCTGCCATCAATAAAAATACAAAATGTATTTTTTCCACAACAAAGCAGCTCATATTGTGTCTTCAAATCAAGCCAAATGCTGTAAAGTCAATAAAAATGATCAAAAAAAGGCTCATTCTGTAGCTCACTGAGTTATATATCTATTTTTAATTAAAGACGTAAATAATATGTTTGGAATTTTTCTAAAAACGTGTTCATTTTAATCACAACACAGAACGATTGGCCTTCCTACCTTCTTAAATTCACAGATTCTGGACAGAGAATTTAGGGTTAGGGTTAAAAATGTGATTATCTCCAAAATACTCTAAAGTTAAAAGTCCCACACATGTTCAGGGAAAAAGGAGATTTTTTTCTTTAAGTTGTACACAATACCAAAAAAATGTATAGGAAAATAGACATATTTTATTCATCATAAAACAACGGGAAATCTGATGACATTTGCAAAAATCAGTGTGTGAATCACAATTGAATTAGTAATTAATAAACATAAGAAAAGATCAACTGGAACATTTAGATCTAACGATTTTCTGTTTGAAAGCAAAGATCAAAAAGTGAATTTGCCCTTTTAACCCAGATCGATAAACGGATTAGTACTGTCTGCAGTGATGCGAGCATTGTACCGGTCTGTCGTGGTGAAGAGAGAGCTGAGCCAGAAGGCGAAGCTCTCGATTTACCGGTCGATCTACGTTCCTACCCTCACCTATGGTCATGAGCTTTGGGTAGTGACCAAAAGAACGAGATCGCCTAAATGAGTTCTCTTCGCAGGGTGTCTGGGCTCTCCCTTAGAGATAGGGTGAGAAGCTTGGTCATCCGGGAGGGGCTCGGAGTAGATTCGCTGCTCCTCCACATGGAGAGGAGCCAGTTGAGGTGGCTCGGGCATCTGATTAGCATGCCTCCTGGACGCCTCCCTCTTGAGGTTTTCCGGGCACGTCCAACCGGGAGGAGACCCAAAGGAAGACCCAGGACACGCTTGAGGGGTTATGTCTCCCGGCTGGCCAGGGAACACCTTGGGAATTCCCCGAAGGAGCTGGCCCAAGTGGCTGAGGAGAGGGAGGTCTGGGCCTCCCTCCTTAAGCTGCTGCCCCCACGACCCGACTCTGGATAAGCGGACAAAGTCGGACAGAAGGACGGACCTTTGAACCCAGAGACTGAATCACGCCAGTCCGATCCAACCTGTGGAAATATTTCTCAGCGGCTCTTTTTTTTTATTCTAAAAAACTGAAACACATCCATGTTCTGCTTTAACTTACTTTACAAATATTACTACAAATAAAATCAGTTTAGGGTAATCATTTCCTTTTTCTTGATCATAATCCTCATTTCAACTTTAATCAACAAGTTTGCATAATTTAGCATGAAATTGTGCAATTGTTTCACATTCAATAGAATAGACTTTATTGATCCCACAGTGGGGAAATTCACTTGTCACAGCAGCACCAGCACTCAAAAGAATAATTAGAAGAGAAATAAAAACAAGGGTACATGTATATACACATATGCAGTAATCTAGTATTGTATTCTTTGATCAATAAAAAGCCACAAATAAAAAATGAAAACAAACTTGGTACCAACACTATGCAGCATACTGTAAGAAACACAGACAAACAATGTGAATCCGGTATTGCACAAGTATAGAACACATACTGAATATTGCATTCAAACACACAGAATGGATTTACACATTAAACAAAATCTAATTAAGTAGCTAAACACAAATGTTCTGTATGTGATTTGAATCAATGAACAAAATTATAATTCTGTCATTTAAAGTGTGACAGTAGCAACCATTTGCCGTTGTTGTAAATACACTGCAAAAAAATCTAATTCTTAGACATTTTACCTTATTTTTAGTCTAAAAAGAAAAAAAATCTCTAGAAAAATGGCATTACTTAAAAAAGGTAAATATTCCTAAATATGCTCCAAATTTTCTTGCTTTGAGTAAAATAAATTTGCCAATGGGGTAAGCAAAATTTGCTAGGCTAGAATTCTTGAAACTACTTTTAATGCAACTTTTTCTTACCCCATTGGCAGATTTTTTTTTACTCAAAACAAGAAAATTTGGATCATATTTAAGAATATTTTCCTTATCTGAAATAATGCTATTTCTCTAGAGAAGATTTATTTTATTTTTTAACTAAAAATAAGATTTAAATGGCTTATTACTTTCTTAGAAATCAGTTTTTGCAGTGTAAAAGCCCATAAAAATAAAATTTAACACCATTTAAACCATAAAAAATGAACATTTTTAAGATGGTTTTCTCACCCTGACTGGTCTCTGGGAGCAGCACTCTTTCACTACAGGAACCTCTTGTCCTGCATCTTTTATACAACTTGGATTCAGGATGTAAAACTTTTCCCATTGTGAAACTCTGCTGCTCCTTCATCAGATTTTTCAATCAGTTCCTCCTAAATGTCTCTTCCTCTTTAATCTGACACGGAAGCAGACAGAATTTCAGTAAATGACTTTCGAAACACATTTAGTCCTGCCTTAAGTGGAGGACTTTAAGTGTCTCGGGGTCTTGTTCACGAGTGAGGAAAAGATGGTGGAACCCTTAACAAAACTAATAAATATATCTTTTGGAAAGGGGCAATTCCCAGATGAGTGGAAGTGGTCAAGGGCCATACCCATATTCAAGTCTGGGAAGAAAGATGAAGTAGGCAACTATAGACCAATTAGTATCTTGCCCATAATGTCTATGGTGTTGGAGAAAATTGTGGCTAATCACAGTGGCGACTCGTCCATAGGGGGCGCTTGGGCACCGCCCCACCAGTCTCACAGGAAGAGGAAGAAGAAGAGAGGAATCACAAAATGTATTTAAAAAAACATAAAATTTAAACTAAACGATCTATACACCTTATGGGCTGTAAGTGCTGTGTGTAATCTGCATTTATTTGTAGTTTAATAAAGTTAATACTTTTAACACGGCCGAAACGTCGACATACTTCCTGTCACGTGTCCTCTCGCGGTCGCAGCAATCTTTACCATTGACTTAAAACGGGCTAACTGGCGCATGCGCGCTGGATCCCCAACGACAAGGAATAGGAGAGCTGTTGGGCGCATATGGTTGCGATAGCTAGCAAAAGGGGGGAGTCTGCTCGGATCAGGAGGAGGATGCTCATTGGTCAGTTCACCCAGCCCAGACAGAACCAGAAAATTCTCCACAGGCTAGTTCACCGTCCTTTGTTGTTGTAGGGCTGCTGCTAACGTTGACTATGGAGAAAACTAGTAGTTTCATCTTTTTATCATTGGATTCTACGAACCAAATGGATTTTTTACTATAAGATGGATTATTTTGACCAGCAAGGTAAGACAGAATTTAGCTTTTGACTTCATGAAAATAGCTTTGTTTTGCTTTTCATTTGCAGTCATTGGGTGGTGTTGAGGTAGAAAATGTAGATTCTATCATTTAAAAGAGCCTCTTCCTGTTTAGTGTGTGTAAGGTTTGCATATATTGGTCAATATGAAGCATGTTTTTGGAACAACTTTGTTGCTAGCAACAAAGTCCGTCGATTTCAAGTTGTGTGAAGCATAAGAATGGTAATTTAGCGTTCCCTAGTGGTGATATGTGGTTAGCGCATCTGAAAAACTGACCTACAAATAAAGAAAATAACGATCATTTATATAGCGCCTCTCAAGATAAAAACCATTCACAAGAACTAACATAAAAAAAAATAAAAATAAAAAAATGCGCCCCACCAAAAAAAGAATTCACCAGCCGCCACTGGCTAATCAGTTATTGTCATATCTACAGTCTAATGACATACTACATCCTCTACAATTTGGATTCCGCCCTCAATACTCAACAGAAATGGCCAACTGCTTTTTCTTTGAACAGTTAAAATCAAAGATCGATAAAGGCGAATCAGTTGGAGCTGTTTTCTTGGATTTAAAGAAAGCATTTGACTTACTAAACCATAACGTTGTCATCAATAAACTGTCCAGCCTGAACTTTGATAAAACAGCAGTACAATGGTTTAAAACGTATCTGGAAAGAAGACAACAGTGTACAACTGTCAATAGTGAAAAGTCTTCCTTTTTAACACTTGATACAGGTGTCCCACAGGGATCCATACTGGGGCCCATGCTCTTCACAATCTATATTAATGATCTCCCAAAAATTTGTCCAGGGGCTGGTTTCCAAATGTATGCGGACGATGTAGTTGTGTATGTGAGTGGCAGGAGTATTGAAACCATAAATACACAACTGCAGAATCATTTAGATGCTATTTCATCTTGGTTTCAAAACTCTGGGTTATTGCTAAACATAAATAAAACGGTGTCAATCTGTTTTGTGTCATGACCACGTCCAATGCAAGAACTATATTTACAAATTCATGGTCAGGCAGTAACGCAAGCAGAAGTGAGATATCTAGGTTTGACTCTTGACTGTCATTTATCATTCAAAAGTCATATCAGAAATATCATGAAAACTGCTAAATAAAATATGTACAATTTTAGGTTACTAGGAGACTGTTTGTCCTTTCAAGCTGCAAATGTATTTATGCATGCAATAGTGTTCTCCCACCTCAGCTACTGTATAACATCATGGTCGCAGGCTTCTACCACTACGCTACAGCCAGTAAGAGCAATCTATAATAGATCCATAAAAATGTTATCAAGAAAATCAGTGACAGCACATCATTGCGAAGTATTGAAGGGGTTACATTTTTTAAGTTTTGAAAATTTTATTCGATTTAGACAACTGCAGATGATTTTTAAATGTTACCATCACCTTGCACCTGAGGTTTTAGCACAGCTAGTAAGGCCGCTTAGAGGAGCAGGCTCCATTACACGGGGAGCCTTACATGGAAACTTAGTAGTGCCGAGTAGGAAAACTTCATTTGGCCAGTCTGCCTTATTTGTTCAGGGTGCTAAACTGTGGAACTCATTGACCACTGAGTTAAAACAGGAAAAACAACTAGCTTTGTTTAAAAGTAAACTGAAGCAGGTTTTGAAAGCAGACCTCATTTTTAGAAGTTGTTTTTATGGCTATGTACTGTTTTTATTGTTGATGTACATGTTTTAACTTAATAGTGTTTTTTATGTAGTATTCTTATTTTATGGAACATGTCTAGGGACGGACATTGTAAATTAGCTTTGGCTATAAATGTGATAGTGTGTTACAGGTCAAATGTGCATGCTTGTCCCTTTCAAATAAATAAACGAAACGAAAACGAAAGATGGAGCGTTAGATTGATAGGCGGATTAGTGCTGCATCTGCAGTGATGCAAGAGTTGTACCTGTCTGTTGTGGTGAAGAGAGAGCTGAGCCAGAAGGAGATGCTCTCGATTTACTGATCGATCTACGTTCCTACCCTCACCTATGATCACGAGCTTTGGGTAGTGACTGAAAGAATGAGATCGTGGATACAAGCAGCTGAAATGAGTTTTCTCTGCAGGCTGTCTGGGTTCTCCCTTAGAGATAGCGGGAGAAGCTCGGTCATCCAGGAGGAGCTCAGAGTAGATCAGCTGCTCCTCCACATCGAGAGGAGCCAGTTGAGGTGGCTTGGGCATCTGGTTAGGATGCCTCCTGGACCCGTCTCTGGTGAGGTTTTCTGGGCACGTCCAACCAGGAGGAGACCCAAAGGAAGACCCAGGACATGATGGAGGGACAATGTCTCTCGTCTGGCCAGGGAACACCTTGGGATCCCCCAGGAGGAGCTGAGCCAAGTGGCTGGGGAGAGGGAAGTCTGGGCCTCTCTGCTTAGACTGCTGCCCCTGCGACCCAACCATGGATAAGCAGATGGATGGATGGAAATAAATGATCCAATTGAAAAAATGTAAATGCACCAGTTATCCTCATCTCTTAATTATTAGCCATAATCAAAACATTCTAGCTAAATTAAAAAATGTAATTTATGTTTTATTCTGATATAGATAAAACTGATGGTGTTGTGTTCCATATTATTGCATAACTGACATTGTTCATTCAGCATTTTTAAAATGATTCAGCCACACATTTTCGTGCTTCTTTTACTTCCCCTGAAATCCCTTTAGTGACAGTTGAACATTGTTGTACCACAACTTCTCTATTTTACTGTTTCTGTATGTTCTCTCTCTTACAATGTCATTAAGAAGACTTTAATTAGGTGAAGTCTCATTTGTGGTTACTTGAAAGTTGAACTATGCTTGTAGGATGTTAGGAAAACATCTAATATTATTGTTAAAAATAGCTTTAATAATTTCAGTTGGAAAAAAAAATCAACATCTTTTGCACTCTCAAAAATAGCCTTAGTGTCCTAACCATATTGTAATAGTGTCCAGTCCTGGTCCCTTAGGGCCACTGTCCTGCCTTTGGATGCTTCTCTGCTCCAGTACATCTGATTAGAATCAATGAGTGACCAGAGGTGTTATAGCAAAAACTCTACCTCAAGGGCCATGATTGGACAACACCACCCTAGACAACGTTACCATGTATCCCCACAACCAAACCAAACCCCAGGCACCATCCTAGTTCAACATATCAGACAACAGCAGAACACAGTAAATAATTATACCATGCTAGCACATCTCCTGATAGAGTAGACCAGTGTGCTGCTTCAAACTCCTAATGACCAAGCTAAACCCATGTGGGCCATATGTCATTGGTACACTCCCACTACAGTCTACCCAGGGCCCCAGTGAGGTTCTACCATAATGATAAACTACCAGGACTTTGCTACAGATGCTGTTTACATGCCCAGACCCTTCAGGATAATTTCCACAATCAGAACTTCCAGGTAATTTACCGGACCTTAGCGACATAAACATGTCTCCATTTCACCAGGCTGGCCCAAAAGGACCATTTTCTGGACCATTCCAGGAACTGAGTACCTGAACTTGGGTTTGTACTCAGAAATGACCCAGTAGAGTCATAGGGCAGGGCTTGTGGTTAGTTCATTCTGATTGGTTATAACGCAGTAGGATGCCATTAAAGCTACAATAGCAAATCTGCAAACCAAGCTAGCTTAATTTTTTATATGTTTCTTAAAAAGGTTTTAACATGCTATAGCTATAAATATATTATGGAGATTAAAAAAAATTTAAACATTTATGAAGTGGTTCTCTCGCATTTGTCTAAAAGCCTCAGCCAATCACACGGCTTGGTTCAAAAGCAAAAATTGGACCATCCAGTTTTCTGTGTCACCGAACCACCACCCTTCTGCATTTCCCTGGGTCTTCCATTCATTACGCTCATTTTGTAACAGAACACCACTGGTGTGAGAGGTTCTCCGCTCAATAATATCAGAGGACAAACAGCCGGCTGCAACCACTTCAAATTTAGGACAAACTACCAGATTCCCAAAACAAAAAACACCATTTGACGTCACGAACAACAAAAGACGTTTGGACGTAGAAAATGGCGACTGGTGTTTAGTGCTCTCTCGTTTCCTCTGGGGGACATGGACTATGGATGATGGCCAACAAGAGGGCAGAATTCCATGACTGTGTTTATGTTTAAAAGCTAGCTTGTTTTGCAGATTTGCTATAGCAGCTTTAAATAATGGCGTACTTTAACCGAATAAAACTTTTAATGTTATGTCTGTGGAGTCCTTTAGGTGCTGATCTGTGGCATCACTCTGCCAAAACAGTCGGGATATGCTGACATCTTGGCAAAGTCCTAAAAGGGCAGATTTTGTATGGAAACACAATGGCTAAGAGGACCATGCCAGAGTTTTTTCCCTATCACATTTCCCCTTCCCAGAAATTCCCTAGAACTCCTAGTGGCTATCGTTGTGCTTCCACGCCTGCAAAGTTCTTTGCTCCCTCTCGTTGCCCTTGCCCTCAGCTATATTTTGGCTAAATTTTCTGATGTTCACAAAAAAGAAACCTACTATAAACTAATTCACAATAAATAATTCCAACCAAAGATCAGAAAGTTGAGCTTAAATTAATCAAAAGCAACAGTTTGTTAAAAAAAAAACGGGCAGGATGAAGTTGTATTCTGTTGTCATTCTCTACGACTGACAGAAACAGACAACAGCGATGAAAGTCACACAAGTTAAACACATATTGATGTTCTAGTAAATCATTACAGGCTCTGAGATACACGTCTTCCTTTAACGGGAGATGATGTCACAACTCAGCCGGTATGAATGATCCCGTTACAAACAAGGTGATCGATTATCAAAGCAGAAAAACAAGTTCATTCATTCTCATGACTAACGTTCACCTGCTGAGGTAATCTTACTTCCTTAAAATCATAAAGAGAAATGCATTCACATTAAGTTGATGTGGATTTCAAAATAAAAGCAGACTTCCTGTTTGTGTTCACATCAGACCACTAAAGTAATACTGACGATAAGAAAATAAAAATAAATCCCAGATTAACAACAGATAATGACACGAGATTATAACATTTATATTGATGAATTAAATTTCATTATGATTTGTTTGATGTAAAATAAGCTTTTATTTTCTTTAAATAAAGCAAGAGTCCCATCTCAGAATAATATAAATTGTATTTAATTACTTAGATTTTCAAAATTAAAGCCCATTACATTATCAATCACATGAAAATCTGTTTGGTTTCAGATTAATGAAAGATACAAACTTCATATTCATGAGCAATTTATTAAGTTTCAGTCAGATCTGACATAAAACTCCTAACACGTTTTCTGACACTTTTCTAAAAGGTCCAAGAAAGACTCTTGCATCTGAATTTGAGTTTCTAATTCAAATCAACCACTAGTGAACTGAGTTATTTTTCATATTTCATGTGTTTCATCTACATTTCTATGCAGATCAACACACACAGCGATGTCTTTATGAGGAAAATCAGATTTTTTTTACAAACATAAGCAGAGTCACACTCAGTGAAACAAAGTATATTTAATTATTTTGTAGTTTGACAAATTTGTTCATCACATTTAACACAAAATATAAGCACAGGTTTCTCATGATTTGACAATATTTTTTTTGAGTCAAGTAAGAAAAACAGGAAATTAATTTAAATGGAGTGTTTTCAGGATGATGGAGACACACATGCACCCTTTAGGACTGATGTCTCTGTGTTAGTTTTTAATTAAATAAATTATTGTAATAATTCCATAGAGCCAAATGGAGAAACTGATAATATTTGCTTGAAGAAAAAACTAACTAGATAAGTTGGACACATTTCATAACATAAAACACAAAAATGACAGCCTTTTCAAAAATGTGCATCTTTTGCTACATTTGGCAAATAGAAATCTGAGGAACCTCTTATCTACGGATTAAACATGTCATGATTCACCTCGGACTAAAACATTTTGGTTAGCATTAATCGCTTATTAGATTTGAAGCAACTGAGGAAAAACAGACGAAACAACACAACACATGGTGGATTTGAACAGAAACAGTTTGGCAGTGAATGATATTAAAGCACGTTGTGTTCATTCAGATAAATGTGGCTACAGTTTATACTTTAATGCTGGAAGCAAATTCCTATACGCTTAAGATTTTAAGCATTTGGTCTCTGACACACGAGCACCATTTCAAAGACGTTCCATCTATCAATAATAGCGACTGTTGACTGAGGCAGATAATCAGTAACACACCAGGAAGTGTGTAATCAGGTAGATGGAGCTGTTCTGCTGCACCTGATCGTCAAAAGCTGCTACGTGCTTCTCTAGCTCACAACAAACATCGTTTTGCTGCCACGAAGCGTTAAAACAAAAAGGTTAATCTTTCACGACCGAGTCCCTGTGGCTGCAGCATTAGACCTTTTTGGGAAAGCAAATGAAGAGGTTGCACAGGAAACACAGCGTTCGCCATTACGCTGGCATTGCTGAAGGAGGATCTGGAGAAAGGAGGTGATGCAACTCAGGATAGTTCTGCAAATGTTACAGTTTTCTGGGTGACACCAGCTGGCAGTTTCATCTAGGACTTGGAATTCTGTGAATATAAAAAAAAAAAAAAAGAATTACAAATCAGACTTTTCAGTTTTATGTTTTAGATTCTGTAAAACAGCCACCCTTTGATTTGATTACAGCATCGAACACTCTTGGCATTCTAACAATGAGCTTAAAGAGACAATGTGTAGTTTTTACCATTCATCTCTGGAAATATCCATTGAAATGTTGAAAATGAATCAAATGATGCCCAGTTGTTGACAAATATTGGCGGTTTTATAACATATAACCATAAAAATCGGGTCTAAAACACATCGGCGCAGGTCTAAGACTCCAGGCAACGCCATATTTGATGACATATTTCCTTCTACAGGGGCCTGTGAGGACAAAACACATTTACTGATTTGTAACAAAAGGTTACAAAACCTTCGCCATTTATAAACATTGTTTTACACATTTACTTCTTCACTTGCTGCCAGTGATGAAAGGGAGTCTGATGAGCTTGTCATTTTGCTGGAGGTTGCACTCCCAAGGATTTTTGACCCTAATGGCCATCCGTTGGTAAGGTCTTACTTGAACACAAAAATACCTCTTGCTTGCAATGATTTAGGTATGTCCTGCCCCCTATCGCCGCTTGAGGACACATTCAAAGCTTTTGCAATTTTCCTGACTGACTTACCTTCAGTCCTTAAAGTAATGATGGACTACCCTTTCTCTTTATTTTTCTGATTGGTTTTTGCCATAAGATTAATTCTAACACAACTGATGGTCCCGATTCATCACAGGAACCCTGACAAGGCTGACCTTGTAAAGTAAAAACCATGTCAGGTGACTTTGTCATGAAGCTCAGTGAGAGAAGGCCAAGGGTTTGCAGTGCTGTCAACCATGCAAAGATAATCTAAAATAGAAGTTAATTCACACTTTTATGTTTATAAGTCCACGTGTGTTCATTCATAGTTTGATGCCTTGAGTGAGAATCTGTGAGAATGAAAATAAAGAAAAAACATTAAACGTGAATGTTTCTCCAAAGCACTAAACGACTACTTAGATGCAGGAACGTAGAATATAAATCTGACTGTGTAATAAAAAAAATTATATAGACATGACATTTTTTATTATTACTTCTTGTTTTTTCATTTCCAAGAAAAATATATCAGCAGATATGAACCGCTGAGAAACAAGAGCTGCTGATCAAGCAGAGTTGGGAAAGAGTATGTTTTACTGTTTGAGGAAGTAGATTACTAAACACACGGTGTGTACATGTTCATCCACTTACTGTCACAATGGGCTGTGAGCTGAGCCTGAGGAATGTAAACACAGTGTTGTTCTCCTTTGACTGGAAGAAGTCTTCGTAGTCCTGAGGTGGAACAGAGACAAAACATAAATGTGTGTAAAAAGTTTCCTTCAGTGCTGCTTAAAGGTGCAATTGGTAAGAATGACACCGTGTGGTCAAATGTGGTTACTGCAGTCCATTTTTAAGCAAAACTTTTACTCTCTCACTCCTGTTTCATATGTTTCATGGCTGTTGCCAGCTATGGGTCAGCACCAGAAGATTCTAGATGTCAGGCAAAGACGAGTCATACACATTAAGTTGATGAGACCTGCCAACCTTGTAAAAATGTTTTGAGTGCCACTTGTGTGGCTTTTTTTCACGGACTTTTGCAATTCCATTATTTCAATACTTAATTAATCAAAATTAATTTAAAAAATGTAATGGTAATGTAATGGATTATTTTGTATATTGCAATAGGTGTTTGTTTTCAAGAATGTAATATTCTGATTCTTTTTTTCTCATTCATTTGGTAATTTTTTTTACTTGTTTTGTACTAAGATGAAGTTGGTTCCCTTTTTTAGTTTCCAACTCAGAACGGTCAATTCCCACTCATTTTTCCACCCCCAGCATCTTTAATCTGCTGTAATTATAAAATGTAAAATGTTTTACTTCATGGGTGACCAATCAGAACTCTTGAAATATATGTACTGTTTATAAACATCAACCTAAGCTGAAAAATATGTTACTAATATGATAATCCAAAATCACAATGAAAAAAGTGGCCTTCTTTGAACTAAAGGTTTCATAAATTACCACCTGGAATTTATGGATTCTGCTGTTAATGTAGAATAATCTAATCCAGGTTTGAAGAGTCTAGGTGTTGTAGTTTTTACACTCGACCAGACCTAAGCTGGGTGAGATGCAATAAAGTTCTGAAATCTGTTTTTTTTTTTCAAATAAAGGTTTGACCAATCACCAATTATTCTTTAAGGACTCTGCTATCAGTCTAATTTATTCTAGTTAAGCTTTGAAGAATCTAAGTATTGTAGTTTTTAGCAGAGCCAGTTCTAATGTGGTCTACAGGTGAAACTCAAAAATGACAATCTGGTGTAAAAGTCCACTTATGTCAGTAATCCAGCTCAGACTGAGAGACCATCTAAAGGCTCAGGAACCCTTTGCAGGTGTTCTGGATTCATCCGCTGATTAGAGTGTGACACTTTGAGTCTAGAATATTGAACCTTTTTACAATATTCTAATTGTCTGAGATTCTGAATGTGGGGTTTTCGTCAGCTGTAGCCATAATCATCACAATAATAACAAATAAATGCTTGTAATATTTGGCTTTGCATGGAATGAGTCTCAACTTTTGCATCAGATTCTAACTTTTCCAGTTTCAACTGTAGATGCAAAAAAGAAATCTGCTCTCTTTGAACTATCACAAATCAAATTAACATCATCAACTGTCTTAAGGATTTACTATTAGTTCAGAAAAACTCTAGTCCATGTTTGAAGAGTCTAAGCGTTGTAGTTTTATAATTAGAGCAGAGGAAAGATGCTCTGGGTGAATTGGTTGGAATTGCTCTTCCTGACTCAAACTAAAAAAGAAAACCAACTTCAGCTTCATATGATACGTTTTGTTTAATTTTTGTGTGGCAAGGTGGACAAACGAGGGCCCGGGCGGGTCTTGAACCCCAGACTCCCGGGTGAGAGTCACGCGCGCTAACCAGTCAGCCAAAGGGATATCCCTGTGGCCAAGTAGCCAGGGCGCATGATCAATCGGGATCCAGTGACAGGATGCTCACACTGTCACATCTTCCCCCCTCTTTCCACAAGCACGTCCCGTGCTCCCGCGCAGGGTGCCACAAATTCCACATCCATGGACCAACTTCACAGTTCTACATGGATCCTGCCAACAACGCCAATTGTGGCAAGGTGGACAAACGAGGGCC
>SSNS01000200.1:57519-88115 GCA_006937985.1 Aphyosemion australe | reverse complement strand
AGGAGCCAGTTGAGGTGGCTCGGGCATCTGATTAGGATGCCTCCTTGACGCCTCCCTGGTGAGGTTTTCCGGGCACGTCCAACCGGGAGGAGACCCAAAGGAAGACCCAGGACACGCTGGAGAGATTATGTCTCTCGGCTGGCCTGGGAACGCCTTGGGATTCCCCCGGAGGAGCTGGCCCAAGTGGCTGGGGAGAGGGAGGTCTGGGCTTCCCTCCTTAGGCTGCTGCCCCCGCGACCCGACTCTGGATAAGCGGCAGAAAATGGATGGATGGATGGATGGGTTCTCATTTGAATTATTACCAAAGGGCAAAGTCCACCTGCTGAAAGTGAAGCCAACATGAAAGTGATGAAAATTGCTGTTCCCCCCTGATCCACTAGGGGCTGGCTCCAAAACAATGACCATGCTTAGTAATTTGACTTGAAAATATAAATCAAAATTATAAATTGTTTTTGCCAAATTCTCAAAATTCAGTGTATGGTGTCTGCACTGCTGTTGTGAAGATGTTATGTTTTAACATCAAATATTTGACCAAAGACCTGAAAAAATAAAGTTCAAGTAGGTTTTTCTTTAAAAATGATGTATGATGTATGCAAAAGTACATACCCGAACATTCAACAGACACATCTTGATCATTGTTGGTCCTGGGGTGGTCTCTGATTGTGCACTCTGTGACGGAGCTCTCGCTTCCTCTGCAACTCATCTGCAATCCTCTGTTTTCACTTTGTCCAAGTAACCCGGAGAACCTGACAGGATCTCCACAGTCCATCTCCCTGCACACCACTGCAGCTTCATTCTGTCCAAAGTTGGATTTGAATGCAGGTGACCAGTGATCATTGTGATAGATTTCAACTCTGCCTGAACACTGGTCAGAGCCATTGATCAGTCTGATGAAAGCTAAAATAATTCAAGGAGGAGAAGATCAGAAATTAGCTGTCTGATAAACAATTTTTATTTTAGTTTCACTTTTGCAATGATAAACAAGTAACAGACATAAATACCTGCGCAAATCACTCCAGCATCTTCCCCGTGTCCACAGTTATTTTCTACAAAAGGGGATCGGCGGCAGTGCAAAAGAGATGTCTCACTGCCAGTGCAGNTGTTGATCATTGAAACCCGCACCTTTCCGCACCGGTGTTACTTCAAACATTTTCGTCTAGTCCATTGTTGATATGCGTTTCCCCAGCTGCTCCGCACCATTGAGCGGTAAAACACAAGCGCTCATCACAAGCTTGCTCTCAGCACGCTCTGCTCGTACCACAGGAGAACTACAGCCTCCTTCAGCTCAAACATCTGATCAGAGCAAATCAACACTTCGAGTAGCCAAATTAAAAGTTATGAGCACTACCCCCAAATATGCATCATCTCAAAAGTTGCTTGTTGATGTGATTATCTATCTCTTACTCAAGAACAAAAGATTTAATTATCACAAATGTGGCAAGGTGGACAAACGAGGGCCCGGGCGGGTCTTGAACCCCAGACTCCCGGGTGAGAGTCACGCGCGCTAACCAGTCAGCCAAAGGGATATCCCCGTGGCCAAGCAGCCAGGGCACGTGAACAATCGGGATCCAGTGACAGGACACTCACTGTCACATCATCCCTTTGGCTGACTGGTTAGCGCGCGTGACTCTCACCCGGGAGTCTGGGGTTCAAGACCCGCCCGGGCCCTCGTTTGTCCACCTTGCCACAATTGGCGTTGTTGGCAGGATCCATGTAGAACTGTGAAGTTGGTCCATGGATGTGGAATTTGTGGCACCCTGCGCGGGAGCACGGGACGTGCTTGTGGAAAGAGGGGGGAAGATGTGACAGTGAGTGTCCTGTCACTGGATCCCGATTGTTCACGTGCCCTGGCTGCTTGGCCACGGGGATATCCCTTTGGCTGACTGGTTAGCGCGCGTGACTCTCACCCGGGAGTCTGGGGTTCAAGACCCGCCCGGGCCCTCGTTTGTCCACCTTGCCACATTTGTGATAATTAAATCTTTTGTTCTTGAGTAAGAGATAGATAATCACATCAACAAGCAACTTTTGAGATGATGCATATTTGGGGGTAGTGCTCATAACTTTTAATTTGGCTACTCGAAGTGTTGATTTGCTCTGATCAGATGTTTGAGCTGAAGGAGGCTGTAGTTCTCCTGTGGTACGAGCAGAGCGTGCTGAGAGCAAGCTTGTGATGAGCGCTTGTGTTTTACCGCTCAATGGTGCGGAGCAGCTGGGGAAACGCATATCAACAATGGACTAGACGAAAATGTTTGAAGTAACACCGGTGCGGAAAGGTGCGGGTTTCAATGATCAACAGGAGAGGGAGGGGGAACACAGTGAGAGAAACACGGAGGGACCAGACTGATAATATATTATCAGTTTTTTAGCAAACTGCAGGAAAGTGTGACTATTAACACCTACATCCCCCACAGGTGCGACGCCCATGCGTTTAACGGTTCACATTCACCAAAAGATGGCTGATCCGGTCCGCTGACACACACACACACACACACAGATAGTTTACCTTTTTAAACACCAGAACAGCAGCGAGTGGGGACCGGAGTACGGAGAGCGAGGCAGCGGGCAGGATGAAGCAGGGAGGAGGGGGGCGGGGGTGTTACGCTACTATAGGTTAAGACTGAATCGTTTTTCTCCGCTTTTATACGATTGGCTTAAACTTCTTCAACACGCTGCTGAGTCGTGTTGTCAGACATGAGTACCACACGTGCATATTTGCTACAGAACTTATGTGTCCGCAGCTTTTTACGTAGTTTAGAGGGGTGAGTCGTACCAGCGTAATTAGATGCCAAATTGCGTACTTGCTACGCAAAATGCGTACAGGTTGGCAAGTCTGCCTCTGTGGCTTCTTAGAGGTACAAGAAATACCTTCTGGGTCACTCGTTTACTGGCTTTGGTTCTTTAAACAGCTCTGGAGCTTTTTGCCTGCCGGTGCATTAGCTCGCTGCAGATTCAGCAACCTCACAAACTCAAAGTGTAAACAGTAACTATATTTCCCGCTTTCGTTTTTTCGAAAGGAGAAAAACTGACAACACCCCAGCTGGCTGAGAATGAAATCTGTTTCAGTATAACCTTCCAACACGATGGAGACATTAGACTGTTTTGTGATTATTTCACAGTAGAAATCTTACAAATTGCACCTTTAAACCTCCTGAGACCTGAGTTTTGCTTAATGAACATTTTTAATTCCACCTAGTCATTAGGGATTGATAAGATCTCATCAACATAAAAACAAACTTTTTTTAACTATTAGTAATTAAAAAGTAAAACCAGGTCTCAGTGAATAATAAAAGATCTACACTGAACAGAATAAATAATTACACTGTAAAAAATGAGTGTCCTCACATGCGGAGGAAGGGTTTCAGAAGGTAAATCTGCAGAGTAATGCAGGAACACCTTGGTCAATGAGAGTGATGGCATGTTGGGATAAGGGTTGATAATCCGCCCCATCCATGAAACTGGATTACCACAGGATTACGGAGTAGTGTGCAATGGGAGATGAGGACATAAACTGCTCAGACTCATTCACCAGCGTAGCTAGCTTAACCCTGAACTGACTTACATTACATTAGCAGTATACAGTCAAGTTATGAAGGACATAATCTGTCAATTTATCTCCAGAGTAAAGTAGGTGGCAACTTCACTTATAATATGATTCAAAACCAAAGATTTGCAAAGTTTGGTCTAGGCACGCTTCATTGGAACCCTCGCAGCCCGATCCAATGCTACAATCTACCTCTGTCCTTCAGTGAAGTTGGAGAAGCCCAGCATCTCCCTGACATCTGCTCACTCAATGGTGATCTACAGTCCTGTGAAGATATCGGTCCCCAGAGGAAGTGCATTCTCCATCACTTGCTCTACTCATTCCACATTCTCAAATGGTTTCTTCTATTTGATGAGGCCCAAAAAGAACATTACCAAATCACTTCAAGCATTCGGCCACTCCATCTTCTACATGGCGCACTTTGAATTTCCTGAAATAAACGTTGAAGACTCAGGAGAGTACGCCTGTGTGTACGGGATCAACATTTCCTCAGTATCCTTCAGTTCTCTTCCCTCAAAGTCACGGTCATCGGTAAGACCTAATATGTAACTATTCTGCTGTTTTATTAGCCTAGTGAACTAGACCAAATTCTTGCTTTGCAAAGTTTGGTCTAGGCACGCTTCATAGGAACCCTCGCACCCTGATCCACTGCTGCGGCTGTCCAATCACAGCTCGCTATAGTTTTGGTTGGGCCAATCACAGCGCTCTATATTTTGGGCCAATCACAGAGCGGGAGTAGCCGATGACGTCAGCACTGCGAACACAAACAACATAGCGGCAACGCAGAAACCACGTTCGTTTGAAACGGCTTTGTCATCAACATTGGATTATTTAGACTCCAAAATGCGTAAGTCTGTCGGCTATACTTAGCGGCTTCTTATTTTTATCAAACAAAGTAGTGCAATGTCCCAGTACTCCTAATATTCGCATGTTTTTCATACAAAAACGATAGAAATCATTGATGTTAGACGCCATTGCTGCCTCCCGCTTTTCCGTCGCTGTGATTACGTCACGTTGTTCGTTACTCTGATTGGTCCTAGCGCTATCCAATTGTGTGCTGACATTCTGAAAGACAACCGTATATCCCGCCTCACGACTGAGGGCCGTCAATGGCTCGTGGCCAGACTATATATTCACATATATAGGATGGCTTGCCAGGCTACAAGCCTGGAGGAGTTCTGCTGCCTTTAAGAAAACAAAAAGACATAACTAGCTCAAATGAAGAGGAGCCTTTTAGCTTTACTTTAGGTTTGGTTTCAAAGACACTGGACTACCAGACGTCGGGTTATGAAACTCAGAAGATTTCAGATTTTTTTTTCAGCCTCATAATTCAGATATCACAAGTCTGATTCTCTTGGGCCAATTTTTTGAGATTCGTATTTTGAATGATTTTTTTTCATTAACCTGGATCTGATATACTTCAGGACAAAATTCTCAAAACATTTCTCACATTGTCTTTATGGGGCATTGTGACATTGAAGCTTGTATTGACTTCATTATTTCCAACTGGTATCAGGATCTGCTCCCCAGCCTCTGTTGTCTTGTGTCTGCCCCTCGTTACCCTACCACCTGTTCCCTGATTATCCTCATGTATTTAAACCCTGTTTGTTCTGTTCTGTTCCCTCCTGTTGTGATTCCCTGTTGCTCCTCACCAGACTTAAAAAATAAGAGAGTCTTTACCCTATCGGCGGCCTCCCAGAAGCTGACTCACCTGCATTTGGATCCTCACCAACTTAAACCATGACAGTTGGTTTTCCCTCACAAAGATTTTATTCAGCATTTTGTATTTTGCTTTTTAATTAAATTTTTTATTTAACTACACCTTTAAACTGCAAGTCCAGTTGATTACATTTCACGTAGCTAACTTACATCAAGGACCCCTTTACACTGTGACATAATCAGTCTGTCGTGGTGAAGAGAGAGCTGAGCCAAAAGGCGAAGATCTTGATATACCGGTTGATCTACCTTTTTAACCCCTATGGTCTCGAGCTTTGGGAACGAGATCGTGCATACCAGTGCCTGAAATGTGTTTGTGCCGCAGGGTGTCTGGGCTCTTCCTTAGAGATGTGAATCTCTGTTATTCGGGAGGGGCTCGGAGTAGATCTGCTGCTCTTCCACATCGAGAGGAGCCAGATGAGGTGGCTCAGGCACCTGGTTAGGATGCATCCTGGACACCTCCCTGATGAGGTTTTCTGGCCACATCCAATCGGGAGGAGACCTAAAGGAAGACCCAGGCCACGCTGGAGGGACTATGTTTCACAGCTGGTCTGGGAACACCTTGTGATTCCCCTGGAGGAGCTGGCCAGAGTGGCTGAGGAGAGGGAAGTCTTGGCCTCTTTGATTATAGGCTACTGCCCCCATGACCTGACCCCACATAAACAGAGGAAAAGATGGATGGAGTATAAAAGGAAGGATGCAATTGCTCTCATAACTGTCTGATGCTTTGAATAACTTCTACACTCACTTTAAGTCCCTTGAGTTGCACCAAATTCAGCCTCACCAGGAAGTGATCTTTAGGTGTGTCAGCAGCAGATGTCAGGACAATGCAGAGAATAAACCCACAGAAATCCGTCAGGCCATACACAATGACGGGCTGGTAGTCGTGTTCATCACCTCTTCTTCCTACGCTTTGTGTCTGCTCTGCTTTAAGAATGAAAATGTCCCTAAGCAGTCATTTAAAAAAATCTGCTTCATAGCTGATGGAACGTCCACACCTCTAATTTGAGTCTAAAATCTTTGGCTTTGCTGACAGCGGCCACTTAGTAACCGTAGCTGTGCATGTAGAGTTAATATCTCTCCTCAATTGTCATGAAAGGCATATTACAGCTGCTTTTAGCCCCAAATCAAAGACTCACTTGATATGACAATGGACACACAGCAGAGTGCATGCAGAAGTTCTGCTGAGCTTTCATCCACCCAGCTCTCATTCACTTGGAGTGCTGGAACTCAGATCTGAAGCCATCAATGTGCAACTAGAAATTAAGTTAGCTGACATTAAGACCACAATCTTTTTAGGTCTTTCATTATTGCACTCAACACTGGCGCTCCACAAGGATGTGTCCCCAGCCCCCTCCTGTACACAATACTCATACACAATTGATTATTCTGCGATATTCCATGGTAACCACCATGTTGTTCACAGATGACACTTGTTGGTTTGATCTCCAGCAAGGATAGGTCTATTTATGTGGAGGTAGAGGGGCTTCCTGATTGGTTTACAGCACACAGCCCATGTTTCTCTCATGTATCTAACATGCTGTTAATGATAAACACATATGAATCTTGATAAAATATTTGTAAACTGAGTCATATCACTTGCATTAAGGATTTTGTGAGAACCAAAATTTTATTCATCACCATATAACAAAAATCTAATTACCATGTAATACAAAGACAACTTTTATATCATGCAAATGAAAAGTTTAACCCTGTTTTACAGATTCTTTATTCAGAGGGCAGGACATTAGAGAATCTCTGAATTAAATCACAAAAGTAATGAAAATTAAAACAGGTGTTAAAAGTAGGATTATTAATTTGGCATCATTTAAAAAATTGACATTTTTAACTTCTGCAAAGATAGCGAATATAGCAAATCTACAGAACAAGCTAGGTTTTGAATGCAAACTCGGTCACAGAACACTCACTCCTCCCCTCAGGTATCTTCACTGTGACGCGTCCACGGAAATTGGAAACCCCGCATTGCCAAAGGAAAATGACAGCGCTCAACACCAGTTGCAATTTTCTATGTCCAAACATCTTTTGTTGTCTGTTACTTCAAATGGTGTTTTTCTTTTTGGGATTCTGTTAGTTTGTTCTGAAGTGAAAGTGGTAGCAGCCAGTTGTTTCTGCTTCTCTGATATTATTGAGTCGTGAGTGCATAATGAATGGAGGACCCTGGGAAGTGCTGCAGTTTGGCGAGACCGACAACCAGATGGTCCAATAGTTGCTTTCAGTCCAAAATGTGTTATTGGCCGAGATTTTTAGAAAAATGTGAGAGAACCACTTTATTTTTTTTATAAATTTTTAATTTTTTTTATCTTCACAATATATTTATAGCTACACTATGTTAGAACCTTAAGAGGCATGAAAAACATGTTGTGTCTCATGACTTTACAAACCCCCACCCTCAAATGCTGCCTTTCATGCTGATGATGTTCTGCTCTGTAAATGAAAGAAAGCCTCTGAAAACAGAAGAAAGCTGCTGCTTGAGCCCCGTCGTCATCACGGATCAACCAAAGGTTGCAGCTCATAACACACTCGTCCTGCCAGGTCTCCAGGGACTCTCTCAACCACACCCTCAGATTCAGCTCTGCTGTTGGTCACTGGGTTGTTGTGTTGTTGACGGTCATAAATCTGGTTTGTGCGTTCACTAAAGAGAATCGAGAAATCGACATCCAGCTTGTTTAATGTAAAAAAAACACATTAAATATATATTAGAGCAACTGATGTTAATCAAATATTATTTACAGCTTGATTTGCTGATGAATTTTCTTCATACAACCACACAGCAGAGGATAAATAATACAGATTCAGGGAAAATGGATTATCAAGGGACATAATTGTTCAAGCAGAAGCTATTCCACTGTTAGAACTGAACATGCTCCTTGTTTCCTACCTTTGATCAACGGCCCCATTGCTTCGGTCCTCGGTGTCTGTTACTCTGTCTTGACAGTTGCTGCTGAACTGAACTATGGCCTCTGAAAAGTGGGATAAAATCAGTAGCATCATTTCTCATTTTGAGAGGGTGAATGACACAAAGGCCAGAACTTTTACAAGCAAAAAAAAAAAATCAATAATCAGTTATGGAAAAAATAAGACAATCAAAACAAATGGGCAACACACACATATCGTAAAATGTATATATTGTGAATTTTACCTGCAACTCTCCATTTCTTTCTCCAGATCCAGTAGCCGATAACCAACAAAATAAGCACAATCACTAAAAAACTCACAACACCCGCCACGACCAAAGAGGATGATGTTGCTGCAGGGATTAAAAGATTACCAAGTGTTAGAGAACAAGAAAACTCACTTTAATAAAAACAACAATAAAACAGCAGAATAGTTACATATTAGGTCTTACCGATGACCGTGACCTGGAGTGACTTTGAGGGAAGAGAACTGAAGGATACTGAGGAAATGTTGATCCCGTACACACAGGCGTACTCTCCTGAGTCTTCCACGTCTATTTCAGGAAATTCAAAGTGCGCCATGTAGATGATGGAGTGGCCGAACGCTTGAAGTGATTTGGTAATGTTCTTTTTGGGCCTCATCAGATAGAAGAAACCATTTGAGAAAGTGGAATGAGTAGAGCAAGTGATGGAGAATGCACTTCCTGTGGGGACCGATATCTTCACAGGACTGTAGACCACCATTGAGTGAGCAGATGTCAGGGAGATGCTGGGCTTCTCCAACTTCACTGAAGGACAGAGGTAGATTGTAATAAATAGGTGTTGAAACTTCACTATGAACCACATTTAATTCAGTGTCTAGGCTTATTTTTATTTACCAATGACTGAGAGATCAGCAGTATTCCCTTGAGGATAAGAGATGGTTCTTTGATCAGGCAGTTTCTTATGATATTCACAGAAGTACGACCCTTTAAGGCTGAAATCTGCTTTCGGGAAGATGAAGGTTGCAGCTTCATGATCGGAGAACTGCTCCATATTTTTTGAGCCTTGGCTGTTTTTCAACACGAATGTCCCGCCCATATGTTCAGTTGACACATTGCAGGTGATTTCCACTTTCTCACCCCAGTTTACCTCTGAAGAGGGACTTAAAGTAATTTGGGGCTTCTGTAGATCACCTGGAAGAAATTTGTAGAACCATCACAACTTACATTAGAGGAAAAAAGGTCATTAGTGGGTTTAAAGTGAACAAGGTTTCTTACCTAAACAGATGACGCTGGCATCTTCACCATGACCGCAGTCATTATGTCCAAAACCAGGATGAGTGCAATGTGTGAGAGCAGATTCTTGGCCTGTACATTCCACATTATCTAGCCATATTGGACCAGAGCCTCCTCCAAAATGAGCGCTTCCTGGAGCAGAGACTGCATGACCACAACCAATCTGTCTACAAACAACATCAGCGTCGATCATTTCCCAGTCGTCATCACACACGGTACCCCACTGGCTTTTATAGTAGACCTCCACTCTTCCAGAACATCGACCTGAACCGCCGACCAACCGCAGCTGTGCTGCACATTAGAACAGAAACATTTAGTACAAATGTAAAGGAGATAAGCATTCATAGTAAAACATTTCCAACAAGTGATCAGACCTGATGACAGCAGGAAAAAATGCATAAAATCATCTATAATCCACGTTCAGGAGACAAAAAGTCTGAACCAATTTAAGATTGAAACTGAGGTTCTTCCTTTTTTATGCTTTGGTTTTAGTTAAACATTTTATTGAGGGCTTTCCCACCAAAAGCTGCAAAGCTGACTGCACTCTGAAACCCATTCATCTGCATCGCAATGGTTTTGTGAATTAAGCAAAGTGCAAGCATGACAGATTGGGAAGCTTGGTGCAGCAAAAAATGTGAAAAAGTCAAATTTAAATTTGGTAAAGAATCAGTTTGGTTCAAAATGCCCTTAAACAAACAAAAATATAGACGGTGAGTTTGGAGACATATGGCACATTTACACTTTGGTCAGCTCGGCCTGAGCTGGGTGGATACAGCCCGCTCTCCGCATGGCCAGGTTGTGTTTGCACAGCGTTCTCAGGAACGCGGACGTGGGCGAGGACATACATTGGATATCAAAATTCTACACTCCCCTGGTAAAATGTCAGGTTCCTGTGCTGTACAAAAATGGGACAATGAGAAATAATTTCAGAACTCTGCCCACCTTTTGTGTGACCTATAAAATGAAACACTCAATTGAAAAGCAAACTGAAATCCTTTAGGTGGAGGGAAGAAAACCAGCAAAACTAAAATAATGTGGTTGCATAAATGTACACACCCTCTTCTAACTGGGGATTTAGCTGTGCTCAGAATTAAGCAATCACATTCAAAATCATGTTAAATAGGAGTCACCTGCCATCAATTAAAGTGCCACTGATTAATTCCAAATAAAGTTCAGCTACAAAAAAAGCACAAAATAAACTGAAAATAAACTGTAAACACACTATATTGGATCGCATACATGACAATTTACCCCATAACTCACTGTTGCTGCATCTTTTGTTTTCTGGAGGCTTCCCAAAAAAATCTAAAATCCGCTTTTAATCCAGCTTGGATGGAAAAATATGTGTGACAGTGAGCATCCTGACACTGGATCCCAATTGATCATGCACCTGGGCTGCTTGGCCACAGGGACTTCTGTTTGGCTGACTGGTTAGCGTGCTTGACTCTCACCCTGGGAGTCTGAGGTTCGAGTCCTACCCGTGCCCTTGTTTGTCCACCTTGCCGCTTATGTTTATTTTGCATAGCTGCTATGCTATTATTGTTAATTTTCATTTAGCTGCGATCGAGTTAATGCAGGTTGAAAATAGAGCCCGACCGATATATCGGCCGGCCGATATATCGGGCCGATTTTTAGCATGCTTTCATCATCGGCATCGGCCGATAAACTTCTTTAGAAGAGCCGATTTAAAGTCAGGCACCTCCGTGGGCAGCCCACTGCTTTGGAATCCGGCGAAGGACCCCAATCCAAAACACAGAGGAGTATTTTCTTCTGAGTAAAAGGTAAGGCTTCTCTTTTGGTGTTTTAAAACCCTACAGTTAGTGTGAATTTAAAGTAAAATATGAAATAATACTTCGCTGAGTGAAAGAAAAAAACGAGCCGTCAGAACCGCCGGTATCCGGAGGAATGCTGCTAATGTTCGCTAGCTTGTTGTCAACTTTACTGTCTTAAACTATCAGCTGCTTGTTTGTTTAACATATTAGCTCCAGGTTTATAGATTAAATTGTTTTCCTGTATGGAATTCGGAGAATTTCACTCTGAGTGCGGAGGAGAGGAGGAGAGGGGGGAGACTCTCGGAGCCGCAGCTTAGCCTGCACTCCCCCCCTCCTTCCCCCGCGGACACCGGTGTTCAGAGTCTGGGAGTCTTTTCTGGAACTGGGGCCTTAGTTAAGACAGAGGGAATTATGAACAGTTCCAAATACCAGTCAATATTGGCACAAAACCTTCAAGCTTCTGCTAGAAAGCTGAACATGAGGAGGAGCTTCATCTTTCAGCATGACAACAACCCAAAGCATACATCCAAATCAACAAAGGAATGGCTTCACCAGAGGATGACTGAAGTTTTGGAATGGCCCAGCCAGAGCTCAGACCATAATCCGATAGAAAATCTGTGGGGTGATCTAAAGAGGGCTGTGCACAGAGATGCCCTCGCAATCTGACAGATTTGGAGTGTTTCTGCAAAGAGGAGTGGGCAAATCTTGCAAAGTTAAAATGTGCCATGCTGATAGACTCATACCCAAAAAGACTTGAGTGCTGTAAAAAAATCAAAAGGTGCTTCAAAAAAGTATTAGTTTAAAGGTGTGCACACTTATGCAACCATATTATTATAGTTTAGTTGTTTTTCTTCCCTCCACCTAAAGGATTTCAGTTTGTTTTTCAATTGAGTGGTACAGTTTATAGTTCACATTAAAGGTGAACAGAGTTCTGAAATGATTTCTCCTTGTCTCATTTTTGTACAGCACAGGGGCGTGTAGACTTTTGATATCCACTGTAAGCTGACCATGGTATAAAAAGCCTAAAAGTCTGATTTCTCAACACCATGCTATTACCAACCATAGTTTTGCTTAGGATTATTCTATAGAAATTCAAAACTAATGTTATGGCCAATAATCATCACAGCCTTACCTGCACAGTCAACTCCAGCATCACGTTCGTGCCCACACTGTGATGCTATGAAACCTTTGCTTAAACACTGCTGAAGAGAAGTCGTGTTGCCAAAGCACGAAGTACTCGCCTCCACCACCGACCCGTTGCCTTGACCAAAATGGGCACCTCCAGGAGCATTCAAAGCTGTGCCACACTCCAGCAACTCACAAACCACCTCGGCTTTACTCTGGGTCCAGTCTGCGTCACAAACTGTTTGCCATGTTTCACCCTGACGGACCTCCACTCTGCCGGAACACTCATTCTTGCCGTTGGACAAACGGACCACCAAGCCTTCTGCAGGAGGCGAGAAAATTAAAAGTGTGACAAAAAAATGAATGAAACATGAACTCTGTACTGTAAAAAGACCAGTATAAAAATTACAGTTTTTTTTTGGTTCGTCTTTTCTTACCTGTGCAAATGACTCCAGCGACAGAGTTTGTGTTGCAGGTTCGGTTTATGTACGGTCTTTGTGGGCACTGAGAAATGGTAGATTCCCTGCCACTGCATTCAATTTGCTCGACCCAGGGCTGTCCAGAGCCTTGGTCATACTCAGACGTTGTGATTTTATGAGCCCTACCACAGTTCAGCTGTCTGCATGCCACCATCGCATCAATGATGTCCCACGATTCACCACACACTGTCCTCCAACGGCCCTCGCTGTAAAACTCAACTCTTCCAGAACAACGATTGGGCCCATCAGCTAGCTTCAAAGGTCCTGTAAACGATAGATTATATTAAAGTACATACATTTAATTAAATATTCTTAAGATCATTCAAAAGAACTCTAATTGCCTATATGAATCCATGTCCACAGTGCATTTTGTTTTCTCATTCCGTTTACGATCAGTGTTGGGGAGAATACTTTGTAAATGTATTTAGTTACAGAATACTGAATACCTGCTTTAAAATGTATTTTGTAACGTATTCCGTTACATTGCTTAATCCTAGTACTGTATTCTAAATACTTGGAATACTTCCCCATAAAAACACAATTTAAGTCTATTAAATGTCACAATATGCATTGGTAGCTACTCCCACAGGGAAACAGGGGGCATATTAATGCTAAACATTATGTACTGACTGAGAAAAAAATAAAACAATTTAATTGTTTTTGTTGTTTTATTTATCAAAGCGTCAATAGATCATTTCTGTTTCTGTAATAGAGAAAAAGTGCTTGAACATAGCACAGTATTACTGTCTGTAATATACTATGCATTTTCTCATTTTATGCAGTATCTCTCTGAGCTTTTAGTTGTTCACTCCCCGTCTCGGTCCCTGAGGTCGGCTGACCAGCTTCTCCTGGAGGTGCCGAGAACAAAGCGGAGGCTCAGGGGTGACAGAGCTTTCTCCGTTGCAGCCCCAAGGTTGTGGAATACACTGCCAATTAAGATTAGGATGGCTCCCTCATTCTCTGGTTTTAAATCGCTATTAAAGACTCATCTGTTCTCAGTCGCTTTAATTCAGTTTGAGAGTGCATCTGTTTTTAGTTGCTTTTAATTCAGTTTGAATTACTTGTTTTTATGTTTTGTTTTTATTTATTTTATTATGAGGCTTTTATCATAACTTATTTTCAGCATTATAGCGAATCGCTGTTGTTTTTATTGTTTTTAATTTGGTTTGTTAAGCACTTTGGTCAGCTTTATGCTGTTTGTAAAGCGCTTTATAAATAAAGTTGACTTGACTTGCATTTTGCTTAACCTCTGTATTTCACAATTTGACAAGAAAAAAAACTGCTATGCAAGAAACTGTAATATAGACAAAACACATCAAAACAGTGCATGTAAAACCAAGGTAATATAACAAAGATTCTATCCAACATTTTCATTTTGATTATGAAAACTTTTCACCTGAGAACAATATTGCAAACATTAGAAGAAGGCAAAATGTGCTGGTTTTATACAAAAGTAAACATCAAAATTAACTAGTTTTGTTTCAAGTCAAACATATTAGCCACTAGCCACCTATATACAGTACCTAACTACCTATGCCTTCCTAATCAACAGACCAGTAAAGGCAGTTGTAGTGCAGCAATAGAGACATTTCAAAGTGCTTATCTGTCATTCTGTTGCGATGAGGAGTGAAAATGAGTCCTCCCTGGCTGAAGAGTCGCTCTACAGGAGCACTTGATGGCAATGTAGTGTTGTACTTTATGAAGAGGGCTTTGACAGTAGGATACATCTTCAGTGAAACCAATGACTTGTCTGGATCTTGAAGGTATCTATCAACTCAAAAAGTAGATGTATGGTCAGTGAATAGAATTCACATACTAGGATTGTGACTATTTTATGGTTCATTCTTGCATTTTGATGCAAGCATGCAACATAAAATAGTCATAACACTAATGACAACAACATTGATAATGTTCATGGCAATATAATCTTAAAATATTATTTACCTCTGCACCTCTTCTTCTGCAGTTGAACTAGTTGTCACTGCTGTCTCAAAAGTGAAGAAGCTGTCATCATCTTCTAGAAGATCTGGTCCTTTTGAGGCTTTTGCAGTTGTGCTGTGACCAGCCGCAGAGGGTCCTCCAGAGTTGATTAGAGAAGCTTCTTGGATCACCTTTCTTTTCATTTCTACTCTCTCCACATCTGCAAGCCACCAGAGACAGAATTTTGGAATGGTGGATGCTGCCATTCTTGCTTCATGACTGGCAAATACCTTCCCAAACCGAGTGTCAATAGCTTTGATCACAGCTGCGAGTATCTGAGATGAAAACTGAGCCTGTGTCATCTTTTCGGCCAGTTTTGCTTTCAGACATACGATAGTTGGAACAATGAAACCAAAAAAGCAGTTTTTTTCTCCTTGGAGAAGATCTATGGAGTAAGCCAGTGGTTGTAGAATAGCTGTGTACTCTTTTAGAAATGTAATCTCTTGGGGGTGGAGTTTAGACACACTGAGGCGGTCGAAGATGTCACTCAGCTGATCATCAGAGAGGCTCATCAGTTTCGCAATGGCATGGTACTCTGAGCTCCACTTGTCACTGATGGCACCAGGCATCTCATCTGGGCAATTTCTTGGATGGCGTCAGCAGCACCAGATGAGCGATGGGCTTTGTTCCATATGGCTGCACATTTGGACATGGCACTTCGGTAGAGTTTTCTGTGAAAATCCTGTGAGGCCGCTTTGTTCAAGTCTGATGTTGCAATAAGATTAAGAGTGTGTGCAGCACAGCGATGGTGAGGTGGTGAAAAAAAAAAGTAGTTCTTCATCTTGATCTGCCTCAAAAACAGCTGCAACATCAGCAAATTGTACTTAAGTATCTTCTTCTACATCAGTTTCATCCTCAGCTTCAGGCCCTCCATATTCGTTGAAAGCTTTCACAAAATTGCTTCCATTATCAGTAACAGTTGCACTGACTTTGCCCTGGATTTGAAATTGTGAAGGAATCTCAACAAGCTTGGCAGCAATTACATCATATGTGTGGCGCCCAGTTAGTCGTTCACAGGCTAGTGCAGCAGACTTCCGCTCTAATGTCTCAGGCTCAATCCAATGGCAGGTAATACCAAAAAAACTCTTATGGTGAGCCGTCCATATGTCTGCAGTTGTGCAAACAGTTTTAACATTGCGGAGTGTTCCTGTCAGTGCCTCTTTCATTTTTTGACTCTCACTTTCAATGCGTTGCATTAAAGTTTTTCTTGACATGGGTCCTTTGCCACCACTGATTCCGTCAATCATTTTCCAAAATGATGCGTTCTCTACCAGTGAAAAAGGTTGTACATCTGCTCTAATGTACTCAAACACCAATCCATTGAGTCTTCTTTGAGTAAGTGAAGAGGTGCATAGAGTTGATTGCTTGAGAGAAGGTGGTGTGCTTGAGATGGAATCATCTGATGTGTCTGGAATTTGCAGTAGGGCACTGGGATGTTTCCTCTAAAACAACAAAAACAGAGATTCAGTTTTAGTGATTATGTTATGGGAAGCATAGAGCCAAGCAATGCATTAAAGTGCTAGAGTACCAGTCCGTAAAGTAGTTTTTTAAAATTAACCTTAAATGGTAATTCTGAATTTTTAATTGAATATTTTTCATAGAGGCACAACACTGCTACCTCTCAGTGACCAACAAACAAACAGTTTTTTAGCATTAATATCTCTTTACATTTTAATAGATTTTATATTTAGCAATTTGAAATGAAGTTCAGAATCAGAAGTGTTTTATTGCTAATGTGCGAGAAATCACATTAGGAAATTGCTGCGGTACTTGGTGCAAAAAGAAAGATAAAAATAAAAGAGATAAGCAAATATAAGAAGTAATAATATACTCACGATAAAATAATTAATATAAAAGTGGCAATAATTAGAGAAGCAACTACTATATACACAGTGTAGGTACTAATCAGAGTGGATCAGTTCAGCTTTCTGTTTCATTTCAACTTTCTGTTATCAACATGCAGAGTATTGTTCATTGCACTCCAAATGGAAAGCTTTTACCCACATTTGCGGGAAACCCGCCATCACAACAACATATCATCAAGCTAACGTCATTTCAGTTACAACAATCACCGACATTGTAACCGTGAGAAATGACCTAACACGATACAGGCACTGTCAAATGCACAAAAAAAAGCAAAACTAGACAGACACAGTCTATAAAAATAACTTACTTTAAGGTGTTTCTTCAGATTAGCCGTTGAGTCTTTGGACGCAGCTAGTAGGTTGTTAGCTGGCAGACAAAGATTGCACTGGACCGTCAGATTTCGCTCACCCCTCTCCTTTTTCAGAGTGAAAAATTGCTTGAATTTCCAGGACGCAAACGCATTTTTTCCTTCACTGCTAGTAGGTTGATTCGGCAGCGGTTGTGGCTCCAACCACTCCAGCTCCTCGTCTGAATCCATACCTGGCCACTCACGTTAATGCTGGTGCTTGCTAGTCGGGATATCTATGGTTTTGGCGGCATGTTGTTTAGGGGCATTATGGGATAGCCTAGCCTAGAATTCTATTGGAACCTCGCAGTCCGGGCCAGTGTGACTGGCCAATCACAGCGCATTTATTTAGAAAAACGATGTATTCTTTTTTTATGTTTTATGTAGTTCTTCCACAATGTAATGGCGGACTGCCCTGTTGACTGACATCCGTAGCAGTCCAATTGCAGCACTCTATTTGTTTGGTGGGCCAATCACAGCACTTTATCAGCCAGGTGGGCGGGATGTTACTAAAAAACAAAGATGGTGGGCTCGTTTGAAATGGCTGTGGCATCAATTTGACTATTTTTACTTGGGCTTTTCTTTTACTCAAGAGCAGATGGAGGTACTTAAATTTGAAAAAAGGATGTATTTGCATCTTCTCTGACGGAGTATGGCGGACTGCCTCGTTGACTGACATCCGTAGCGGTGAGTATGTCACGTTGTTTGTTATCCAATAGCATGTAGATCCTGCCCAACAACTGAAGCCGTCAATGGACCGTGGCCAGATTATATATTCCACAAAACGCGGAGACACACATTGCCCAAAATGTATTTATTCATCTTTTGGGTGGAAAGTGGAAAACACACAAGTATTCCAAATGGTATTACAAAAGTAACTGTATTCTAAATACCATGTTTAAAAATAGTAACTGTAACAGAATACAGTTACTCATAATTAGTATTCTAAATACGTACAGGCGGTACATGTATTCCGTTACTCTCCAACACTGTTTACGACTAATCACTGACTGATTATTATAGTTTTGACAAAAGTCAGGGATAAATTGTCTTTAATGTTTATCTTAAATGGAAAGCGCATGGGGAAAACATCTTGTGCAATCATTTAGAGATGGGAAATTGAAAGATGAATGACTTGCCAAGAATAAAACAGCACTGGATCTATCATCTGACACTGGTTTGGATTTTGTAAGGAAGACCTTGAACACTACCAAGCCTTACATGTTACCACTGTGTTACTGACAAAACAAGTGTATTTTATAATCTGATTAATTATTAAGGAATAAACAGTTCATAAGATCGATTTAAGTTCATTGATGCCGTCATTAAATGGTAACTTGGTAACTTTGATGTTTTATTCTGCACTGATTCTTGAGAATTTGGCAAAATCATGACCCACTGCATTTTTCACGAACACTGCATTAAAAGTGCAGTGTTCGTGAAAACCTTTGAGCCACGCCTGACAAACTGGCAGACATGGGAGTGTTTCACACAGTACATTTTTTAATCACGTAGGATACATTTTAATCTATTGTTGTTTATGCATTGTAGTGACCGTTGACCTTTACATATTATGCATATTTTTACTGTGACAATAATCTGCTGAAATAATTTGTAAGAAAAAAATAAAAAGAACCATCAATGCGATTTTTCTGCAAAATGCAAAACATTTTCTACCTTGAAGTTTAGACAGACACTCTGCCCAGGAAATTTCTCAGGAAATTATTAGAGATAATCATATGAAAGTGTATATTAAAAATTCATAAAATTCATCAGAGCTAACAATCTAAGAGTTGTTTACCACAAACATAACTTTTCTCTCACTGTCAGGAATCTTGGTGTGACCTTTGACCCAGATCTCACCCTGGATACTCATGTCAGTTCTCTTGTTCGCTCTTCCTTCTTCCATCTCAGGAACATTGCTAGGCTGAGACCCATTCTGTCCCGCACTGAACTTGAGATTGTTATCCACACCTTCATCTACTCACGCTTAAGCTTGGTTTATGCTTGACGCATGTACATTCCACGCGGAAATGAGACGTGCGGATGGAACGCGCGTCGGACTTTGCAGCGTTTATAGTTCCTTCCTACCTTCTGCAGCTTGTCTCCGCTGTGAGCCAATATTCTGCCAGAGTGTAGGGGGTGGCATGGGGCTCTATGGCATGCATCCAACACTACACCATAGTAGAAGTAGAAATCACTGATGTTTTACATTTTTTTACTGCTTCCTCGTCTTTTCAGAGTGTGACAGCAATTTCACTCCACGAATTATTAACATTATTTTGACCACGGTTATCTTTATGGGCCGAATCATAGAGATGTTTGTATTTACGAACCTCCGCCACTATGACCTCTTGCCAGTCCACCATGTTTTTCCGTGCGGGATCGTCCGCATGGTTAGAAAATTTCCTAGGTGCGCGGTGCGGAAACTTTGGGCCACATGGAGGACACGCGGAGGGGCGTGGCTGCTAAAATGACGTAATTTGGCCGCGCGGAGCCTTGCGGACTTCGCGGACATGTCAAGCATAAACCAAGCTTTAGACTACTGCAACTGGCTTTTCAATTGTCTGAGCAAAACCTCTCTGAAACGTTTAATGGTGGTTCAGAATGCCTGTGCTAGGCTTCTGACCAAATCGTCAAAGCACATCAACATCACCCCGCTTCTCTTCCAGCTTCACTGGCTGCCGGTTAACTTCAGGGTTCATTTCAAGATCCTGGTTCTGGTTTTTAGGGCCTTACATGGACAAGCACCATCGCACATCGGTGATCTTATCAGTCCCTACACCCCCAGCAGGTCCCTGAGGTCCAGTAATCAAAGCCTACTGGTTGTAAATTGCAATTGGGTCATAAAAGCTCCAGTAAGTTTATGGTTTTGATTATCATTTTAAATATAAACTTGTTTTGCTCTTGTGGCAAGCATAATGTGTTAACACCATCATTTGTATAGAATGTTCTCATTTGAATTATTACGAAAGGGCAAAGTCCGCCTGCTGAAAGTGAAGCCAACATGAAAGTGATGAAAATTGCAGTTCCACCCTGATCCACTAGGGGTTGGCTCCAAAACAATGACCATGCTTAGTAATTTGACTTGAAAATATAAATCAAAATTATAAACTGTGTTAGTGATTTTTACTGCTTTGATGAAATAATGTCCTGGGAAAGAACCGTAACTTCTTGTTTTTCAGTTGCAACCTGCTTATCTGACAGCCCTCCCATCCAGCTGATGAGAGAAGAACATTCTTGGCAAACTACACTGAGAATAATAGAAAATGTCTTATCACAGTAAAACTATTTCTTCAAGCCTAGCAACAGAATGTTATTGGCTAGAGCAGATTACTTCATGTCTAGCTGATTGGTTACTCTTTGTTCATTGAGTTTAATAAAAAGACACAGAGGACAGTCTGAGAGTTCAGAGCTGGGTCGGTATACATCTTACCAACACTCAAATTCTCCCACTCTCCTCTGCGCAGAGATAATTTTACTCACTTCTCCTGTCTCTTTATTCGGTTCATTTACAGGTTCAATAAATACCCAACATTTCTGGTGCCGTGACGACCCGGTGTAGCGAGTGTGACCTGCAGGACTACTCCGAAGGGCCGTTCCTGTGCACATACTCAAAGTCCCGGGATCTGACTTGGTCCACGGGCCGGCTTCATAGCTTCTGACTTTTCCTCCAGTTCCGCTCGCCTACATTCGGTTCGGGGTGAACCGTATGTAAGGGGGGATTCTGTGAGTATTATTATTTTCACATTAACATTTAAAAATCCTATTTCAGTCAGGGTATTGGTCTGTCAGAATTTTTTCAGTTTTTGACAAAATTTATTTAGGACAAAATACGCTGGACTGAGGGCTGGGTTTTGTACCGCTCCCCAGGTAGCAGGCTGACATGGGCCAGATCTGGCTTCAAGCCGGCACATCTGGCATACGTCTGGCATGGCAAATGACATGTCAACCAGGCGTGGGCCAGATCTGGCAATGATGGCACGGCTCATATGAGGCATGCCAGATGTGGGCCAGTTGAGGCTTAGGATGCTATGGGCCAGATCTGTTCATGCCAGATGTGGGCCAGTTGTGGAAATTGGTATGTCACCCAGTTCACGTGACAAGATTGTCAAGAGCCGATTTAGGAGGGCAAACTAAGGCTTGAGGACCAAAATGCAACCCACCTATAAGCCCACGCACGTATGGGTGAACTATTGTTCAGTCAATACCATCTATTTTTGGGAAGGTGCTCATGTGTGGGGAACAGAAACTTAAGAGGAGCCATACAGGCAAAACTCAATATTTTCAATTATTAGGTTTTGAGCCAGTTTCCTCTCTTAAACTAGGATGATCAGCTGGTAACATGTCCAATCTTTACAATGAAGGTTCAGAGGGATTTTTCAATATTTAATTCCTAGTCTGATTTATGCATTTTTGCATTTATGCATTTTTTTCCCTATTTTTCTTTATCTTATCTGTTTTTTATCTTATCTGTTTGTGTAAAGCTAACTATGTGTCTGTTGCTGCTGCCTCTTGGCCAGATCGTCGTTGTAAATGAGAATGAGTTCTCAATCGACTCATCTGGTTAAATAAAGGTTAAATAAAAATAAAAAAATAAATTGAGGTTTGAATGTCGGAACTCCAAAAAACATGGTGAAACTTGAAATATACAGATTTGTTCAGTAAATATTAGTTTATTCTAAAACTAAAAATCACATCCGAAGAAATCTTTGTAACTAATCAACAAAATAAACCATAAATTATTATTATTATTTTACATTAAACCTGGCTTTATCCATTATCCAAATTTCGTTGCAAAAAAGATGGCATATTTTCACCATTTTTCTGCATAAAATGCCTTATATTTATATGAAATGACAAAACCTCACACATCAAAATTCTTTGTTAAATCTCGCGAGAATGCACGGGATTTAGTCCTGCACGCTTTGGATTATGGGTAGAAGAAGAAGGCCGGCAGCCATTTAAATCTATTGGCGCGCAGACTCATCTCTCTATTGTTCGGTAAGTCTTGGTTTTCTCATTTAAAATGGTAAAAATCTCATTCATTTGTAGTTTAGAGTCTTGAGAGTCGCCATGTAAAGTAAAATTAGTGCCGCGAGTTTATTTGTTCTTGCTGTTTTATCTGTTTAGAAGAATTTTTGCACTTTAATTTGAATTAGTTTAATGTCACATTTAACTTAACTCTGTGGTGCACTAAACATATTTAGGTCTTCCGTGGGTTTGCTAATAGTTAAGTTGTGTTGTGTGTTAACTCCACATTAGTGTTTGTGAGATGTGGCTATCACACATCCTTGGCTAGTAAAGCTAGCTTTTACCCCTCTCCCTCACTCTTTCTCTCTTTGTTCTTTTTAGCTGGAGATCTCCGACATTCTGGTTTGACTGGTTTGTGACAAANGTGAGTTACTATGACCCGTTAACGATCGTTTTTTATTACATTGATATGCAAATTAAACGGCGAATTTCGGCGCTAATATAACATGGTTAATTTGATGTTAAAGTGCTAGCCAAATTCAAAATGTTATTTGAGTCAGAGCTAGCACAATCCCCTCCTTTATATTGTGTTCTGTTAGTTAGCATAAAGCTATAAGCTGCCAGTTAATGAAGCAACAAGCTGCCAGGTCTGTGTTTTCATTATTCTAGCCTCAGCCTGCTGGCTGGTTTGAGTGTGGATTTCTGATTAAAACATACAATCCTAGCTCCAAAACAGCAGAAAAATAAAATGTTCAACACAGTGCAGCCTCCTCTATTAAATATTTCATTTTATTTACAGCTATTATGCATGTAGCACATGCATGCCATATGGCCAACATGTGTGGTTTTGATGTTTTTTCAAATGAATCTCATGTTGCAGAGTTCAAGTTCATCACAAACCATGCCTCTCTACAATCAAGGTTTCTGTCACAGCTCGACTTCCTCTCTGAAAGCCATCAGGACAGCAGGACATGAAGCTGAGGGACACAGTCGTCACACTGACAGTAAGAACTTTTAAATTGTTTAATTATAAAGTGTATATGCATCACATTAGGGCAGTAAAATATTTATATGCTGCATCATGTTAAAGCTTCACTTCCTTCACATGTGAGTAGTGCTTCTACTGAAAGGACCCTGTCATTTTATCATGTTTTGTCCCACTGTGAGAAATGGATTATTTTTTATATTATTTGAAGATCATAACCTCCAGTCCATAAGGTAGTTTTAATGTCATTATGTAGATGCTGGTGTCACATGCTGACTGGTTAGTTTTTTTGTCTTTGATCACTTTTGCTGTGCTACTGAAAATTTAAGTTCAAATATCTCTTTTCTTTATTCTGAAGGATGCCCCTGATGCTTGGAGGGAAGCGCTCATCAAAGAACTCGGCGTTTCTCTGAATGAAAATCTTGACGTTGTGGTTCAGGAGTACATGGTGAGTGTTTCATGAGTGGATTGTAGCAAAATAAACAAATAGTGTAGCTTTGTAACTTTCCAAAATACATACACTTAACCATGTGATCCTACTGGACTGTTTAGGTTTAATAAAGATAGCAGCTCTCTATATGGCAACATGATTCCAGTGCTGAGATAGTTATCTTGTCACACAGGAGGTGCAAACACTAGAAATTTTCTCCATACCCCCATTATAAAAGTGAAAGACTACCCATTTTGCCCCCCACCAGTGTGTAAAGAAATATGTTTCTATTAAAACAAGAACGTTCCCACACTGTGCTGACCCTCATCTGACAAGGGCCAAGTTGGGACTGGGATGTAAACTGGTTCTGGAAAATATTCAGAATATAAATTTTCCTCATTTTATGTTACAGCCTTATTCCTAAATAGGGCTGGGACGATAATCAATAAATCAATTAATCGTACGATAGAACAAAATAAATAATAATACATTTTTCCAGCCTCAATATATCGCCATGTGTCTGCGTGTATATGTTTTCCTCGTCTCTCGCCTCCAAAGACGCTGGATGATAAGAGGGTTCAAGTGCAGTTTTGGTTGTTGACACTGGATAGGCCATTGTATTGATTGTTTTGGAGAGACAGGGTCAATTTTATTGTTTTTGGTGCAATATTTTCTAACAGAGAGTGAGAGTCCTTTTATTATTTTATTTGTATTGTTTTTGTTTTATTTATTTAGTTAGAACTTCTGGTTCTGGACATTCCAATGTTAAATAAAGATTTAATTTTTGCATTTTAAAGGATGTACTTGCATTATTATGATATAACATAAGTGGTTATTTTGGTCTCGATAATGTTGACAGTAATATAGTTTATTGTCAATAATTTGTTGGACACTATATCGTCCAGCAAAATGTGTTATCGTCCCAGGCCTATTCCTAAATGTATTAAATGATTTTTTTCTTCAAACTTCTACACACAACGCCCCATAATGACAACATGAAATAAGCAGGGTTCGTACGGGTGCTTGAAATCCTTGAAAATGCTTGAATTTCAATAACGTGTTTTCAAGTTATGGAAATTGCTTGATTTCTGTATTGAGTCCTGGAAAATGCTTGAAAAACAAACTGCACGGTTTTGTTTATAAGATCACCCAAGTTAGTTTGATGAAAAAACTCAATTTGTTATTTTTGTTAACGTTAAAAACTAGAGAGCGATTATTTCGCTTTTAGTAAACACGGCTGCGGCTGCTCTCAGAGGGTCCGCTCCTTTCTGTCACACCGGTCTGTTAGCAGCAGGCTCCTCCTACTATAGAGACCAGCCGCTGGACCGGCGGTGTACGCTGGCTTCGCTATGAAGCAGACCTACTTTACTGATGAGACTTTTATGCTAGTAGCCTCGTGTGTGAGAGCGCTGCTGTGGGTATGGGATCCAGCGGGTCCTTCTGTGATAATTAGTTATGAAACCAAGACTGGAGTAGAGCAGGGAACAAAAAAAAACGGTAAGAAATCTCTTTTTCGGTGCTAAAAAGTCTGTTATGAACCGCAAAGCCCCGTTCTTCCTGCTGCAGCTAGCCTACGTCAGACGTCGGCTGCATCATTCACAAACTTTGTTTACAAAACTCCGAGTTCACGAACTAATAAAATACCGAAAAAAATCAAAGTTTTGACTGCATCTGGGAAAGTAAACAGCAGCAGAGCTAACTGTGTTCAGGTTTGTCACTAAACATGTAAATACCAGTAATTTAATGAAGCACCTTTGTCGTTCATGGCATCTATTTGTGAGCAGAAGCATGGACCGTGTTTGGCTGAGAAAGCAGACCCGAGTTCACGTGGCAAGCCATTTTATCATTTAATCAAAAGCTAGTAATTCCTATTTTACATAGAAACAATATAATTAATCCTAGTCCAGGTCATATTCTTTCTAGTCACAATTCAAACTAAATATATCAACAGCTATTTTTACTAGCAGAAATACAATCCCTATTTGTTCATCGAGTATAATTATTTATTTTCATCAATTAATGGTTCTGCAGATGGAGGGAGGGTTGTGATCAGATATTTCAGTAATGGGTGGTAATAGTCAGAAATTTAGCAGGAGCAGGATTTTAAACACAGCTTCTATAAGAGCTGCAAAAGTAGGAGCAAACCTTGACCTTAGACACATTTCAAAATGTAAAATGTGATGTTTTTATTTACTTTGTCCCTGCTTTGTGGAATATTACAAGATAATATTTATAATTATGTTCTGATCACATTTTTTTTGCCCCCGATCCATGTCATAGGATTTTGATACCAAGTCCCAATCCAACACCTCAGCAATGCATTCAGTTAATAAGAAGAAAGTAGAAAACATCCAAGTTGTCCTTTCAGATTTATTTATTTGTAACTTGGAATATAATAGAATACTTTATTTGTCTGAAACCAAACAGTAACAGAAATTTGTCTTTTAACAGGCCTCAACTTCCTGTTTTGATGTAATTTCCTCAGATTAGCTGCTAAAAAACATCACTCTGTCAGGAAGAACATTGATAATAAATGTGTTAATATTAGGAATATGTTTGATAATAGCCTCATTGCTCATAATTCAAATTGTTTAAATAGTATGTGGCAGTGTTTTGCAATAAGCATTACTATGACTGNGTGGCTGGGGAGAGGGAGGTCTGGGCTACCCTCCTTAGGCTGCTGCCCCCGCGACCCGACTCCGGATAAGCGGGAGAAAATGGATGGATGGACGGGTTGCGGGGGCAGCAGCCTAAGGAGGGAAGCCCAGACCTCCCTCTCCCCAGCCACTTGGGCCAGCTCCTCCGGGGGAATCCCAAGGCGTTCCCAGGCCAGCCGAGAGACATAATCTCTCCAGCGTGTCCTGGGTCTTCCTTTGGGTCTCCTCCCGGTTGGACGTGCCTGGAAAACCTCACCAGGGAGGCGTCCAGGAGGCATCCTAATCAGATGCCCGAGCCACCTCAACTGGCTCCTCTCGATGTGGAGGAGCAGCGGGTCTACTCCGAGCCCCTCCCGGATGGCCGAGCTTCTCACCCTATCTCTAAGGGAGAGTCCAGCCACCCTGCGAAGAAAACTCATTTCGGCCGCTTGTATCCGCGATCTCGTTCTTTCGGTCACTACCCAAAGCTCGTGACCATAGGTGAGGGTAGAAACGTAGATCGACCGGTAAATTGAGAGCTTCGCCTTTTGGCTCAGCTCTCTCTTCACCACGACAGACCGGTACAACGCCCGCATCACTGCAGATGCAGCACCAATCCGCCTATCGATCTCACGCTCCACCCTTCCCTCACTCGTGAACAAGACCCCGAGATACTTAAACTCCTCCACTTGGGGCAGGACCTCGTCCCTGACCTGGAGAAGGCATTCTACCCTTTTCCGACTCAAGACCATGGTCTCGGATTTAGAGGAGCTGATTCTCATCCCAGCTGCTTCACACCCGGCTGCGAACTGCTCCAGCGAAAGCCGGAGATCACGTTCTGACGAAGCCAACAGGACCACATCATCTGCAAAAAGCAGAGACCTGATCCATAGGCCACCAAAACGGATCCCCTCACCACCTTGGCTGCACCTAGAAATCCTGTCCATAAAAGTTATGAACAGAATCGGTGACAAAGGGCAGCCTTGGCGAAGTCCAACTCTCAACGAGCCCGACTTACTGCCGGCAATGCGGACCAAGCTCTGACACTGGTCGTACAGGGACCTAACAGCCCGTATCAAGGGGCCTGGTACCCCATACTCCCAGAGTACCCCCCACAGGGCCCCCCGAGGGACGCGGTCGAACGCCTTCTCCAAATCCACAAAACACATGTAGATTGGTTGGGCGAACTCCCACGCACCATCCAGGACTCCCCCAAGGGTATAGAGCTGGTCCAGTGTTCCACGGCCAGGACGAAAACCGCATTGCTCCTCCTGTATCTGAGGTTCGACTATCCGACGGACCCTCATCTCCAGAACCCCTGAATAGACCTTACCAGGGAGGCTCAGGAGTGTGATCCCCCTGTAGTTGGAACACACCCTGCGGTCCCCCTTTTTAAATAGGGGGACCACCACCCCGGTCTGCCAGTCCAGTGGAACTGCCCCCGATGTCCACGCGATATTGCAGAGCCGCGTCAACCAACACAGCCCCACAACATCCAGGGCCTTAAGGAAATCCGGGCGGATCTCATCCACCCCCGGAGCCTTTCCACTGAGGAGTTTTTTGACCACCTCAGTGACCTCGGCTCCAGAGATTGGAGAGCCCAACCCAAAGTCCCCAGACTCTGCTTCCACACTGGAAGACGTGCCGGTGGGATTGAGGAGGTCTTCGAAGTACTCGGCCCACCGATTCACAACGTCCCGAGTCGAGGTCAGCAGCACACCCTCCCCACTGTAAACAGTGTTGGTAGTGCACTGCTTTCCCCTCCTGAGGCGCCGGATGGTGGACCAGAATCTCCTCGAAGCCGTACGGAAGTCTTGTTCCATGGTCTCACCNAAAAAAAAACGGTAAGAAATCTCTTTTTCGGTGCTAAAAAGTCTGTTATGAACCGCAAAGCCCCGTTCCTCCTGCTGCAGCTAGCCTACGTCAGACGTCGGCTGCATCATTCACAAACTTTGTTTACAAAACACCTCCGAGTTCACGAACTAATAAAATACCGAAAAAAATCAAAGTTTTGACTGCATCTGGGAAAGTAAACAGCAGCAGAGCTAACTGTGTTCAGGTTTGTCACTAAACATGTAAATACCAGTAATTTAATGAAGCACCTTGTCGTTCATGGCATCTATTTGTGAGCAGAAGCATGGACCGTGTTTGGCTGAGAAAGCAGACCCGAGTTCACGTGGCAAGCCATTTTATCATTTAATCAAAAGCTAGTAATTCCTATTTTACATAGAAACAATATAATTAATCCTAGTCCAGGTCATATTCTTTCTAGTCACAATTCAAACTAAATATATCAACAGCTATTTTTACTAGCAGAAATACAATCCCTATTTGTTCATCGAGTATAATTATTTATTTTCATCAATTAATGGTTCTGCAGATGGAGGGAGGGTTGTGATCAGATATTTCAGTAATGGGTGGTAATAGTCAGAAATTTAGCAGGAGCAGGATTTTAAACACAGCTTCTATAAGAGCTGCAAAAGTAGGAGCAAACCTTGACCTTAGACACATTTCAAAATGTAAAATGTGATGTTTTTATTTACTTTGTCCCTGCTTTGTGGAATATTACAAGATAATATTTATAATTATGTTCTGATCACATTTTTTTTGCCCCCGATCCATGTCATAGGATTTTGATACCAAGTCCCAATCCAACACCTCAGCAATGCATTCAGTTAATAAGAAGAAAGTAGAAAACATCCAAGTTGTCCTTTCAGATTTATTTATTTGTAACTTGGAATATAATAGAATACTTTATTTGTCTGAAACCAAACAGTAACAGAAATTTGTCTTTTAACAGGCCTCAACTTCCTGTTTTGATGTAATTTCCTCAGATTAGCTGCTAAAAAACATCACTCTGTCAGGAAGAACATTGATAATAAATGTGTTAATATTAGGAATATGTTTGATAATAGCCTCATTGCTCATAATTCAAATTGTTTAAATAGTATGTGGCAGTGTTTTGCAATAAGCATTACTATGACTGCACCCATGTTGAGGCTTGCTCTTCCCTGCACAACACGGCTCATACCGTGGCTCTAGGAGACTGCAAAAACCAACGTTTGCAACCAGAGAGTCATACAGTGTGATTAATATATGGCTATCTTGGCTGTGTTTTTGCTGTCAGTAGACAGTTTCTCTTTGTCTTTTAGTGTATCTTGAGTGTCAGATGGCTGTGTGTTTTTGTCCGAGTTGCTGCTGTGAACTGGGAGAGCAGGGTGTTTGGTTTTAAGGTAACAGACTAGAACTAAAAGCAGGCAGGTTAAAATTAAAACTAAGTCATTGTCATTTCGTTTGAAAATTTCTATCTGAGGATAAATTAAGGTCACGCTAGTTGCTTTATAAGGTTATAGCTAATCTTTTTCACCTGATTCCAGTAATTTAAAATCACGTGATCAGGCCTGATTTTTGATCCTGTGATCGGATAAGATCATCTCTATTATATAACAGTAATAAATTCATATGATAGTGAGGTGAAACTGTCCTCTTGAGTCCTAATGTAGTGTTTTGTCTTTGCCGTGTGGTGCTTGAAAAGTTTGAAAATTTACCTTGAAAATGCTTGAAAAGTGCTTGAATTTGTCAGTGGAAAAAGTGTAAGAACCCTGAATAAGTTTTGAGATTTTTGCTCTGAGTACATCAGATCCATGTTAATAATAAAAATCATTCAATAATAAGAATCTGTAGAAAAAATGGCCCAACAGATTCAGACCTGTGATATCTATATTGTAAGGCTAAAGGGAATCTGGAATCTTCTGAGTTTCATAACTTGGTGTCTGGTAGGCCTCTGTCTTTGAAACAGAAGCTAATGAAAGCTTAAAGGCTCGTCTTCCTTTGAGCTAGACGTTACCTTTTTATTTTGTTGTTAAAATTGGATCATGAAGGCAGCATGACGGGAGACTCTGGCTACTATACTGCTTACATGGTAGTAAATGTACTACAGCACTAGAACTGCTGCAGTCAACAGGTCAGTTAAAATGAATTTTAAATAAATGTTTTCTTTTTAACCAGGAAATGAATGAGGTCACTGCACTGGCAGACATCAAGAAAGCGACAGCGAGCATCTGACACCAGAGGGACGCCAGGCGATGACTTTTCTGATGTTGGCATCATCATCATGGAGAGGGTGATGGTTCTTCAGGATCTGGATAACGAGACTTTTTTAGTCCTTGAACACATTACCTATCACACCTCTGCAACACTTGGATGTGATTTAAAAGATGGGAATGGAGTTGGACGTGACTAAACTCTGGAGAAACTGAACTGAACTGTTCCTGTCAGGAAAGCTCACTGTTGTGTATGTGAGGTGGATGGCTCCAGGTTAGAGGACATTTTTATTTCACACTTGCTTCTATCTATTTAAAGGTTGAATCTCCAGATGAACAATCAGCAACCCAAAACAAATCACTTCATTGTTAAGTTTATTCTGTTACTGCCATGTGGATGGGACCTCCTGTTTGCTTTTCCTCCCTGTACAAGTTCTCTGATTGGTAGCTTTCTTCAGCTTTAGTTTGTATTTACTATTTACAGGTGAAGAGATGGATAATTTTACAATCC
>SSNS01000200.1:23782-57188 GCA_006937985.1 Aphyosemion australe | reverse complement strand
CTCTCCTTTCCCCTCTGGACTAATTGTGTGATGGTGGGTTCTTGTAGTTTTATAAACTGCAAATTAAACTGAAGCAAACATCTTTGCTGTGAACTAAATTTACTGTGTATCTTCATTCCTTTACTGATCTCTGCATTTACGAAGTTTCAATTTGGAAATGTATTTTTAAAGAACTTCCTCTACCACATTATTGTAACAACTTGAATGGAATTATATGTAAACATGACCTATAGTTTCCTCAATTTGTGAATTTCCAGCTGTTTTTGAAATTACAAATGTTTGTAAAGCTTAAGCATGGTCTCCTTTTATTGATTGAGCAGTTATTGTATATATTTGAAGTGTAATTGTTTTATTTATTGTCTAAATTTGTGACTGAGCAATAAGCAGTTCAGCAGGTATGGCCCACATCCGGCACCCATGGCAGATCTGGCTCACATACCGCAATGAATGACGGCCCACCACTGGCCCACATCTGGTTTGCCGAGTCCGAGCCGCCCCTGCCTGAGCTGGGCCTGGTGTGGGCCAGTGCAGGTTACCACAACTGGCCCAGTGCTGGAACGGCTATGGGCCATACATGGCCCACCTCTGGCAAACTGGCCTGGGCCAGCTTGGGGGCCCCTCATTCATTGCGGTATGTTGGCCAGATGTAAGTGCCAGATGTGGGCCACATCTGGCCCAGACCAATTTTGCTACCTGATCAGGTCCTAAAATACGCTGGACTGAGGGCTGGGTCTCGTACCGCTCAGGGCCACAAAGAATAGTTGACGGCTGGGTTCCGTACCGGTCAACATTAAAAGAAACACAGGGGCTGGGAGTTCGATCCGCCTGTGACACGAGGGCAGGACGTAGTTTCCGCTCGTGTATTTTCTGACAGATCATAAAACTAAAGTCGCTCTCTAGGAGGACTAGAAAGATAGGTTAACAACATAATCTTTCTGAACCATTTTCTCCGTCCGAAACCTTACGGTGTTAACATAAAACGGAGGAAAGGGGAATTAAAGACGTTGTTTACGGATTTTAGGATTATTATATAACACATTCACATATTTTTTCTTAGATCCTTTAGGGTGGACTTTTAAAATAGGCTACATTAAGTAAACACAACGCAGTATTTTAAAAATCTCTTAATCAAAACTAAAGTTTTTTTTTTTAAATTACCGGTAAAAATTAAGTTAATGGATCCATTGAATCATAGAAAAATCTGTTTCTTGGTTGTGTGTTTCACTATTTCTCTCAAATAAAAATGGGTAACAGTGTTTCAGCCGATAACTTACAGGGAGATGTTAAGTATATGCACAGAAAAGATCCAGATTTAGTAAAACACTTATGGAAGTGAAATAAGAAGTATGGAGTAGATGGAAAGCTGAAAGGTGATCAGTGGCAGACGTTATAAGTCAGCTTGAAGTTAAGACTGCTGCAGCTACAGGCAAGAAAGCAGTGAGCAAGGAAGAGCAGATGAAAGTTGCAAAGAAATGGGCTGAAGAGACAGAAAAGAGAAAACATGACATTCAAAGAGTGAGAGAAAAATTCAAAAAGAGGGCAAACTAATGTCATTTGGCTGGAGTAAAACAAAAACCAGATGAAACACCTGAGGATTTCCACTACAGATATGAAAAAGAATTTAGAGTGCACAGTGGAATCCCATATAATACAGCTGGAGACTCTACATATCAACAACAACTTAAAAATGGATTGCTGTCGGGTTTCCTATACCAGAGATTGACAACCATGTCAAAAATCATTTGGTTACTTGGGAGCACTGCACTGTAGCCGACTTAATGACGCATGCCAGACACGCTGTCACAGTAATGGCGCGTAAGAACAACAAACCAGGCGGACCTGGTAGCCCAAATGTATTTTATGGGACTGACTCCTATTAACAGGGGCACTACAATTGTGGCAGAGGGAAAGGCAGATGAGGTAGAACTTATTCAGGTCCCAATCAACAAAACCCAAGAAACATGAAAGGTGAATGCTGGAATTGTGGTGAAGTGGGCCATTTTGCTAGGGACTGCCCCCAGGGCTCTAATGATGGTAGAAACCGAGGAGGGAGTCATGGGGAACAGACCCAAAACCACCACAGATTCCAGAAACGTCACCAAGACCAAAAATGACTAGAAAAAGGTGACTCAGACCCAGGCCCAGACGAACTCTTTCAAAGAAACAGTAGAATGTTGTGGAGCCTGGGAACTGTTAAACCTGTCAAAAGGTTGAAATAACTTGAGAAAAAAATAGTTGACAGGAAGATAAAATGAAATGTGCAAATAAATGGTTAAGTGAATCTCAAATAATGGGAGAACCAATTAGGCAAAAGTCAAAATTGAAATAGTTGACAAAAATGTAAAAATAAAAAGTAAAATGACAGAATGTGTAGTTAAGAAATCGCCTCTGTCGGCATACATGGACGTTGTGTGTAAAATATGTAGGTGAGATGGGAGAGAAGTATGTTGTATGGATGATATTTTTAGAAAGATTTATGTTAATGAATTAATGATGGTGATAAAAAGTTGAATTACATCATAAAGAGGGGAGTATTGGTGTGGTTTCTATGAAACAAAAAAAAAGGTTAATAAATAACTAGATGAAGAATTAAGTACAATAGCAGGCCGCCTATAAAGTATAAGCTCAATAGATGAATGAATACGTAACAAATAAAGAAATTAATGAATGAAGGAATAAATAAATAAGTAAATAGTCATAATTCTTTACACTAATTTAATCTGAAGCCCCAGTCAGCTGGAGTGTGAGAAGAGATAACACTAAGAGGGGAGAAAATGAACACGTGTCCCCTTATCTTCAAGTTGAAAAACTTCAAGGACTTTTCCAACAACAGCCTTGTGGAGTAGCCCCTGACTGCAGTACGCAGATCGGGGCGGGGCTCAACGTGGGCGGAGTCAAACGTTTAACTCCTCCTTCTCAACCCCGCTCACTGAAACCAAAGGGAGGGGGTGCTTACTGTGTGACAGAAGCAGCTGGCAGAATGGAGGTAGGCACGGTTTTTCACTTTTAACGATACCAAGTATTCATGTTGGGGCGAAAACGTTATTAACGTGGACTTAAAAGGTATTTTTCTGAGTTTTAGATTAATATAATTTGGCCGAAAATGTATTTTAACCTTTATTTAACCAGATGAGTCGATTGAGAACTCATTCTCATTTACAACGACGATCTGGCCAAGAGGCAGCAGCAACAGACACTTAGTTAGCTTTACACAAACAGATAAGATAAAGAACAGATAAGATAAAAAAATACAAGATAAAAAAAAAACAGATAAAAATAAGATAAAACAGCTAGACATAAAGACAAATGACTGTTCTCATAATATGTACAAGTCATCAAAACAGACTTAAAACAATCTTTAAGTACTCAGAAGCAAAATGTTATTAAAAAAAATAAATTTTTATTAATCTGGACTTAAAAAGTATTTTTCTGAGTTTTAGATTAATATAATATCTGGCATACTGTTGAGGGGAAATATTATAGCTTTGGGGAGAAAATGTTATGTGATCTTTATTACTTTTGTGAGAAATATTATATTTTACGTGGGGAAAATATGTTACTTTTTTGATCGTTGTTACATGCTAAATATAGAATAAGGTAAGAATAATCAATTTAACTAGTTAGCAACTAATTAGTAAATGATGTGATTTAAGCAGACTTGAAAAGGTACCATTCATAAACATTAGACATTCTGATAGCCTACATCTGAGTAATGTGCAGGAAATTGATGTTGGGCTTCCATGTTGAGATAGTACATGTTAGCATCCATGACATGAATGGGGAACGAAGTATGTTCCCTGTTGTGGGCTTTTCTTATTTCACTGTTTCTGCCTTCTCCAACCAGTATTTTAATATTTATTGTCTTTACTTTGGATTAGGAGAATTCTCTGCTTAAGGACACCTTTGAGGCAGCAAGGTGGCATGGCACCAGATCCTTCAAGGGAAAAATTTGCCTTCCCGGGTCATCACCATGGACAAGGAAGCTTGCTTTAGGGGCAGTACAACTGTAACACATGTATGATGGCCTGGATGAAGAGGAGATCAAAGATATCATGGAACCATTCCTGTTCATTTTTAGTTTGCAGGCAGACTATGAGGAGTTCTGTGTAGAAATTATAGACAAAAGGAAGATGCAGGTGTTTTCTGGATTTGAAATGCCATAGAATAATTTTCTGTCCACACACTGCAGGAATGTGTTTAGTGTTTGTGTCTGAGTGTTATGGTATTCATTTTTGTGTTCTGTTTCCTCAGTAAATTGTTTTCTGGAGGTTTTCTTGTTTTTGTGTGCTCTTTGGTTCTTTTGTTTGTTCCTGTGTTGGCTTTTGTTTGCGTTATTAAATTTACCTTTTTAAAACATCAAGTCTGCATCCTTGGTCCACTGTCTCACCACCCCACCTCAAACCCTGGCATGTTTTAAGAAGTATCAATGGCACAATTCAGTCTCTGTTACTCTTAATGGAGCTGACATAACTGAGCGTACAAACATTTTACATGTGTCTACATCTATACTGTTTTTACACTCACTTGGAAATTAATATTAAAACAATTAAATAAAGGCAGCATGTATAAAATAATGGACTTACAGTAAAAAATAAGACTTGAGAAGTTATAAATAAGAATATGTAAGTGTATCAAATGCATGAAACTTTTTCATAGCTGTTTCTGCTTTAATAGTTAGGCCAATATTAAATGTTGATTTCACTTCAATGTTCCAGTTCAGCTGGCCCAAGTAACAGGTTTCAAGTTCTGTGAGGCTGGTACCTCAGTAAAAAGTTGTGTGGGAAGTTGTGAGGGCTCAAGGACAGGTAAACATATTACCATTGTTTTAGTATTTTATTAGACAAGAATGTGTATAGAATATTATGTAACCTTAGTATTTTTTAGTATGGTGGTATTTACATTTAAGATACATAAAGAAACATGTTTTACCAAAGATCCACATTTTGGCACCAGACCTGATCATGATATAAATAATATTTAATGGTGCCCCATACAAAAGCGTTTTTATTTAATTATAAGCTTAGGTGTGATATATCAGAGTCGGAACTATTTTTATTGTCAATAGCAGTAAAGGTCAGTTTACAGCACGAGGAACTTGTCTTGGTGTCAGGTGCAATAATAAATTATGGTACCAAAAATAGTTAAAATACATACTATAAATTACACAAATACCATACAAAAGAGTACAATAAAGAATAATAAGAATATCGGGACAGATTTGATCAAAATTGGCACCTATTTCATTTAACTTAATCATCAGCGCTTTCTATATATTTTATTGAAATCCACTGAACAGGTTATTTGATTACTATTGTTATGCTTGACATCATAGACATGAATATGTAGGTTACCTAATTGAAATTTTATATTTTGATTTATTTCATTTTATTATTATATTAATATTTTAAATATCATGCCATACCATGTGCCTGATTTTGTGAAAAAGCTTGATAAAATGTGTTTTTTAGTTGGGTAAGCATCTTCCTCAGTAGAAATGAATGCACTAGGGGCGAATGGAGACCCATCTAAGATGGCGGCCGGCGGCAGCTCCAATAGGAGCGGGCGTCTACGCTCGGTGGGCGGGGTTAAACGTTTGACTCCGCCCACGTTGCGCCCCGCCCCGATCTGCGTTCTGCAGTCAGGGGTATATGGCCTTGTGTGGCAGAGTTCACACAGTCTTCCAGGAAAAAAAAATATACAGTTATTTAGCTGGGGAAAATAAATACAAAGAATACTGTAAATTAATACTCATTTTATTAATACCACTTTGTTTCAGAGTTATGGCTGCTTTAATTTGTTGGAGGATTTTTGGGATAAAATATAAATAGCATTTTTGCATTATTAATCTGATTTATTTCTCTCTGATGGTTTTAAAAGTAGTTTCCCACTGTAAAATGCAAAATAAAATAAGTTTGATTTATTCTGTCCTTACGAGCAGGCATTTAGCGTTAAGAGTGCATTTTTATGGTATTTATGCAGCATGATGAATCAACTATAAGATTAATAATGTGGGAGAAATTATAACTACTAGGTTAATTTGGGACCATTGTCTTTACTCTAATTAATGAGTACTGAAGTAATTAAATAAATTTATTAATGTAGAATTTCTCATAAAAAAAAATCACAAAGTGCTTCACAAAAAACAGAGCAATAGATCATAAAGGCATTAAATTATCATAGAAACAAGATTACAAAAATATGACAAACTAAAAGATGAAAGATAACTATGATTAGAAAACAGCAGGGTTACAAATCCTCAATAAAAGGATTTAATCAGATAGTTGTTTCTTCATTCTGGTTGTTTTGCATGCATTTTTTGTGTAAGTGGGATCAACTTAGTCGTTGAGCTCAAAGATAATATACAAGTCTTAAAATCTTATTCTAAATTTGTAAGAAACATGCATAATTATTTCCTTTTGAGTATGACCTTCAGTATGAAGTTGTGTGTGTTTCGAACTCCTGACCTTACGAGAAGGGAGTCTTTGTATGTCATTCTCTTGTCCTGATAGAAACAAAGTACTCCCTCCTGCCTAATTTGTTGCCATGAGACCAAGGCTGTATTTTCTTCTGCAATGCAAAAGGCTGCAGAAATGTGTACACTGCTGATTTTTAGCAAAAAGCTCAAGACAAGTGTATTAAGATACTTAGTGTGGAGTTCAGGATTTATAACCAGGATGTGATATACCACACAATTCTACTTGACATGTAAAATACTGCATCCAAAACTGAATGAACGATGACCCCACACACTTGGCAACAAACTCATCCTGCCTAAATCATTTTTTAAAAGATGCAGCCATTTTGACATATGGCATGTGATGTGCCAAATGTCAAACAGGGGGGGAATGCAGGATATAATTAACAAATTCTTATTAACTACCTTTGGATTAAATTCTTATTTAAAAAAATAAAAAATAAAATAAATAAATAAATTTGTAGAACATATGAAACATGTGTGAGACAACTCACAAGGCAGTGACACCTACAAGGGGAAAACTTCCACAACCTAACTTCCCCTTTCAAACAATGCATATGGATTTCATAGAATTAAATCAAAGTGGTCAACATAAGTATGCAAGGGGTTCAAATGAAGGCAACTGGACTTCTTTGGTTTCTTGAAGACGTTTTGCTTCTCATCCGAGGAGCTTTGTCAATTCTGACTGGAATATGGGAGGGTCGATCTTATAAACTGTAGCTGTCTATTGTTGCTCAACGAGCAGCATCTGCCTGTGAATGCCCCTCCTCCCTACCTCTTGATGAGTCGTTAGCATCGTTAGCCTCTATTGTTTGTGAGTCGTTGTTTTGATTAGATGCAGGAGGGTGTGAACTGGACTGAAACTGTTTTGGAACTTGGTTCAAAGCTGCATTGTAGGTGCTGGAAAGGTGAAACCTGAGTCCTCCTCCTCTATTTAATGATGGTTTCTCCATTTTGACATAGATGGCTTCCTTCACTCCTCTCTCAAACCATCTATCTTCTCTGTCCAGAATGTGGACTTTGTCATCTTCAAAGGTGTGACCCTTGTCCTTCAGGTGTAGGTGGACTGCAGAGTCTTGGCCTGAAGAGGTGGCTCTCCTGTGCTGTGCCATGCGCTTGTGTAGTTGTTGTTTAGTTTCCCCTATGTAAAGCTCTGGACAGTCCTCACTGCATTGGACTGCATATACGACGCCGCTCTGCTTCTGTTTGGGTGTCTTGTCTTTAGGATGGACCAGCCTCTGTTTGAGGGTATTGTTGGGTTTAAAGTTTACAGGGATGTTATGTTTGGAGAAAATTCTTCTCAGTTTCTCAGAGACTCCTGCCACATATGGGATGATGGTACCTCTGCGCCTGTTGTCCTTCTCTTTGCTGTTTGCCGCTGTGGATTCCTTTCTAGACTTCTTTGTTGATTTCACAAATGCCCAGTTGGGGTATCTGCAGTTTTGGAGCGCTTTCCTAACGTGTTTCTCTTCCTTTTGCTTTATCCCCACAAAGACTGAGGGAAAGCAAAAGGAAGAGAAACACGTTAGGAAAGCGCTCCAAAACTGCAGATACCCCAACTGGGCNAAACATAACATCCCTGTAAACTTTAAACCCAACAACACCCTCAAACAGAGGCTGGTCCATCCTAAAGACAAGACACCCAAACAGAAGCGGAGCGGCGTCGTTTATGCAGTCCAATGCAGTGAGGACTGTCCAGAGCTTTACATAGGGGAAACTAAACAACAACTACACAAGCGCATGGCACAGCACAGGAGAGCCACCTCTTCAGGCCAAGACTCTGCAGTCCACCTACACCTGAAGGACAAGGGTCACACCTTTGAAGATGACAAAGTCCACATTCTGGACAGAGAAGATAGATGGTTTGAGAGAGGAGTGAAGGAAGCCATCTATGTCAAAATGGAGAAACCATCATTAAATAGAGGAGGAGGACTCAGGTTTCACCTTTCCAGCACCTACAATGCAGCTTTGAACCAAGTTCCAAAACAGTTTCAGTCCAGTTCACACCCTCCTGCATCTAATCAAAACAACGACTCACAAACAATAGAGGCTAACGATGCTAACGACTCATCAGGAGGTAGGGAGGAGGGGCATTCACAGGCAGATGCTGCTCGTTGAGCAACAATAGACAGCTACAGTTTATAAGATCGACCCTCCCATATTCCAGTCAGAATTGACAAAGCTCCTCGGATGAGAAGCGAAACGTCTTCAAGAAACCAAAGAAGTCCAGTTGCCTTCATTTGAACCCCTTGGATTACCATGACCTGGATGACTGAGAACCTTCACCAGCACAACATAAGTATGGTTTAGAAATGATTGATGCTTTTTCTAAATGGGTTGAGATTGTACCATAAACAAGTAGTAAGCTAAGGCTAAGAAAAGCTATGGCAGAGATAAAAAAGACCATGGCCTGAATATTTAGATTTGGTAAAACTGTACATGAGGATAATTCCTATAAACAAAGGTTTAATCCCTTTTGAAATCATCTATGGCAGACCTTATCGTTTACCTATCTGCACACCAGACATCAACAAAGCTCATGATGAACTTACTTTAGCAGATTACATGAAAAAGGTTTTGAACAACTAGAGAGTCTGTGGGACCAAGTGATCTGCCCCATTATCCATCTGTGTTACAGGAGGAGCAACAACTGGTGAAACCAGGTGACTGGGTGTTCATCAGAACAATCAAAAAATAGCTGAACGTCCTTCCTGTATCCACCTGTCTCATTGTAAGTTACAAAGAACTCTTGATAAATAAGGAACTTAGAGGCTGCGGTCTGACAGACCGAAGACAAACACAAAAATGAAGTTGTTTGTGTGGACATTTTTGGCTGTGGTGGGAGGCATAACTCTGATTGCAGACTGTGAGGCATCAACCCGAACATGCAGAACTGAGGTTTGAAAGGCCCCAGCCAGACGAAGAACCTGGAACAATCCAGTCCAGTTCCAGTGTGATGAAGATTTCACCAGAGGAGAGTTGTCTGAGATCAGATGCCGTATCCTTCCAAAACCTGGTAAAGTCAATTTACAGGTACAAAAATGGCTCTGAACAAGAACAGACAACACCATCCCTCTGCTCGACTGCGACAAAGTCGATGGCTGCACTGTGATCTGCGACGCAGAGATGGCTTCGGTCTGGAGAGTGACTGAAGGACAGATTGTCACACTGGAACTGCAACTCTACTCTGCACCTCAATCTGATAAAGGTTGGTACACTCTGTTCCTGCAGACCAACTACGGCAGAGCAATACACCATGTCAGACTGGGGCCCAGGAAGACTTGGCGTCGGAGGACTCTGGTGGATCCTCATGCACCCATGGACAACAAATGGGTGCGTGGCTAATTATACTGCCAAAATGATGGGTTTCAATTCCAGCTGTTACGTCTGCACCTTCATCCCCCACCACGGTGAAGACAATCCTACTTTGATGGCAACGCCTCTCAACGTCACAGCAACAGTGTGCACTTTGTATTCAATAAACATGAAACAGCACCTGAACACCAGCCAGGACGACTCTAGTTGTGCTGTCCTGCCCCAACGCTGCGGTTATAAAAACCTGAGAACCACATGGCTAAACCCCTCCACCTTCACTAAGAAGACCAACATCACTGCTGCAAAGGGTCTGCACCTGTTGCGGACCACGGGAGCAGAACCGTTTTGTTTTACAAGAATCTGTGCTGCAGGAAAATCACCCCTTGTCTCTGACTGTGATGATGTTATGACTGTTTTTGAAACATCTTCTACAGGGAACCTGACCCACTGGCTGTGGTCCAACCAGACCAAAGGTTTCAGGGGCTCCGGGCATTATACTCATGACAAAGTTACTAACCTTAAAGATTTCCTTAAATCGCAGGAATCCCAGGGTACCCAGTGGACCTTCCTGTCCTGGCTGACTGAAGGACACTGGTGGCAAATCCTTATGAAATTTCTTGCACCTGTTTTAGGGTTTCTGATTTTACTGTGCCTTGTTACCACTTGCATTTTGCCATGTGTTAAGTCTATGATAAATAAGATGATTGTTGGTACTATGGTTCAATATTCCCTCATCCAGCACCGCACGCCTGAAGACGAGGACAGACCAGAGGATGGATGGGACAAATAGATTAGTTTAGATCTCTCACAGTATGATACACTTACATTAAATTACTTCTAATTAACATGTAGGTATTGATGTCTGGTTGTAGAGGTTTTAACTTTTGGCTACTTTAAATTTTCATTAGGTCTGTTGTGATGATTTTTATATTACTATTTTATATTACTCTTTTACACCTTTCTTAACAGGTTTTTGATGTATGAACTTAATGAAAGGGTTTCTTTTTAACTCCCTGCGACGTATAAGCTCGCATTTTTTTACTTTATAGGTTGCCTATTTTGCCTGTTGTATATATTAGTGTTTTTATTTGACAGACACTTTAATCAGACGGTTCCTTCCAGTACATTCAGGGGGGAAATGTTAGTGATTTTTACTGCTTTGATGAAATAATGTCCTGGGAAAGAACCGTAACTTCTTGTTTTTCAGTTGCAACCTGCTTATCTGACAGCCCTCCCATCCAGCTGATGAGAGAAGAACATTCTTGGCAAACTACACTGAGAATAACAGAAAATGTCTTATCACAGTAAAACTATTTCTTCAAGCCTAGCAACAGAATGTTATTGGCTAGAGCAGATTACTTCATGTCTAGCTGATTGGTTACTCTTTGTTCATTGAGTTTAATAAAAAGACACAGAGGACAGTCTGAGAGTTCAGAGCTGGGTCGGTATACATCTTACCAACACTCAAATTCTCCCACTCTCCTCTGCGCAGAGATAATTTTACTCACTTCTCCTGTCTCTTTATTCAGTTCATTTACAGGTTCAATAAATACCCAACAAACTGCTTTTGCCAAATTCTCAAGAATCAGTGTATTGGTGTCTGCACTGCTGTTGTGAAGTTTTTATGTTTTAACATCAAATATTTGACCAAAGACCTGAAAAAATAAAGTTCAAGTAGATTTTTCTTTAAAAATGATGTATGATGTATGCAAAAGTACATACCCGAACATTCAACAGACACATCTTGATCGTTGTTGGTCCTGGGGTGGTCTCTGATTGTGCACTCTGTGACGGAGCTCTCGCTTCCTCTGCAACTCATCTGCAATCCTCTGTTTTCACTTTGTCCAAGTAACCCGGAGAACCTGACAGGATCTCCACAGTCCATCTCCCTGCACACCACTGCAGCTTCATTCTGTTCAAAGTTGGATTTGAATGCAGGTGACCAGTGATCAATGTGATAGATTTCAACTCTGCCTGAACACTGGTCAGAGCCATTGATCAGTCTGATGAAAGCTAAAATAATTCAAGGAGGAGAAGGTCAGAAATTAGCTGTCTGATAAACAATTTTTATTTTAGTTTCACTTTTGCAACGATAAACAAGTAATAGACATAAATACCTGCACAAATCACTCCAGCATCTTTTCCGTGTCCACAGTTATTTACTCCCAAAGGGGGTCGGCGACAGTGCAAAAGAGACGTCTCACTGCCAGTGCAGACAAAATCATCTAGCCAGATTTCTCCTTGGCCTGGACCAAAAAATGCTGAGGATTTGGCTGTCTTAGCAGTTCCACAGTCCATGGCTCTGCACACCACCTGAGCATCTTTGATATCCCAAGAATCATCGCACACTGTTCCCCACTGATCATTGTGCAGAATCTCCACTCTGCCAGAACACCGGTCTGTGCCATTGACAAGTCTAATGAAAGGATTACCTGTGGACAGATTAGGTTACATAACGTCAAGCAAGGTTTGTGTCAAATGTACTGCAAAGCTAGGTCATCAGGGAGCTAGTTATTATACCAAAGAAAAATGTGTAAAACAAGTCATTGGGGGATTAGGGTTGTTAATCAAATAAGGAAAACTTGGCTGATTAATGACAAGAGAAGAAATGTTAAATGATGAAAACTAGAGACTACAGTCAGATGAACTCCTTGAAAATCTTTAAGTTTGAGTTGTTTTTCCCAAATAATAAAGTTAAAGTCCCAAGTCATCATCACACACGGGTGAAATTACATCTCCGCATTTGATCCATCCCCGTGGTGGGGAGTGGTAAGTTGCAGCTGTGGCCACGCTTGGGAACTATTTGGTGGTTTAACCCCCCAATCCAACCCTTTAGTGCTAAGTGTCAAGCAAGGAGGCATTGGGTCCCATGTTTTCAAAGTCTTTGTTATGACCCAACCGGGATTTGAACCCTGAGCTCCCAGTCCTGGGGCGGACACTCATACCACTAGGCCACCGGAGCTGGTGATGGGCTCTAATGGGCTCTAAGTAGAAAAGTAACATGCTTGATCTGAAATTCTTCTTTAATCTCCAATTTCAATCACTCTGACTGATAACTGCAGGTAAGACACTGACTACCTCTTAGGTACTCCATACAACCTCAGTTATCAAAAGTAATCTGGACGAAGTGAGCCTGTATGGTAGAAGATATGTGATAAGGAAGGAAAAGGCTGAACATCACTGTCTGTAGCATCTTACCTGCACATGCAACATAAGCTCCATCACATCTCCCCACGTGGTTCTCAAGCGTACACTGGCTAATTGAGCTCACGTTATCAGAGCACTGATTCCTGAAGCCTGTCAATGTGCTGTCACCAAAACCGACAGAGTCTTGGGTTTTCTTTGGAGAGCCACAATTCAGTTCTTTGCAGACAATTGCAGTCTCTCTGAGGCTCCAGTTATCATTGCAAACCTTGCCCCAGCGACCATTGTGGAAGACCTCCAATCTGCCAGAGCATCTGTCAGTCCCATTGATCAGTCTCACAGTCTCTGGAAAGAAGACAAATAAAAATGAGATTGGGTTTGAGCCTGTATATTTTCAAGCCACAGCAAAAGGCAGCATGTTGTACCTGAGCACATAACGCCTGCTCTTTCACTGTGGTCACAGTTGTCTCGTGTAAAGCCTTGATGTGAGCAGTCAACAATGGACATGTCATCGTCAATGCACCAAATAGTATCCATCCAAACCTGATGGGGGCCTCTTCCATAGAAGGCCCTGCTCTTAATTGCAATAGGACTTCCACAGTTCATCTCTCGGCATGCTACTTCTGCTTCTTGAAACCCCCATCCGTAATCACAAATGGTTACCCACTGTCCCTTATTGAGGACTTCGACTTGACCAGAACAACGATTAGTCCCATTTACCAGCCGTATCTGTTTGTCTGTCAAGATGAGGAAAAATAGAGGATTTAGATCAAATCCGTGAAAAAGAAAATGTAATCATACTGAAATTACAACAAGTTACTGTTGATAAGCTGTAATTGACTTACTCATGCAGACAATGGTGGCATCAACACAAGTCTCTCTGAAATCTGAAAGCTGGCACTCTAAGATGGAGGTCTCACTCCCAGTGCAGTTGGTTTTGAGTCCTGACAGATTTTGACCTTTTCCAAAATCTTGCGCCACAGACTCAACAACAGGAGAGCCACAGCTGATCTCGCGGCACAGAACTTCCGCTGCATTCTTGCCCCAGTCATTGCTGCACACTCGTTTCCACTGGCCCTCGTGGAAGACCTCCACTCTGCCGCTACAGCGATTGCTTCCATTCACAACCTGCACATGGTCTAACACATATGCAGAACATGACGTTAAAGGTCAACTTTACTCATATTTTTAATACATTTGCAGTGGTCTCTAGTAGGAATGAATGCCTTGCCTCCTAGAAGTTCCAAAGACCAGATATAAAAGTCGAGGCGATCGCTCTTTCCAGGCTGTTGCACCCCGACTTTGGAATGAACTTCCTTTATCCTTACGTGTTACTGACAGTCTGGACACCTTTAGAAAGCAGCTGAAGACCCTTTTGTTTAAAACTGCTTTTACTTAAATCTTTTATGTTTTATTCGTTGTTTTTTTTTTCTAACTTGTATTTATGATCATCTTTCATTTGTTTTATTATTTTTATAATTTTATGACTTTCTGTTTTCTGATTTTTTATGATTTTATGATATTCTGTTGTTTTGTTTTAAGATCATTTTATGATGACTTTATCTTTTGTTTTGTTGATCTTTGTGAAGCACTTTGTGATTCTTTTTCTGTGATAAGTGCTATACAAATAAAATTTACTTACTTACTTACTTGTGAGTTGTACTCTGTGTTTCCAGGACTTTCAGATATGGGCTAATTCTGGTCCAAACAAGGTTGTTGTGGACATCCTATTTACATGACACCCACCAAGTAATCAACATAGCATGGAGGTGCAAATCATGTCTATATTGCACCTGTAAGTCAAAGGTCAATTCTGGACTTCTATAGGACATGTAAACTTGGTCCAATATTAGGACATTTAAAAATGACCCCAGTTGGACTTTTGTACCTTTGGCTGGGTAACTTTTTTGGACGTCATAGGCACGTCTAACAGGTGCAGGAAGTTATATAAAAATATTATTGCTGAGCTATTAACTCATTCACTGCCATTGACGACTATAGTTGTCTTTTCAGATCCAACCGCTCACTGCCATTGACGACTATAGTCGCCATTTGCATTGTTTTTACAGGGCGGGCGTCGGAACACACCGTGAGAACAAACATCACGTGTCTAAAGCGGATTATCTATCTAACTATCATCTATCTATCTATCTATCTGACTACTGATTAACACTTCTTACCAGTTGGTGGGGGTAATGCACCTCACATTATTTAAAGTTAAAGTCCCAAGTCATCATCACACACTGGTGAAATTACATCTCCGCATTTGACCCATCCCCATAGTGGGGAGCGGTGAGCTGCAGCTGTGGCCGCGCTCAGGAACTATTTGGTGGTTTAACCCCCCAATCCAACCCCTTAGTGCTGAGTGTCAAGCGAGGAGGCATTGGGTCCCATTTTTTCAAAGTCTTTGGTATGACCGACCGGGAATCGAACCCTGATCTCCCAGTCCCGGAGCGGACACTCTACCACTAGGCCACCGGAGCTGACAACTGCCTTAAAATCTAAAAGAAGATGATCTTGCTAAGGCTGTGTCCAAATCCAGGGGTTGCATGCTCATGAGGTCAGATTTTAAAACCAGTGATGTCACATTGCCGCGACGAAGACTGTCCAAATTCAAAGAATACTCAGAATGTGGTCTTGAAATCTGTTCTTCTTTTCCCCGAATTTGAGAACAGGTGCGGTGTAGTCTCCTGTGGTCTCCTCACCTCTATAAATCCCGTGATGCACTGCGGGATTGATTTCTGTACCGGCAACAATGGCAGAAGAAACGGGAGACGCAGCAGGAGAGCAGCAGTACAATTTTAAATGTACGTTTATTAAAATCTTACTGAACAAAAAGTAAAAGTGCTGAAGTGGCATTTCCCATTATCATTAGGCCTGTAATGTGTTTTTGTATTCTTGTTCTTAATTACTGTTCATAAAATTGGTAAATCATAAATCATAAAATAAATCATACAATTAACCATGAATAATCCAGCATAATTTTTTAATGGATTTTCTTTAAGCAGTTGCTAGGTGACAGGAGGACATCTGCCAAAGTAGGGGCGGGACTATTATTTAAGGCTAGACTGTCCACGTTCACAGCTGTTAACATCCGGTCTGACCGGTCATGGAAGAACACGTTCTCCTGAGACCAATGAGGACGGCTACTCATGAGCATGCAACCCCTGGATTTGGACACAGCCTAAGTTAGAACTTCACTTCTAGCAGGTTGAAGGTAAGTTTTTTGAAGTCAGTTCATGTTACGATAACTTTTGTTAAGCTTTGTGAGGGTAAATAATCCAAATCTGCTGTTTTGGTGGATCTCTTTTCATCGGCTTTAGCTAAAATGTTTGCTATGCCAGTGTTAGCATTTCCCATGTGACCGATTAACACTGATGCAAAAATAATCAACTATGTCTTTATTGGAGTGTTTCAGATTTAATGTTGACTTAGCCCATATTTGGACGTCCTAAGGATGTCAAAACAGGACGTGCAGGAGACGTCATGAATAAGACGTTGTCCACTTACAGGGGACCAAAACTGGACATGCAGAAATGACCTGCGACATGACTTTGCACAGTGGGTGAGAAGCTGGTGAGCCCACCCTAACTCTTACCCAATGACTCTTGGACACCAATGACACCCGGAGGTGAGTTGTGCATTTAGATTCATTTTTCAGAGTAAAGCAAGTGAATCGGCGTACCTGAACAGACGATTCCAACATCTTCGGAATGGCCGCAGTTATGTAACCCAAAAGGATTGTGTTGGCAGTTAACGATGGACGTCTCTGTGCCATTACACTGCACATCGTCCAGCCAGATCACCCCTATGCCCCCACCAAAGAAAGCATTCTCTTTGACCTCCAAAACCGTTCCACAGTTTAACTCTCGGCACACCACGTCAGAGGTGGTGAGGTTCCAGTGGTCATCACACACGGTTCCCCAACTGTTTTCATGGAAGATCTCCACTCTGCCTGAGCAACGCGAAGGGCCAACCAGACGGATTTTCTGGCATTCTGGAAATGAAAAGTGGGAGCATTAAAATGACTAAAAGCTTTTTAATTAGGATTGTTTTTTAATAAATGGAATTCATATACCTGTAAGCAGTGGTAGACTCAGCAAACCTAAAGGACATTTGCAGATAATCAGGTTAGCTTTAGGGTTGTTCACAGATTAAATAAAATACAACATAGAAGTGGTGTTAGTGATGGGAAAAGTAGACCTAATTAATATAATTACTCCGTTACCATAAAAAATAAATGATTAATTTCACATTTTAATGCAAAGATAATTTTTCTTGCATTGAGAATATACATCAGCATTTATTTACTGAAGGTAAAGTTCAGACAAAAGAAGAAAACTCACCTGCCATCAATAAAAATACAAAATGTATTTTTTCCACAACAAAGCAGCTCATATTGTGTCTTCAAATCAAGCCAAATGCTGTAAAGTCAATAAAAATGATCAAGAAAAGGCTCATTCTGTAGCTCACTGAGTTATATATTTTTAATTAAAGACATAAATAATACGTTTGGAATTTTTCTAAAAACGTGTTCATTTTAATCACAACACAGAACGATTGGCCTTCCTACCTTCTTAAATTCACAGATTCTGGACAGAGAATTTAAAATAAAAATGTGATCATCTCCAAAATACTCTAAAGTTAAAAGTCCCACACATGTTCAGGGAAAAAGGAGATTTTTTTCTTTAAGTTGTACACAATACCAACAAATCTATAGGAAAATAGACATATTTTATTCATCATAAAACGGGAAAGCTGATGACATTTGCAAAAATCAGTGTGTGAATCACAATTTAATTAGTAATTAATAAACATAAGAAAAGATCAACTGGAACATTTAGATCAAACGATTTTCTGTTTGAGAGCAAAGATCAAAAACTGAATTTGACCTTTTAACCCAGATCAATAGACGGATTAGTGCTGCGTCTGCAGTGATGCAAGCATTGTACCGGTCTGTCGTGGTGATGTCATGTTGAGGGGCAGCTTTTTGACCCACGACATACAGAATCACACACAGAGCCAGGTAAGTAGAAATAATAATAATTTATTACAGAAATAAAGAAGCTCGGAGGGTAGAGAACGGGAACTGAAGGCGCTGCGACAACAGGTAGCAGGATATCCAAGATGGGGTTCTGGGAAAGGAGAGCGAGTGAGTATTTAGGAGGACTGGTGAGAATGTAGAGCTCTGAAGGGCTTACGGGTTCCTGGGGGCTGTGAAGCGTGAGGAGAGGGCAGAGTAGGTCCGGGTGAGCTGGAGGTAGCAGGGAGTGGAGCACAGATTGTCCAGAAGGGAAAAACTGCTGCTGAGGAGGAAGGCGAGGTCAGGTGAGCGGCTGAGAGCGAGCGGCCAGGGGAACAGCAGTGTGACGTGGCGTGCAGGTATCCGGTCAGGTATGAAGTGGAGATGAGATGATGCTGTCTGAGAACCTGGAGGAAGGACAGGCAGGTTACTGGAAGTTGTAAGAGGCAGGTTTAGTAAATGCAGAAACTACAGGAGACGGGTCAGATGGCTAGAGCTACCCAAACAGAGTAATCATCCGGCGTGGTGTTGAGTCACACTGCTCCTTAAATCCCCTGGGCCTTGATGACAGGATTAGCTGCAGCTGGGAACTCTCAGACACGCGCACCTGCAAACAAGACTCAGACATCGGTAGCTCACCCTGGACCATGACAGGTGAAGAGAGAGCTGAGCCAGAAGGCGAAGCTCTTGATTTACCGGTCGATCTACGTTCCTACCCTCACCTATGGTCATGAGCTTTGGGTTGTGACCGAAAGAACGAGATCGCCTAAATGAGTTCTCTTCGCAGGGTGTCTGGGCTCTCCCTTAGAGATAGGGTGAGACGCTTGGTCATCCGGGAGGGGCTCGGAGTAGATTCGCTGCTCCTCCACATTGAGAGGAGCCAGTTGAGGTGGCTCGGGCATCTGATTAGCATGCCTCCTGGACGCCTCCCTCTTGAGGTTTTCCGGGCACGTCCAACCGGGAGGAGACCCAAAGGAAGACCCAGGACATGCTGGAGGGGTTATGTCTCCCGGCTGGCCAGGGAACACCTTGGGAATTCCCCGAAGGAGCTGGCCCAAGTGGCTGAGGAGAGGGAGGTCTGGGCCTCCCTCCTTAAGCTGCTGCCCCCACGACCCGACTCTGGATAAGCGGACAAAGTCGGACAGACGGACGGACCTTTGAACCCAGAGACTGAATCACGCCAGTCCGATCCAACCTGTGGAAATATTTCTCAGCGGCTCTTTTTTTTATTCTAAAAAACTGAAACACATCCATGTTCTGCTTTAACTTACTTTACAAATATTACTACAAATAAAATCAGTTTAGGGTAATCATTTCCTTTTTCTTGATCATAATCCTCATTTCAACTTTAATCAACAAGTTTGCATAATTTAGCATGAAATTGTGCAATTGTTTCACATTCAATAGAATAGACTTTATTGATCCCACAGTGGGGAAATTCACTTGTCACAGCAGCACCAGCACTCAAAAGAATAATTAGAAGAGAAATAAAAACAAGGGTACATGTATATACACATATGCAGTAATCTAGTATTGTATTCTTTGATCAATAAAAAGCCACAAATAAAAAATGAAAACAAACTTGGTACCAACACTATGCAGCATACTGTAAAAGACACAGACAAACAATGTGAATCCGGTATTGCACAAGTATAGAACACATACTGAATATTGCATTCAAACACACAGAATGGATTTACACATTAAACAAAATCTAATTAAGTAGCCAAACACAAATGTTCTGTATGTGATCTGAATCAATGAACAAAATTATAATTCTGTCATTTAAAGTGTGACAGTAGCAACCATTTGATTGCCGTTGTTGTAAATACACTGCAAAAAAAATCTAATTCTTAGACATTTTACCTTATTTTTAGTCTAAAAAGAAAAAAAATCTCTAGAAAAATGGCATTACTTAAAAAAGGTAAATATTCCTAAATATGATCCAAATTTTCTTGCTTTGAGTAAAATAAATTTGTCAATGGGGTAAGCAAAATTTGCTTAGCTAGAATTCTTAAAACTACTTTTAAAGCAACTTTTTCTTACCCCATTGGCAGATTTTTCTTTACTCAAAACAAGAAAATTTGGATCATATTTAAGAATATTTTCCTTATCTGAAATAATGCTATTTCTCTAGAGAAGATTTATTTTATTTTTTAACTAAAAACAAGATTTAAATGGCTTTTTACTTTCTTAGAAATCAGTTTTTGCAGTGTAAAAGCCCATAAAAATCAAATTTAACACCATTTAAACCATAAAAAAGAACATTTTTAAGATGGTTTTCTCACCCTGACTGGTCTCTGGGAGCAGCACTCTTTCACTACAGGAACCTCTTGTCCTGCAGCTTTTATACAACTTGGATTCAGGATGTAAAACTTTTCCCATTGTGAAACTCTGCTGCTCCTTCATCAGATTCTTCAATCAGTTCCTCCTAAATGTCTCTTCCTCTTTAATCTGACACGGAAGCAGACAGAATTTCAGTAAATGACTTTCAAAACACATTTAGACCTGCCTTAAGTGGAGGACTTTAAGTGTCTCTGGGTCTTGTTCACGAGTGAGGGAAAGATGGAGCGTGAGATTGATAGGCGGATTAGTGCTGCATCTGCAGTGATGCAAGAGTTGTACCTGTCTGTCGTGGTGAAGAGAGAGCTGAGCCAGAAGGAGATGCTCTCGATTTACTGATCGATCTACGTTCCTACCCTCACCTATGGGCACGAGCTTTGGGTAGTGACTGAAAGAATGAGATTGTGGATACAAGCAGCTGAAATGAGTTTTCTCTGCAGGCTGTTTGGGTTCTCCCTTAGAGATAGGGGGAGAAGCTTGGTCATCCAGGAGGAGCTCAGAGTAGATCTGCTGCTCCTCCACATCGAGAGGAGCCAGTTGAGGTGGCTTGGGCATCTGGTTAGGATGCCTCCTGGACCCGTCTCTGGTGAGATTTTCTGGGCACGTCCAACCAGGAGGAGACCCAAAGGAAGACCCAGGACATGATAGCCTTGGGATCCCCCAGGAGGAGCTGAGCCAAGTGGCTGGGGAGAGGGAAGTCTGGGCCTCTGCTTAGACTGCTGCCCCTGCGACCCAACCCTGGATAAGCGGATGGATGGATGGAAATAAATGATCCAATTGAAAAATGTAAATGCACCAGTTATCCTCATCTCTTAATTATCAGCCATAATCAAAACATTCTAGCTAAATTTAAAAATGTAATGTATGTTTTATTCTGATACAGATAAAACTGATGGTGTTGTGTTCCATATTATTGCATAACTGACATTGTTCATTCAGCATTTTTAAAATGATTCAGCCACCCGTTTTCGTGCTTCTTTTACTTCCCCTGAAATCCCCTTAGTGACAGTTGAACATTGTACCACAACTTCTCCATTTTACTGTTTCTGTATGTTCTCTCTCTTACAATGTCATTAAGAAGACTTTAATTAGGTGAAGTCTCATTTGTGGTTACTTGAAGATTGAACTATGCTTGTAGGATGTTAGGAAAACATCTAATATTATTGTTAAAAATTGCTTTAATAATTTCAGTTGGAAAAAAAATCAACATCTTTTGCACTCTCAAAAATAGCCTTAGTGTCCTAACCCTATCGTAATAGTGTCCAGTCCTGATCCTTTAGGGCCACTGTCCTGCCTTTAGATGCTTCTCTGCTCCAGTACATCTGATTAGAATCAATGAGTGACCAGAGGTGTTATAGCAAAAACTCTACCTCAAGGGCCATGATTGGACAACACCACCCTAGACAACGTTACCATGTATCCCCACAACCAAACCAAACCCCAGGCACCATCCAACATCTCAGACAACAGCACAATGCAGTAGATAATTATACAATGCTAACACATCTCCTGACCAGTGTGCTGCTTCAAACTCCTAATGGCCAAGCTAAACCCATGTGGGCCATATGTCATTGATACACTCCCACAATACAGTCTACCCAGGTCCCAGGGAGGTTCTACCAAAATGATAAACTACCAGGACTTTGCTACAGATGCTGTTTACATGCTCAGACCCTTCAGGATAATTTCCACAATCAGAACTTCCAGGTAATTTACCGGACCTTAGCGACATAAACATGTCTCCATTTCACCAGGCTGGCCCAAAAGGACCATTTTCTGGACCATTCCAGGAACCGAGTACCTGAACTTGGGTTTGTACTCAGAAATGACCCAGTAGAGTCATAGGGCGGGGCTTGTGGTTAGTTCATTCTGATTGGTTTTTAATGCATTAAAGCTACAATAGCAAATCTGCAAACCAAGCTAGCTTAATTTTTTATATGTTTCTTAAAAAGGTTTTAACATGCTATAGCTATAAATATATTATGGAGATAAAAAAAATTTAAACATTTATGAAGTGGTTCTCTCGCATTTGTCTAAAAGCCTCAGCCAATCACACGGCTTGGTTCAAAAGCAAAAATTGGACCATCCAGTTTTCTGTGTCACCGAACCACTGCCCTTCTGCACTTCCCTGGGTCCTCCACTCATTACGCTCATTTTGTAACAGAACATCACTGGTGTGAGAGGTTCTCCGCTCAATAATATCAGAGGAGAAACAGCCGGCTGCAACCACTTCAAATTTAGGACAAACTACCAGAGTCCCAAAACGAAAAACACCATTTGACGTCACGAACAACAAAAGACGTTTGGACGTAGAAAATGGCGACTGGTGTTTAGTGCTCTCTTGTTTCCTCTGGGGGACATGGCCTATGGATGATGGCCAACAAGAGGGCAGAGTTCCATGACTGTGTTTATGTTTAAAAGCTAACTTGTTTTGCAGATTTGCTATAGCAGCTTTAAATAATAGCGTACTTTAACCGAATAAAATTTTTAATGTTATGTCTGTGGAGTCCTTTAGGTGCTGATCTGTGGCATCACTCTGCCAAAACAGTCGGGATACTGTATGCTGACATCTTGGCAAAGTCCTAAAAGGGCAGATTTTGTATGGAAACACAATGGCTAAGAGGACCATGCCAGAGTTTTTTCCCTATCACATTTCCCCTTCCCAGAAATTCCCTAGAACTCCTAGTGGCTATCGTTGTGCTTCCACGCCTGCAAAGTTCTTTGCTCACTCTCGTTGCCCTTGCCCTCAGCTATATTTTGGCTAAATTTTCTGATGTTCACAAAAAAGAAACCTACTATAAACTAATTCACAATAAATAATTCCAACCAAAGATCAGGAAGTTGAGCTTAAATTAATGAAAAGCAACAGTTTGTTAAAAATAAATAACGGGCAGGATGAAGTTGTATCCTGTCGTCATTCTCTACGACTGACAGAAACAGACAACAGTGATGAAAGTAACACAAGTTAAACACATATTGATGTTCTAGTAAATCATTACAGGCTCTGAGATACACGTCTTCCTTTAACGGGAGATGATGTCACAACTCAGCCGGTATGAATGATCCCGTTACAAACAAGGTGATCGATTATCAAAGCAGAAAAACAAGTTCATTCATTCTCATGACTAACGTTCACCTGCTGAGGTAATCTTACTTCCTTAAAATCATAAAGAGAAATGCATTCACATTAAGTTATTTTTCATATTTCATGTGTTTCATCTACATTTCTATGCAGATCAACACACACAGCGATGTCTTTATGAGGAAAATCAGATTTTTTTTACAAACATAAGCAGAGTCACACTCTGTGAAACAAAGTATATTTAATTATTTTGTTTGACAAATTTGTTCGTCACATTTAACACAAAATATAAGCACAGGTTTCTCATGATTTGACAATATTTTTTTGAGACAAGTAAGAAAAACAGGAAATTAATTTAAATGGAGTTTTCAGGATGATGGAGACACACATGCACCCTTTAGAACTGATGTCTGTCTGTTAGTTTTTAATAAAATAAATTATTGTAATAATTCCATAGAGCCAAATGGAGAAACTGATAATATTTGCTTGAAGAAAAAACTAACTAGATAAGTTGGACACATTTCATAACATAAAACACAAAAATGACAGCCTTTTCAAAAATGTGCATCTTTTGCTACATTTGGCAAATAGAAATCTGAGGAACCTCTTATCTAGGGGGCCCACGGGCCCTAGGGGGCCCGCGCGCGCGCCATAGAGAGAGAGAGAGAGAGAGAGAGAGAGAGAGAGAGAGAGAGAGAGAGAGAGAGAGAGAGAGAGAGCGAGCGAGAGAGAGAGAGAGAGGAGATGAGGAAGCGTCTCAACTCGGACACATGAGCGCATTATCTTCCATGATGTGTTCTGTGTTGTAACCTAACGTCGCACTAATGAAACACAACTCAGTGCATTCTGGCTGTGATCATGTTGGGAGAACCGGTTTAGGGTTCAGTTTTTAGTGCGCACTGCTGCAGAGGAGCGCAGAGATGGACACCAGCTGTGAGAAACAGCGACTGTCAGGATGATCAGATCATCGGACTCATCTCCTTTTTAGGGACAGAGAGAAATTAAAACTTCTATCAACATGGTGCTGCTGTGTCAGAAGTTCTAGCTAAACTTTATTATTCTCTTTCATGGGCCAACTTGATGTTAAATTGTTAAATTCAACTTTAACCTGAGGTCTGAATTCTATTTGGCGTGATTTAAAAGAAAAGATTAGTCAACTCAAAAATGTGAACAAAATATTATAGATAAAAATACATTTATATTAAAATGTTGACAAATTTCCCACAAAAAAGAAAGAAGGAACATTTTTAAACTTAAAGTCAGTATCAAGTGTCTCTAAATAAAAAGGTCTAAATTAAAGAGAATAAAATATTATGTATGTATGTGGACACAGGGTCTCTGGATATTAAGACAAATTGAGGAAGCTTTAGGTTTACTTTCAGTTGCAGTTGATGATATTCTTGTTTTCCACATCTGCTTCTCTTCAGACACAATCAGGAGTCAAAAGTCCCCCCAAAAAGTCAAAATGTCCCCAAAAGACATTGAAGAGGTTTTTAGTTCGCTGGTTAGTCAAAGAGATCCATCAGCTGGCTATCATTAAATCCTAATTCAGTCCACAGACACCTGCTGGTATTGTTATTATGATCAGCAAATATAAAATAAACATCCAACATTTTTATTGGAAGTTTATTCATTTTTAATGTTTTAATATTTTCTGTTTTAAACAGAGCCTGGTTCATAGAATAGACTTTATTGATCCCACAGTGGGGAAATTCACTTGTCACAGCAGCACCATCACTCAAAAGGTAATTAGAAGAAGATAAAAAAACAAGGATACATGTATATACACATAGGCAGTAATCTAGTATCATGCTTGTACACATTTCTGAAATTCAGATAATGAGAGATCATTGGGTTAAAAAAGCTATAGATCAGATTTCCCTTTTTGTGTTATTTATTGATGTTAGTGATAATTTAGTTTGCTTTTAAAGCTCATATTTCACTAGTTACATTAGAAACAATATCATTACAACTCAATAACCTGCTAAAATGCACTAGAAACGACGTCTTCCTCACAAATGTTTGTTAATCAATATCAGTACCCTGCTCCCCCCCTTCTATCATAGGTCAGATCCATTTACGATCATCACAACTTTTTTCACAGTAGTATTTGGTTATTTGATTCCTCAAGATGTTATTGGGGGGGCCTAAAGCAACACCTGCACCGGGGCCCAGCTCAACCATACGCCACTGGGCTACAGTTTATACTTTAATGCTGGAAACGAATTCATATACGCTTAAAATTTTAAGCATTTGGTCTCTGACACACAGCACCATTTCAAAGACGTCCCATCTATCAATAATAGCGACTGTTGACTGAGGCAGATAATCATTAACACACCAGGAAGTGTGTAATCAGGTGGATGGAGCTGCTCTGCTGCACCTGATCGTCAAAAGCTGCTACGTGCTTCTCTAGCTCACAACAAACATCGTTTTGCTTCCACGAAGCGTTAAAACAAAAAGGTTAATCTTTCACGACCGAGTCCCTGTGGCTGCAGCATTAGACATTTTCAGGAAAGCAAATGAAGAGGTTGCACAGGAAACACAGCGTTCGCCATTACGCTGGCATTGCTGAAGGAGGATCCGGAGAAAGGAGGTGATGCAACTCAGGATAGTTCTGCAAATGTTACAGTTTTCTGGCAGTTTCATCTAGGACTCGGAATTCTGTGAATATTAAAAAAAATAAAAGAATTACAAATCAGAATTTTCCGTTTTATGTTTTAGATTCTGTAAAACAGCCACCCTTTGATTTGATTACAGCATCGAACACTCTTGGCATTCTAACAATGAGTTTAAAGAGACAATGTGTAGTTTTTACCATTCATCTCTGGAAATATTTTATTTTTATTTATTTATTTAACCTTTTTTTAACCAGATGAGTCGATTGAGAACTCATTCTCATTTACGACGATCTGGCCAAGAGGCAGCAGCAACAGAGACATAGTTAGCTTTACACAAACAGATAAGATAAAAAACAGATAAGATTAAAAAAAATGCTGATAAAGATAACATAAAACAGCTAGACATAAAAACAAAGGACTGTTCTCATATATAATATGTACAAGCCATCAAAACAGACTTAAAACAATCTTTAAGTACTCAGAAGCACGCACATTGATCAGAAACTATTGAATGCAATGAATTGTTGAAGGTAGATAATGTAACATAGGTAGTGAGCTTTAGTGATTTTTGCAGTTCATTCCAGTCATTGGGAGCAGCAAACTGGAATGAGGAGCGGCCAAAGGAGGTGCGAGCTTTGGGAATAACCATAGGGATTAGGTTACTGGAACGTAAATTGCGCTGGTTGTTGGAAGTGATAAGTAATGACTGAAGATATGACGGTGTTCTACCGATGATTGTTTTGTATATAAATTGATACCAATGTAACAACCTGCGGGAATGGAGTGATGGCCAGTTAATGAGTGAGTACAGATCACAATGATGAGTAGTGAAAGGGGCACCAGTGACGAAACGGATTGCTGAGTGATAAACGACATCAAGTTTATGAAGAAGTTTTTTGGAAGCAGTCCTATAAATGATGTCACTGTAATCTAAGATGGGAAGGATTGTCATTTTGACCAAGGTTTGCTTTGCAGAATGAGTAAAGGATGACCTGTTGCGGTATAGAAACCCAATCCTTGACTTGACTTTAGAGAGTAATGAATTAATGTGAATGTCAAATGAAAGTGTGCTGTCAAGCCAGATACCCAGATACTTATAGGAACTGACAAGTTGTAGTTCTGTACCATCCAGGGAAACAATACTAGTGTGGCAAGTTGATTGCGGTAAGTTACGGTTGAAGATCATGAACTTTGTTTTACTTGTGTTTAAATGAAGGTGAAGGTTGGAGAAGGCATGTTGAAGACAATTAAAGTCGTGCTGCAAGGAGGACAAAGCTGCATTCAAAGAAGAACTGCATGCATATAAAATGGTGTCGTCCGCATATAAATGTATATGAGAACTGTCAACAGCATGAACGATGTTATTGATATAGATTTTGAATAAGGTTGGGCCCAGTATTGACCCTTGAGGAACGCCCATAGTTAGAGGTAGAGGAGCAGATTGGTAACCCTCTGTTCTCACTGTTTGCATACGGTCTAAGATATAACTTCTAAACCATGCCACGGATGCCTGAGAAAGTCCTATATGTTTGAGCCTGCTAAGTAAGATGTTATGATCTACAGAGTCAAAGGCTTTAGCCAAGTCAACAAACACAGCTACACAATATTCCTTATTGTCAATGGCACATATGATGTCATTTAGCACTTTAAGTGTTGCAGAGACACATCCATGGCCAGTTCTGAAGCCGGACTGCATGGGGGTAATAATACTGCTGGATTCCAGATAGTGCGTTAGCTGTTTGTTGACTAACTTTTCAATGACTTTAGAGAGGCAAGGCTAGATAGAGATAGGCCTATAACAGCTTAGGTCTGAATGATCTCCTCCTTTAAAAAGTGGAGTAACAGATGCAAATTTCCAGTCCTGCGGAAATGTACCAGTTTGTATGGACAAGTTAAATAGATGGGTAATAGGTGCAGCAATAACATGTGCTGCAATTTTCAGAAAGAAAGGGTCAAGAGTATCCAGTCCGGCTGATTTATGAGGATCTAACCTGAGTAACTCGTCAAGTACCTCATCTACCTGAAACAACTGAATGGAGAAACAGGAATTGGTTGCGGGGAGGGAATCATTGCATATAGCTGAATGGAGGTCAGAGACCCCAGATATCCATCAAAATGTTGAAAATGAATCAAATGATGCCCAGTTGTTGACAAATATTGGCGGTTTTATAACATATAACCATAAAAATCGGGTCTAAAACACATCGGCGCAGGTCTAAGACTCCAGGCAACGCCATATTTGATGACATTTTTCCTTCTACAGGGGCCTGTGAGGACAAAACACATTTACTGATTTGTAACAAAAGGTTACAAAACCTTCGCCATTTATAAACATTGTTTTACACATTTACTTCTTCACTTGCTGCCACTGATGAAAGGGAGTCTGATGAGCTTGTCATTTTGCTGGAGGTTGCACTCCCAAGGATTTTTGACCCTAATGGCCATCCGTTGGTAACGTCTTACTTGAACACAAAAATACCTCTTGCTTGCAATGATTTAGGTATGTCCTGCCCCCTATCGCCGCTTGAGGACACATTCAAAGCTTTTGCAATTTTCCTGACTGACTCACCTTCAGTCCTTAAAGTAATGATGGACTACCCTTTCTCTTTATTTTTCTGATTGGTTTTTGCCATAAGATTAATTCTAACACAACTGATGGTCCCGATTCATCACAGGAACCCTGACAAGGCTGACCTTGTAAAGTAAAAACCATGTCAGGTGACTTCGTCATGAAGCTCAGTGAGAGAAGGCCAAGGGTTTGCAGTGCTGTCAACCATGCAAAGATAATCTAAAATAGAAGTTAATTCACACTTTTATGTTTATAAGTCCACGTGTTCATTCATAGTTTGATGCCTTGAGTGAGAATCTACAATGAAAATAAAGAAAATCCATTAAACGAGAACATTTCTCCAAAGCACTAAACGACTACTTAGATGCAGGAACTTAGAAGATAAATCTGACTGTGTAATAAAAAAAATTATATAGACATGACATTTTTTATTATTACTTCTTGTTTTTTCATTTCCAAGAAAAATATATCAGCAGATATGAACCGCTGAGAAACAAGAGCTGCTGATCAAGCAGAGTTGGGAAAGAGTATGTTTTACTGTTTGAGGAAGTAGATTACTAAACACACGGTGTGTACATGTTCATCCACTTACTGTCACAATGGGCTGTGAGCTGAGCCTGAGGAATGTAAACACAGTGTTGTTCTCCTTTGACTGGAAGAAGTCTTCATAGTCCTGAGGTGGAACAGAGACAAAACATAAATGTGTGTAAAAAGTTTCCTTCAGTGCTGCTTAAAGGTGCAATTTGTAAGACTGACACCGTGTGGTCAAATGTGGTTACTGCAGTCCATTTTTTAAGCAAAACTTTTACTCTCTCACTCCCGTTTCATATGTTTCATGGCTGTTGCCAGCTATACGTCAGCACCAGAAGATTCTAGATGTCAGGCAAAGACGAGTCATACACAGTAAGTTGATGAGACCTGCCAACCTTGTCAAAATATTTTGAGTGACACTTGTGCGGCTTTTTCACAGACTTTTGCAATTCCATTATTTCAATACTTAATTAATCAAAATTAATAAAACAATTTAATGGTTTATTTTGTATATTGCAATAGGTGTTTGTTTTCAAGAATGTAATATTCTGATTCTTTTTTTCTCATTCATTTGGTAATTCTTTTTTACTTGTTTTGTACTAAGATGAAGTTGGTTCCCTTTTTTAGTTTCCAACTCAGAACGGTCAATTCCCACTCATTTTTCCACCCCCAGCATCTTTAATCTGCTGTAATTATAAAATGTAAAATGTTTTACTTCATGGGTGACCAATCAGAACTCTTGAAATATATGTACTGTTTATAAACATCAACCTAAGCTGAAAAATATGTTACTAATATGATAATCCAAAATTACAATGAAGAAAGTGGCCTTCTTTGAACTAAAGGTTTCATAAATTACCACCTGGAATTTATGGATTCTGCTGTTAATGTAGAATAATCTAATCCAGGTTTGAAGAGTCTAGGTGTTGTAGTTTTTACACTGGACCAGACCTAAGGTGGGTCAGATGCAATAAAGTTCTGAAATCTGTTTTTTTTTTTTTTTCAAATAAAGGTTTGACCAGTCACCAACTGTTCTTTAAGGACTCTGCTATCAGTCTAATTTATTCTAGTTAACCTTTGAAGAATCTAAGTATTGTAGTTTTTAGCAGAGCCAGTTCTAATGTGGTCTACAGGTGAAACTCAAAAATGAGAATCTGGTGTAAAAGTCCACTTATGTCAGTAATCCAGCTCAGACTGAGAGACCATCTAAAGGCTCAGGAACCCTTTGCAGGTGTTCTGGATTCATCACCTGGTTAGAGTGTGACACTTTGAGTCTAGAATATTGAACCTTTTCACAATATTCTAATTGTCTGAGATTCTGAATGTGGGGTTTTCGTCAGCTGTAGCCATAATCATCACAATAACAAATAAATGCTTGTAATATTTGGCTTTGCATGGAATGAGTCTCAACTTTTGCATCAGATTCTAACTTTTCCAGTTTCAACTGTAGATGCAAAAAAGAAATCTGCTCTCTTTGAACTATCACAAATCAAATTAACATCATCAACTGTCTTAAGGATTTACTATTAGTTCAGAAAAACTCTAGTCCATGTTTGAAGAGTCTAAGCGTTGTAGTTTTATAATTAGAGCCGAGGAAAGATGCTCTGGGTGAATTGGTTCACTGTAATAAATCTTAAGCCAGTTAAACTTAAAAATGAAAGTTCACCGGCTGCCTTAAAAACATGAGTCAAGTCAACTTAACCAACTACTTTCTTTCAACTCTAAATGTCAAGTTGTACAAATAACATAAATAATAACAATGCATTGTTTGAAATTAATATTGTGAGTTGAAACAACAAACTATGTCAGATTAGCATTTCGAAAAACATTTTCGCTTGTTTAATATACACACAATTCTACCTTATCTTAACTTACATATTTAAGTTAGAAGACTATGTACAGCCACATGGCAGGAAGAGGAGCAGGAAGCTAACAGCGACATCAAAAGATGCCAGCTAGCTAACTTGTGCCTCTCATACACTGCGTTACTGCAGGTAGCCAGTGAGAGTTGAACTCAAGGAGCTGACAACAGTAGTAGTAGTAGTACAAGCCACCACTTTAAGAAGAACAGTTGAACGGCACAGGGGTCCCATTCTTTCAACCGTCCTCCTCACTTACGGTGCCAACATGACAATAACAAATAACTCCACCTTTGCAACACTGAACAAAGAATAACTAAGAACAACACGACACACAACACTACATAACCCTCTACCCACAATAAACATACATAAACGCCCCAAAATAGAACAAAATTACTAAGAACATGACTACCCACAATGCACCTCACCCACTGCAGCTTTTGCAGTGGGCGGGGTCATTTTTTAAATCTATAAATTGCAGTTTTAAGTTGACTGAATGAATGACAATATAACAATTTGTTGAAATAACACACACATTTTAGTTTTTGTCATCAAAACTGACAAAATTGAGTTTAACAATGAAAACTTAAAAGAGAGACTTGAGTGAAATAGTAAAAATAAATTGAAACAACTTTTTGAGGTTGTCATTTATTACAGTGTTGGAATTGCTCTTCCTGACTCAAACTAAAAAAGAAAACCAACTTCAGCTTCATATGATACGTTTTGTTTAATTTTTGTGATAATTAAATCTTTTGTTCTTGAGTAAGAGATAGATAATCACATCAACAAGCAACTTTTGAGATGATGCATATATGGGGGTAGTGCTCATAACTTTTAATTTGGCTACTCGAAGTGTTGATTTGCTCTGATCAGATGTTTGAGCTGAAGGAGGCTGTGGTACGAGCAGAGCGCACTGAGAGCAAGCTTGTGATGAGCGTGTGTGTTTTACCGCTCAATGGTGCAGAGCAGCTGGGGAAACGCATATCAACAATGGACTAGACGAAAATGTTTGAAGTAACACCGGTGCGGAAAGGTGCGGGTTTCAATGATCAACAGGAGAGGGAGGGGGAACACAGTGAGAGAAACACGGAGGGACCAGACTGATAATATATTATCATTATTTTAGCAAACTGCAGGAAAGTGTGACTATTAACACCCACATCCCCCACAGGTGTGACGCCAATGTGTGTAACGGTTCACATTCTCCAAAAGATGGCCGATCCGGTCTGCTGACACACACACACACACACACACACACACACACAGATAGTTTACCTTTTTAAAGGAAAAGTTCACTTTTTTAGACATTAAGTTTTATGTCTTCCTTCACCCACCCAGTGCTCTGTAAACTTTGACCCATTTCACACACACCCCCCTGCTCAGAGATTTTCAGGGGAGAAGTGATTCAGAAAGGTAGTTCTGGCTAGTTTCGGGGGCACTTTATCTGCGCCGTTTAGCCTCACAAAAGGATTAGCCTCTGAAAGCATGGCTAATTTGCATCTCACAAACAAAGAGAAAAAATTTACAACGTCACATTACAACGGGACTAGTTTTTGTCATTCGTATCCCTGCGCCGCTATAGAACGGCGTCACGTGACTCGCGTCTGGCTGCTCATCCTAGCTGTATGAGTGAAACAACAACTTCTAAAGTCACTTAAAAGTAGTTTTTCTTAAATATATCGAGCCATGGTGCATACCTGCAGGTTCCCGGGTTGTAACAATAAGGATGTTACAGGATCACCTTTTCGGTTTGACACTTTTCCTGCTAAGGACGTTTCTCTAAGGCATCAGTGGCTTTTAGCAATCGGCTACTCCAAGGATACTCGGCTGGAACGAGTCAAAACCTTTCGTTTGTGCAGTGCACACTTCAAAGAGGATGATTACATCAGGAAAAAGTTCGGGAAAAGTGAAAGACTGTTTTTGAAGAGTTCGGCCGTACTAGAAATCTGGGTAAGTTTTGTTTTTAAAAAATTATTTATTCCGCTATGTCTGCCGTATTCATGCAATCATCTTCGCATTTTAGCGCATTATTTATGCAATCATCTTTACACCGATGGTTGATCATAGACTGCAGTAGCTTTGTCAACAATCTGTGTTGATGTGTGTGTTTTGTGTAGCAAATGCAGTTCTTCATCCGTGTACTCTGGCTCATAAAGATATCCTAGTAGTAAAATAAGTTTCTTCTTCATCTGATATAGTGTTAAAATGAAATTCGTCATCAGATGAGACGGAGTCTGACATGTTTTCGGCATTCGGCAGTGAAACAGCTGACATACGAAGCGCTGTTTAATATCCGCGGAGAGCGGCGCAGGGATACGAATGACAAAAACTAGTCCCGTTGTAATGTGAAGTTGTAAATTTTTTCTCTTTGTTTGTGAGATGCAAATTAGCCATGCTTTCAGAGGCTAATCCTTTTGTGAGGCTAAACGGCGCAGATAAAG
>SSNS01000200.1:3932-21924 GCA_006937985.1 Aphyosemion australe | reverse complement strand
GTTAGAACTGGGCTGTGTCAGATGGAGTTTGTTTCATCTTCAGCTTCCTGGTTCTCCTTCAAAAAGTAAGTGTATCATAAGGCCATCAGCATTCATAAATGTACATATCCTTTTATCAATCACAAGGCAGAGTGTAATACTTATCCCCCCACATACCTTGTCTTGATTTTATTTGTCACAAATTTATTTATGTTAATAAACGTCCTAAGAATCATGTCTAGGTGCCCCAGAGTTTTCACAGCACCAGAGGCCCCCTGATGTAAACTTAGAACCACAGGTGTGTACTATAAACAATATATTATTGTCAAACATTATGCTTGTTTGTTTTAACCAGAAAAGTGCAGAAATACATCCAGAAGAGCCAAAGAGAGCCTGTCTGTGACCTCCCAGAGACTCTAACCTCAGCCTGATGATGTGAGTATTTAAACATCATAACACTAACCTAAACCAAAAGCGTATTCACACCATACCTCTAAAACCACGTTTTAGGGCATTTTGTCATTGTGAGGCCCAGCCAAATGTCCCCACAATGTAGAAATGTCCACACGCTACAGGTTAAAAGTTAAAATTTGTTCACTTCAGCATATAAAAAAATAGTACCTCAGATAGACTCTATTTTTGCCCCTCCCACTCCACACACAATACAAAGCCAATCTTAATGTTGTCCAATTCAATTTTTGGAAATGACTGATGCAAATATATTAAATATGTTTCTATTCCTTTACAGGAGGCTGTGATTGGTGGATGATGAGGCTGGGCTGGGCCAGAAAAACCAAACTAAACACAAATGTGTAGCTGTCATGCTGGATGCTACGGCCGTCAGACTTGATCTCATTGGTTATGTCTGTGGTTCTGAAGAGAAGGCTGCACCACGTGGTCAAACTCACCTCTCTTGAACTGCAGAAGGGGAGCTCCAGATAAAAGTTCTACAAAGCAGTCCTCTTCCAGGGGTTTTAGCTCATGTAAAGCTTTCAATTACTATTTAAAAAAATTCTCAACACAAGTAACAGATAAATTAAGACAAAACAAATAAAATTAACTCCATTAAGCAGTTAGTTCTTTTTCTCTCTCTCTTTCTCCCCGTGTGCTGTTCGGCTGTAAAGTAATCAGAATTGATGTCTGAGTATTGAAAACAAGCCTTACAGTTTTATTCTCACAGGTGAAGCGTTATAGATTCAGCTACACACAAAAATACAACAGAACCAGAATATCATTATGCAGTCAGTTCTGACAGATGGTTTGTCGATTTCTTGACATTCAGACTTTGTTTTAGTTGTCTCTCTCACCCTCTCTTTGAGTTATATTGGTACTATATGTATATGAAACACTCATTTATTTAAATTGTTATCTATAAGAATTATATTATATATATTAATTGTTTATTAAAATGGCTGAGTAGTACTTTCTGCTTCTCTTTCATATATTAAGTGTGTTTTTATAAATACCTACCACAGATCTCACACGTGGTATATACCGGTAGTCCTTTTTGAATTATTTTGATTCTTGTTGTTTGACTGTGATTTGTAAGTGTTTGAGCCTTTTTTTTCCTATAGGTTTTGTCACTAAGCAGTGGATAAGAATCACATATGTACCCACAGCAAACCCATTATGATTAAAAACGCTCAAACATGTGTCCTGTATCAGAGCTACATGTGTGAAGTTTACAGAGAAAAAAACCGCATCAAAATCGGTTCAGTATTCAAGGAGTTATGGTTGATTTAACATGCTGACACTTCAATGTCTCTGCAAAGGGAGGGGGGGCGCGACCGATCCAAGATGGCGGCGCCACCGCTCGTCAGCGCCCATAGGCAATAGCGGTCGCGAGGGGTCTATCAATGTCTATGACTGTAATCATGAGGTAGCAGCGCGAGTTAACGGATCCTAGCAGACAATTACCGGAACGCGTCCCTTCAAAATAAGAGAGTTCCCGGATCTTGTTCCGGCAAGATCCGGCTCAAATTAAGCTCTGATTGGCTTAAACTTCTTCAACACGCTGCTGAGTCGTTTTGTCAGACATGAGTACCACACGTGCATATTTGCTACAGAACTCACGTGTTCGCAGCTTTTTACGTAGTTTAGAGGGGTGAGTCGTACCAGCGTAATTAGATGCCAAATTGTGTACTTACTACGCAAAATGCGTACAGGTTGGCAAGTCTGCCTCCGTGGCTTCTTAGAGGTACAAGAAATACCTTCTGGGTCACTCGTTTACTGGCTTTGGTTCTTTAAACAGCTCTGGAGCTTTTTGCCTGCCGGTGCATTAGCTCGCTGCAGATTCAGCAACCTCACAAACTCAAAGTGTAAACAGTAACTATATTTCCCGCTTTCGTTTTTTCGAAAGGAGAAAAACTGACAACACCCCAGCTGGCTGAAAATGAAATCTGTTTCAGTATAACCTTCCAACACGATGGAGACATTAGACTGTTTTGTGATTATTTCACAGTAGAAATCTTACAAATTGCACCTTTAAACCTCCTGAGACCTGAGTTTTGCTTAATGAACATTTTTAATTTCACCTAGTCATTAGGGATTGATAAGATCTCATCAACATAAAAACAAACTTTTTTTAACTATTAGTAATTAAAAAGTAAAACCAGGTCTCAGTGAACAATAAAAGATATACACTGAACAGAATAAATAATTACACTGTAAAAAATTAGCATCCTCATATGCAGAGGAAGGGTTCCAGAAGGTAAATCTGCAGAGTAATGCAGGAACACCTTGGTCAATGAGAGTGATGGCATGTTGGGTTAAGGGTTGATAATCCGCCCCATCCATGAAACTGGATTACCACAGGATTACGGAGTAGTGTGCAATGGGAGATGAGGACATAAACTGCTCAGACTCATTCACCAGCGTAGCTAGCTTAACCCTGAACTGACTTACATTACATTAGCAGTATACAGTCAAGTTATGAAGGACATAATCTGTCAATTTATCTCCAGAGTAAAGTAGGTGGCAACTTCACTTATAATATGATTATAGGCACGCTTCATTGGAACCCTCGCAGCCCGATCCAGTGCTACAATCTACCTCTGTCCTTCAGTGAAGTTGGAGAAGCCCAGCATCTCCCTGACATCTGCTCACTCAATGGTGACCTACAGTCCTGTGAAGATATCAGTCCCCAGAGGAAGTGCATTCTCCATCACTTGCTCTACTCATTCCACTTTCTCAAATGGTTTCTTCTATCTGATGAGGCCCAAAAAGAACATTACCAAATCACTTCAAGCATTCGGCCACTCCATCTTCTACATGGCGCACTTTGAATTTCCTGAAATAAACGTTGAAGACTCAGGAGAGTACGCCTGTGTGTACGGGATCAACATTTCCTCAGTATCCTTCAGTTCTCTTCCCTCAAAGTGACTCAAGGTCACGGTCATCGGTAAGACCTAATATGTAACTATTCTGCTGTTTTATTAGCCTAGTGAACTAGACCAAATTCTTGCTTTGCAAAGCTTGTGGAAAACAAGAATATCATCGACTGTAACTGAAAGTAAACCTAAAGCTTCCTCCAATTGTCTTAATATCCAGAGACCCTGTGTCCACATACATACATAATATTTTATTCTCTTTAATTTAGACCTTTTTATTATTTAGAGACACTTGGTACTGACTTTAAGTTTAAAAATGTTCCTTCTTTCTTTTTTTGTGGGAAATTTGTCAACATTTTAATATAAATGTATTTTTATCTATATTATTTTTATTAGAAATATTTTTCTTTTAAATCACGCCAAACAGAATTCGGACCTCAGGTTAAAGTTGAATTTAACAATTTAACATCAAGTTGGCCTATGAAAGAGAATAATAAAGTTTAGCTAACGTCTGACACAGCAGCACCATGTTGATAGAAGTTTTAATTTCTCTCTGTCCCTAAAAAGGAGATGAGTCCGATGATCTGATCATCCTGACAGCTGGTGTTCTCCCAACATGATCACAGCCTGAATGCACTGGAGTTGTGTTTCATTAGCGCAACGTTAGGTTACAACACAGAACACATCATGGAAGATATTAATGCGCTCACGTGTCCGAGTTGAGACGCTTCCTCATCTCCTCTCTTGTGTGGCCAGCCGGTGCGCAACCACTTGCGCGCTCTCTCTCGTTCTCTCGTGCGTGCGGGCCCCCTAGGGCCCGTGGGCCCTGTTGCATTGCACCGGTTGCCCTGGCACACCCTACGCCAGTGTCATCATCTCTTCTTCCTACGCTTTGTGTCTGCTCTGCTTTAAGAAGGAAAATGTCCCTAAGCAGTAATTTAAAAAAATCTGCTTCATAGCTGATGGAACGTCCACTCCTCTAATTTGAGTCTAAATTCTTTGGCTTTGCTGACTGCGGCCACTTAGTAACCGTAGCTGTGCATGTGGAGTGAATATCTCTCCTCAATTGTCATGAAAGGCACATTACTGCTGCTTTTACCCCCAAATCAAAGACTCACTTGATATGACAATGGACACGCAGCAGAGTGCATGCAGAAGTTCTGCTGAGCTTTCATCCACCCAGCTCTCATTCACTTGGAGTGCTGGAACTCAAATCTGAAGCCATCAATGTGCAACTAGAAATTAAGTTAGCTGACATTAAGACCACAATCTTTTTAGGTCTTTCATTATTGCACTCAACACTGGCGCTCCACAAGGATGTGTCCCCAGCCCCCTCCTGTACACAATACTCATACACAATTGATTATTCTGTGATATTCCATGGTAACCAACATGTTGTTCACAGATGACACTTGTTGGTTTGATCTCCAGCAAGGATAGGTCTATTTATGTGGAGGTAGAGGGGCTTCCTGATTGGTGTACAGCACATAGCCCATGTTTCTCTCATGTATCTAACATGCTGTTAATGATAAACACATATGAATCTTGATAAAATATTTGTAAACTGAGTCATATCAGTTGCATTAAGGATTTTGTGAGAACCAAAATTTTATTCATCACCATATAACAAAAATCTAATTACCATGTAATACAAAGACAACTTTTATATCATGCAAATGAAAAGTTTAATCCTGTTTTACAGATTCTTTATTCAGAGGGCAGGACATTAGAGAATCTCTGAAATAAAAATCACAAAAGTAATGAAAATTAAAACAGGTGTTAAAAGTAGGATTATTAATATGGCATCATTTAAAAAATTGACAGATGTTTATATAACATATTGAGCTTACTTTAACCTTTTAACCCATTTTTTATACTGTAACATACCTCATGAATGTACTAACACACTGTGTTAAACATAGCTAAAATCATTCTTCGTTGATGTTTTAAAATGCTCAAACTTCTAAAGGCACCTTGGTATAAATTAAAAGCGAGAAAAATGTTAAAGTCTGTATTTTATTTTGGTTTTATTTTGAAAAGCGGAAGAAAATGTTAGCATGCTGTGCGACGTCAGAAACTTGACAGTGACAACAGACACGCTACACGAACTACGTCCTGCGTGGTGGTTTGGACTAATTAAACACGTTTATGGCTCATTAACTGGATGGTTGGTAATGAACACTTGTTTCTGGGGTTTGGAACTACGTATGGGCATTTTTAGTTTGTCCGGTAGTTATCTTTCTTTTGCACTTAAAAGTGGTTTAACTGAATAGTTAAGAGTTTGCTAAAATAGCTGTTCTGGTTTAGCTAACTCAGAGAACGATGGAGGCTGTTCTTCATCATTCCCGTCTGGAAATTGGGGGACTACTAGTGAAGTGCTAATGGACTAGTAAAAGTGCTTTGTATTATAAATTTTGCTTTGACATTGTTTATGCACTGAATCTGAATTCTCCTTCTATTAGGGTTTTTATGGCAGCCTGGAAACAGCATGAGGTGCATTACCGCCACCTACCGGCCTGGAGTGGGGACCGGTACCTCTCTTCCACCACCATTTAGTTGTGTGTGTGTGTGTGTGTGTGTGTGTGTGTGTGTGTGTGTGTGTGTGTGTGAGTGAATAAAACTGTATAGTCTCTAGAGTAAAAACTGTCTTCAGCTATTCCTATCTGTCCTGTGTAGTTTTTGGGCATGAGATATGTAAAGTGTTGTATTTTTAATAAAGCATTTATTTGTCAAGATTGTATAATAAAAGCAGTAAGTAATGGTTAAGTACCTAGTAGTTACTGATTCGTTCCTCAGTAGGTACTTGGGATGAGGCATTACTGTACTTTAGGGTACACATAAGCAGTAGGTAATGGTTAAGTACCTAGTAGTTACTGATTAGTTCCTCAGGTACTTGGAAGGAGGCTTCACTTTCCATCGTCTCTGGAGACGGACGGATGCCGACAAGGGACGATGAAGTGACAGACAAGTGAAATCAAGATGATACAGGGATGTTAAATCACTGTGACGTTGCAAATTATCTGCATTCTTCCTGAAGTTTACAAAGCAGAGTCTACAGGCACTACATTAATCTGGGATTCATTCCTTATTGCTTTCATAAATAACTACCCATTAGTCCCTGAATAAGACTGATGAGCAGTTTTACCAGTAACTACTGGTTAACTACCCATTAGTCCCTGCTTCATTACTCATTACCCCCTAAGTAGTTCCCTAGTAACTAAGCACTATTTTGGTTAAGAAAGCCTCTGAAAACAGAAGTAAGCTGCTGCTTGAGCCCCGTCGTCATCACGGATCAACCAAAGGTTGCAGCTCATAACACACTCGTCCTGCCAGGTCTCCAGTGACTCTCTCAACAACATCCTCAGATTCAGCTCCGCTGTTGGTCACTGGGTTGTTGCGTTGTTGACTGTCATAAATCTGGTTTGTGCATTCACTAAAGAGAATCGAGAAATTGACATCCAGCTTGTTTAATATAAAAAAAACACATTAAATATATATTAGAGCAACTGATGTTAATCAAATATTATTTACAGCTTGATTTGCTGATGAATTTTCTTCATACAACCACACAGCAGAGGATAAATAATACAGATTCAGGGAAAATGGATTAACAAGGGATATAATAATTGTTCAAGCAGAAGCTATTCCACTGATAGAACTGAACATGCTCCTTGTTTCCTACCTTTGATCAACGGCCCCATTGCTTCGGTCCTCGGTGTCTTTTACTCTGTCTTGACAGTTGCTGCTGAACTGAACTAGGGCCTCTGAAAAGTGGGATAAAATCAGTAGCATCATTTCTCACTTTGAGAGGGTGAATGACACAAAGACCACAATTTTTACAAGCATAAAAAAAAAAAATCAATAATCAGTTATGGAAAAAATAAGACAATCAAAACAAATGGGCAACACACACATATATATAATAAAATGCATATATTGTGAATTTCACCTGCAACTCTCCATTTCTTTCTCCAGATCCAGTAGCCGATAACCAACAAAATAAGCACAATCACTAAAAGACTCACAACACCCGCCACGACCGAATAGGATGATGTTGCTGCAGGGATTAAAAGATTACCAAGTGTTAGAGAACCAGAAAACTCACTTTAATAAAAACAACAATAAAACAGCAGAATAGTTACATATTAGGTCTTACCGATGACCGTGACCTGGAGTGACTTTGAGGGAAGAGAACTGAAGGATACTGAGGAAATGTTGATCCCGTACACACAGGCGTACTCTCCTGAGTCTTCAACGTTTATTTCAGGAAATTCAAAGTGCGCCATGTAGATGATGGAGTGGCCGAACGCTTGAAGTGATTTGGTAATGTTCTTTTTGGGCCTCATCAGATAGAAGAGACCATTTGAGAAAGTGGAATGAGTAGAGCAAGTGATGGAGAATGCACTTCCTGTGGGGACCGATATCTTCACAGGACTGTAGGTCACCATTGAGTGAGCAGATGTCAGGGAGATGCTGGGCTTCTCCAACTTCACTGAAGGACAGAGGTAGATTGTAATAAATAGGTGTTGAAACTTCACTATGAACATTTAATTCACTGTCGAGGCTTATTTTTATTTACCAATGACTGAGAGATCAGCAGTATTCCCTTGAGGATAAGACATGGTTCTTTGATCAGGTAGTTTCTTATGATATTCACAGAAGTACGACCCATTAAGGCTGAAATCTGCTTTAGGGAAGATGAAGGTTGCAGCTTCATGATCGGAGAACTGCTCCATATTTTTTGAGCCTCGGCTGTTTTTCAACACGAATGTCCCGCCCATACGTTCAGTTGACACATTGCAGGTGATTTCCACTTTCTCACCCCAGTTTACCTCTGAAGAGGGACTTAAAGTAATTTGGGGCTTCTGTAGATCACCTGGAAGAAATTTGTAGAACCATCACAACTTACATTAGAGGAAAAAAGGTCATTAGTGGGTTTAAAGTGAACAAGGTTTCTTACCTAAACAGATGACACTGGCATCTTCACCATGATTGCAGTTATTATGTCCAAAACCACGATGAGTGCAGTGTGTGAGAGCAGATTCTTGGCCTGTACAGCCCACATCATCTAGCCATATTGGACCAGAGCCTCCTCCAAAATGAGCGCTTCCTGGAGCAGAGACTGCATGACCACAACCAATCTGTCTACAAACAACATCAGCGTCGATCATTCCCCAGTCGTCATCACACACGGTACCCCACTGGCTTTTATAGTAGACCTCCACTCTTCCAGAACATCGACCCGAACCGCCGACCAACCGCAGCTGTGCTGCACATTAGAACAGAAACATTTAGTACAAATGTAAAGGAGATAAGCATTCATAGTAAAACATTTCCAGCAAGTGATCAGACCTGATGACAGCAGGAAAAAATGCATAAAATCATCTATAATCCACGTTCAGGAGACAAAAAGTCTGAACCAATTTAAAGAGCGAGTAACACCTAATTCAATTTTTTTTTGTGCTGATAACCTGTATAGATGAGTGTCTAATAGTGCTGTAGACATGTGCAATCATTATTTTGGCAGTTTAGTGCAACTTACTTAAAATGTAATATTACAGGCAAAAACCGTAATTATATCTCCACCTTCAGGTTAAAACTCTGCTCCACGCTGATTTAGAATCAGCCCCAGCTGATTGCTGTAGAGCTGCAGTGCAGGGTGACGTTGTCTGTACCGCTACGTGGCTGCGCTGCACTGGACTCCAGCTGAGTCGGCCGCACCTCCACCTGGCACAACCACTCACCTGCCGACATGACACGTTAGAGCTCGCCTACTTGAAAAAAAAACCCGCCTCCCCCTTTTTTTATGGTGATCGCGGTGGACAGGAAATCCTCCAGCCTGCTGGTGCTTCTGAGTCTGCTTGTTCTCGTGAGCGGTAGGTTTGCTTGTTTGTGTGCTCCTGTACACGAGCGAGTGTGCGCACGCACTTGTAAATGACTTGTTTTTCCAACTGGGAAACTCCGAGGGCCCACATGGGGTGGTTGAGGGTGGTACTGTCAATCACTGCCTCAGTGTCGCTCTCTCGGTCCTCCAGGTGACGCCTCTTTTTCAGGTATTTTTCTAACAGGTAGTCTGCTTGGAATAAGTCTTCGCCCATGGTGTTACTCACCCTTTAAGATTGAAACTGACGTTCTTCCTTTTTTATGCTTTGGTTTTAGTTAAATATTTTATTGAGGGCTTTCCCATCAAAAGCTGCAAAGCTGACTGCACTCTGAAATCCATTCATCTGCATCGCAATGGTTTTATGCATTAAGCAAAGTGCAATCATTTAAAAAAACAAGCTGAAATCCTTTAGGTGGAGGGAAGAAAACCGACACAACTAAAATAATGTGGTTGCATAAATGTGCACAAGTCTTCTAACTGGGGATGTAGTCGTGTTCACAATGAAACAATCACATTCAAAATCATGTTAAATAGGAGTCAGCATACACCTGCCATCAAATAAAGTGCCACTTAAGACAGAGGGAATTATGAACAGTTCCAAATACCAGTCAATAAAGTTAAAGTCCCAAGTATTCATCACACACTGGTGAAATTACATCTCCGCATTTGACCCATCCCCGTGGCGGGGAGCGGTGAGCTGCAGCTGTGGCCGCGCTCGGGAACTATTTGGTGGTTTAACCCCCCAATCCAACCCCTTAATGCTGAGGGTCAAGCGAGGAGGCGTTGGGTCTTTTCAAAGTCTTTGGTATGACCCGACCGGGATTTGAACCCTGATCTCCCAGTCCCGGGGCGGACACGCATACCACTAGGCCACCGGAGCTGGTAATATTGGCACAAAACCTTCAAGCTTCTGCTAGAAAGCTGAACATGAGGAGGAGCTTCATCTTTCAGCATGACAACAACCCAAAGCATACATCCAAATCAACAAAGGAATGGCTTCACCAGAGGATGATTAAAGTTTTGGAATGGCCCAGCCAGAGCTCAGACCTTAATCCGACAGAAAATCTGTGGGGTGATCTAAAGAGGGCTGTGCACAGAGATGCCCTCGCAATCTGACAGATTTGGAGTGTTTCTGCAAAGAGGAGTGGACAAATCTTGCAAAATTAAAATGTGCCATGCTGATAGACTCATACCAAAAAAGACTTGAGTGCTGTAATAAAATCAAAAGGTGCTTCAAAAAAGTATTAGTTTAAAGGTGTGCACACTTATGCAACCATGACATGGAGCACACAGCTTCCTACTCTTCTCACTGAGCATTGGTGCTGCTGTGGGGTCCTCTCTCATCCGAGAGTGCTCACAGTAGACAGTCAGTTGTCATCCTGCCTCTGCAGCTCCGCCCGGTACGAGCTGCAGAAAGAGTAGATGTTTACCCTACTCCATCCAGATTGCAAATGAATCGCTCATACAGGAAGTCGCCACTGGCTGATTCTACCTGCACAAATCAGACGCTGCACTAGAAGGTAGGCGTGTCACTGTCAATGACATACCTTCAGCCGGCCAATCAGTCCACAGGTGGCTGTGTATGGTCGGCTCAGCATGAAACAAACTGCTGGGAAGTGGGGCTGAATAAAGCGGTCAGCTTCACACAAACAATGCACAGACAATGCCAATTTAAATGCAATGACCCCACTTAGCCCAGAACAAGCTGACCATGGTGTAAAAAGCCTGATTTCTCAACACTATGCTATTACCAACCATAGTTTTTGCTTAGGATTATTCTATAGAAATTCAAAACTAATGTTATGGCCAATAATCATCACAGCCTTACCTGCACAGTCAACTCCAGCATCAAGTTCATGCCCACACTGTGATGCTCTGAAACCTTTGCTTGAACACTGCTGAAGAGAAGTCGTGTTGCCAAAGCACGAAGTACTCGCCTCCACCACCGACCCGTTGCCTTGACCAAAATGGGCACCTCCAGGAGCATTCAAAGCTTTGCCACACTCCAGCAATTCACAAACCACCTCGGCTTTACTCTGGGTCCAGTCTGCATCACAAACTGTTTTCCATGTTTCACCCTGACGGACCTCCACTCTGCCGGAACACTCATTCTTGCCGTTGGACAACCGGACCACCAAGCCTTCTGCAGAGGTGAGAAATTTAAAACAAAAAAATGAATGAAACATGAAATCTAAAATGTAAAAAGACCAGTATAAAAATGACATTTTTTTTTTGGTTTGTCTTTTCTTACCTGTGCAAATGATTCCAGAGACAGAGGTTGGGTTGCAGGTTTGGTTTATGTACGGTCTTTGTGGGCAATGAGATATGGTAGATTCCCTGCCACTGCATTCAAGTTGCTCGACCCAGGGCTGTCCAGAGCCTTGGCCATACTCAGACGTTGTGATTTTATGAGCCTTACCACAGTTCAGGTGTCTGCATGCCACCATCGCATCAATGATGTCCCATGATTCACCACACACTGTCCTCCAACGGCCTTCGCTGTAAAACTCAACTCTTCCAGCACAACGATTGGGCCCATCAGCTAGCTTCAAATTTCCTGTAAATGATAGATTATATTAAAGTACATACATTTAATTAAATATTCTTAAGATCATTCAAAAGAACTCTAATTGCCTATATGCATCCATGTCCACAGTGCATGTTTGTTTTCTCATTCCGTTTACGACTAATCATTGATTATTATAGTTTTGACACAAGTCAGGGATAAATTGTCTTTAATGTTTATATTAAATGGAAAGGGCATGGGGAAAACACCTTGTGCAATCATTTAGAGATGGGAAATTGACAGATGAATGACTTGCCAAGAATAAAACAGCACTGGATCTATCATCTGACACTGGTTTGGATTTTGTAAGGAAGACCTTGAACACTACCAAGCCTTACATGTTAACACTGTGTTACTGACAAAACAAGTGTCCAGGGTGGCTTTCTTTCATAATCTGAATAGTTATTAAGGAATAAACAGTTCATAAGATCGATTTAAGTTCATTGATGCCATCATTAAATGGTAACTTTGCTGTTTTATTCTGCACTGATTCTTGAGAATTTGGCAAAATCATGACCCACTGATAAAAGCACAAACTGCATTAAAAGTGCAGTGTTCGTGAAAACCTTTGAGAGTGTTTCACGCAGTACATTTTTTAATCACGTAGGATAAATTTTTATCTATTGTTGTTTATGCATTGTAGTGACCTTTGACCTTTACATATTATGCATATTTTTACTGTGACAATAATCTGCTGAAATAATTTGTAAGAAAAAAAAATAAAAAGAACCATCAATGCGATTTTTCTGCAAAATGCAAAACATTTCCTACCTTGAAGTTTAGACAGACACGCTGCCCAGGAAATTTATCAGAAAATTATTAGAGATAATATGAAAGTGTATATTTATAATTCATAAAATTCATCAGAGCTAACAATCTAAGAGTTGTTTACCACAAACATAACTTTTCTCTCACTGTCAGGAATCTTGGTGTGACCTTTGACCCAGCTCTCACCCTGGATACTCATGTCAGTTCTCTTGTTCTCTCTTCCTTCTTCCATCTCAGGAACATTGCTAAGCTGAGACCTATTCTGTCCCGCTCTGAACTTGAGATTGTTATCCACACCTTCATCTCCTCACGCTTAGACTACTGCAGCTCGTTTTTCATTTGTCTGAGCAAAACCTCCCTGAACCGTTTACAGGTGGTTCAGAATGCCTGTGCTAGGCTTCTTACCAAATCGTCAAAGCGCACCAACATCACCCCGCTTCTCTTCCAGCTTCGCTGGCTGCAGGTTAACTTTAGGGTTCATTTCAAGATCCTGGTTCTGGTTTTTAGGGCCTTACATGGACAAGCACCATCGTACATCAGTGATCTTATCAGTCCCTACACCCCCAGCAGGTCCTTGAGGTCCAGTGATCAAAGCCTACTGGTTGTGAATTGCAACTGGGTCATAAAAGCTCCAGTAAGTTTATGGTTTTGATTATCATTTTAAATATAAACTTGTTTTGCTCTTGTGGCGAGCATAATGTGTTAACACCATCATTTGTATAGAATGTTCTCATTTGAATTATTACCAAAGGGCAAAGTCCACCTGCTGAAAGTGAAGCCAACATGAAAGTGATGAAAATTGCAGTTCCCCCCTGATCCACTAGGGGCTGGCTCCAAAACAATGACCATGCTTAGTAATTTGACTTGAAAATATAAATTAAAATTATAAACTGCTTTTGCCAAATTCTCAAGAATCAGTGTATGGTGTCTGCATTGCTGTTGTGAAGTTTTTATGTTTTAACATCAAATATTTGACCAAAGACCTGAAAAAATAAAGTTCAAGTAGATTTTTCTTTAAAAATGATGTATGATGTATGCAAAAGTACATACCCGAACATTCAACAGACACATCTTGATCATTGTTGGTCCTGGGGCGGTCTCTGATTGTGCACTCTGTGACGGAGCTCTCGCTTCCTCTGCAACTCATCTGCAATCCTCTGTTTTCACTTTGTCCAAGTAACCCGGAGAACCTGACAGGATCTCCACAGTCCATCTCCCTGCACACCACTGCAGCTTCATTCTGTCCAAAGTTGGATTTGAATGCAGGTGACCAGTGATCATTGTGATAGATTTCAACTCTGCCTGAACACTGGTCAGAGCCATTGATCAGTCTGGTGAAAGCTAAAATAATTCAAGGAGGAGAAGGTCAGAAATTAGCTGTCTGATAAACAATTTTTATTTTAGTTTCACTTTTCCAACGATAAACAAGTAATAGACATAAATACCTGTGCAAATCACTCCAGCATCTTTTCCGTGTCCACAGCTATTTGCTCCAAAAGAGGGTCGGGGGCAGTGCAAAAGAGACGTCTCATTGCCAGTGCAGAAAACATAATTTAACCAGATTCGTCCTTGGCCTGGACCAAAAAAAGCTGAGGTTTTGGCTGTCTTAGCAGTTCCACAGTTCATGGCTCTGCACACCACCTGAACTTCTTTGATATCCCAAGAATCATCGCACACTGTTCCCCACTCATCATTGTGCAGGATCTCCACTCTGCCAGAACACCGGTCTGTGCCATTGACAAGTCTAATGGAAGGACTACCTGTGGACAGATTAGGTTACATAACATCAAGCAAAGCTTGTGTCAAATGTACTGCAAAGCTAGTTCATCAGGGAGCTAGTTATTATGATACCAAAGAAAAATGTGTAAAACAAGTTGTAGCCTCATGGAGGCTATGGTTTATTGTCCTAAATGAACTAAGTTACACTTTTGACTTACAGGTCATGTCAAGGCTGCCAAGGCACTCTGATATCGTCTAACCTTGTTCCTAATAGTCCCTAACTTATCCTGCAGCATATCATCATAACGTCACGCCTGGACTATAGCAACTCCATTCTGTTTGGAGTGAGCAATGAATAATGTAGTGGCAGTATTTTATTAACATTTTTTTATAAATTGTTAAATCACTGCAGCAAAGTGAACTTATAAGCAAAGTAAATAATGAACCAAAACAACAACAAAAATGTCACTATAAACATTAGTAGAACAGAACCAACTTTCCAAAAGCTGCTTGTAAACAAAATATGTCATTAAAGTTATTGTTTATCATTTCAGAATACGTCGATGACATCATGGAACTGGTCTTTGGAAAAGTTTTCAACCATCTCCGTTTCTAGATGAGGTAGAGAAGATAAACACCCCACCAACCCTCTCATCTCAGAATTCAGACAACGGAGGTCTCTGCCTACGTCTCCTGCTTTAATCCAGGACTGGTTTGAGTCCCTCATCATCAGGAAACTCCTGCCATATTCTGAGGACAACACAGGATGACAGGAACTCTGACACCTACATACCACCATCACCAGGACACAAATCACCTGTGTGCGTGCCTGTAACAACTAAAACCAGAAGGGGAGACATTAAGTGTCCAAAGCCTATTCAAATATTTTTGTTCATTCTTTCTATTTATTATATTTATTTGTTTGCTGTGACATTACTGCTTTGTAAATGAATATAAACAAATAATAAAAACATTCACTGATTGTACAATTCTTCTTAGTTGTACTGGTCCAAACTGGGCCTTGTAAACATTTATTCTGTAGTTGAACACAGGACAGCCTCAAATCCAAGATGATCCAGCATGCATTTCATTTGGCTTCATGTTTCCTCCATTCTGGCTTTAACCTCATGGTATTTATTTAGAATGCAGGTAAGATTTAACTATATTTGTTAGCAAAGCAGGCCGATCTTGGGGATTTCTCTACCGTATTGATTTCAACCTCTGGGCATGTTAGAGCAGTTATCACAGTTACACCTAAATACATTTAATAAAGATGCAGCGCAAGCAATAAATAAAAACCTGTAAAGATGAAAGCATTACGACTTTGGTGAGTACTTTATTCTATATCTTCAAAATATGTAAAGCATTTGGTTTTTTTATGGAATCTCAAACCTATAATTAAATCAAAATGTAAGTGCTTTTTATCCATTTTCAGCCATTAAGACACCAATATAAAATAAATATATATATATATGTATGTATGTAGCAGATATGGTATTCATAGGTGTTAAATGATATTTTCCAATGTGCTGGTATTGATGGTTCATGTAATTACAGTGATAACACCACTGCTTTACTTTCATTTGGAGCCGTTTTGTGTGTGTGTGTGTGGGGGGGGAGTCGCGTGTTGGAGGGCAGGATGTTGGAAAACTCTCCCCTCATGTTTTAACAATGCAAATATAACGTTTCTGCTACTCTAAATAGTATTTTCTCTATCAAACTACAAAAATGTCCGCTGGGGTGGAGTTGCTCAGTGGAGGGGGTGGGGTTTGCAGAGCTTCATTCAGATTTAAAGAGACAGTACCAAAATGGTAGCCTGGCAAGCCATCCTATATATGTGTATATATAGTCTGGCCATGAACCATTGACGGCTCTCAGTCGTGAGGCGGGATCTACGGTTGTCTTTCAAAATGTCAGCACGCAATTGGATAGCGCTAGGACCAATCAGAGTGACGAACAACATGACGTAATCACGACGACGGAAAAGCGGGAGGCTTTAATAGCATCTAACATCAATGATTTCTGTCGTTTTTGTATAAAAACATGTGAATATCAGGTGTACTGGGACATTGCACTACTTTGTTTGATAAAAATAAGAAGCCGCTAAGTATTGTAGGATTATTGCACTGATTTCTGATTTTACATCAACTGAGTCGTCCTCGGTCAGAAGGAACAGGCAACTCCATTTGTACAGTTCAAGAAGTTTAATTGATCATTTCTTGAGGTGTATTTGTCTGAGGGTATATACAAGTGATGTGGTTGTATCAGGGGCGGTCCTAGACCATTTGGCGCCCTAGGCGAGCTCAAGCATTCACACCCCCCCCCCCCTTAAAAAAAATAAAAACACAAAAATACCTTGTCAAATCACTGTACATTTATTTAAACCATTCTAGTAAATCATGCAACAATATGTGCACATTTCTTCAAAGCAAATTATATTCGTTTTCATGGCTGGTCAAAGCAGCACTTACATTTTCCAAGTAAATCTCAAGTCCTCTATGTGTTAAGAAAAATCTTTTGCAGGAAAAAGTTTGCACCAAAAACAGGCTTCTTATGATTGTTTTTCTCCATTTACTGAGGTTCTGCTAAAGTGATAGTAGAAACTTCTTCCATCACGTCAGAGGAAAAATTAAATCAGGTGTTACCTGATGTGGTCCTGTCCAAACCAACTCTGTTCTCTATAGATGCAGGATCAAGTGATGATGGACTGGCACTTCTTACTGCATCTACAGGACACATGAAGCACAAATTCTGATCTTAAACATGAGATGAATTATACCACATGTACACAAAATATAGAATAACTATAACACACATGTAAATAGCTACTGTGTGACTGCAATACAAATTGCAACCTGATATATTTTTAAAGAATGCATCATTCCATGAATAAAATAGTTATAGATAAAAAATTGTATAATTAATCAGGCACACAGCAAATGTGGAATCAATGTTGCTGTCAATATGAGCAGAAGTCACTCACCTGAACAACCAGGTGCAGTAGTTAGTGACAGGAGGAGCAGCATGTTCTTGTAACGTCTCCTCTGATGGCTCTAGGTCCATACATATAATGAGAAAACCAGAGGAAATACATTGGATGTCATTGTACCACATTTTTCACACAAGTCACTATTTTATTCATAAGTATTTACCGACACGATAGACTCACCTGAGGAAAGCAGAGAAGCTGAGGAGCATGGCTGGACACAAGATCCAGCTGCAGGTTGTCCCAGATACTTTAGAGTGAGTCTAAATGATGTAACAACCAGACGTATTATCAGCATTGTTCAACTCAGTTGTATTTATATCATTTATTCAAGTTGATAAACATTTCAACTTTGACTTTAAGTTTGACCTGTAGTATGACTGTGGTTAGATGTAAAACTGTATTTCACTGATAAACAGGGAAAATAACCTGGATGCCAAGAGTGTACAAAGCTATTATAGCTGCTAAAATCCATCCTTCCCAATATTTATTTTTCAAATAATAAAGTTATCAAACGTACAGGAACTATTCAATTCAATTCAACTTTTTTATTTCGAACATGCAGCACTGTCAAAGATTACACACACAAAGTACAAAAAGAAACAAAACAAAACAAAATAAATAAAAAAATAAAAAAAAACAAATAAGGCTAATTTTACGTATCTACCATCTGCTTTGAGCCACATGCTCGAAAAGGAGTGGGAAGAAGTATACACTTATAAACTCCCACCCCTTTTTGACAGATCATAACTACTCCATCC
>SSNS01000199.1:1093996-1231031 GCA_006937985.1 Aphyosemion australe | reverse complement strand
TATTGGCATTTTACTGTCAGTCGGATCCATAAAGACAAGCTCACGGTTACTCAAACAATCAGCCAGCAGGTCATTTACTGCAGCCAGCGAGCTAGCTAGCTGAAGCTGTCCTTGCTCCAGATAGAGATAGGCATCTACTTGACCCAGCACTGTGTCACTCACCATAAACCTTAGCCTGCAGCGTAGGGGGGAGCCCACCCACATGTGCCACGGTGACCTCCATTCAGAGAGGTTCAGTGGCACCGCTGACAGAGGCTAAGCACACAGTCACACCGAGGGACATCAGCGCTGCAATTCTGACTTCAAAGGAATAGAAATGCTGAGCATTGTGGCACAGACAGGTAGAGGGTTTTTTTTTGCCATGAAATGAGCTCTTGGGTCTTTTGTAGCACAAAATCTGGCTAGATTTAAGAACATGCTGCAAAAACAGCGACCTCTTTCTAAAACACAGCCGTAGTAGAATACAGCTATAATTGTGAGAACATGACGATGCATTGTCCACATTGTCCTGTCCTGTTTTATGTTCTGTTAATACTACATACAAGATTGCTCAGCGGGCCTTTGGACAATGCCAGTTGCTGTGTCAGGGGATTATAATAGCATTTAGAGGCCGTGTGCTTGCCTAGCAGCATATTTCATGCAAAGCCTGTTGGGCTAACATCAAGTATCAGCATGCACTGTAGGTTTCATGTCGAGGTCACACACCCTCTGTTCTACAAAGCTGCAAATCACGGATGGTTTTGCTGTGGTAGTCTTAAATCGTCTGCCTGCTGTAGCAGAGGGGTTTCACTGGAGCCTGCACTTGCCTGAGAACGTTTATATTAGTTCAGTTATTACACTTTTACTCCTGCTACCCCACCCCCCCCACCCTGTAGAAATGCTGAACACTCTGCCAATGAGACAATGTGTGAATATAGCAGCAAATCAGGGGAATTTACTGTGATTCCAATAATGTGTCCAGGTTAGAGTTGCTGCCTCATCCAAATTTCTGCTGATCTGTATGTTGTTCTCTCTCTCTCGTCTGCATTGGGGATATATTTTAAATGCAAATATAGAATCATCACTCATCATGTTTGACATGTTTTAAAATAATTCCANTAAATGCCCCGGTCCTTTCAACTGCTACTCCAGATTCTGCCTTCTTTCTGTTTAGTGGAAATATTAATTTGAATTTTTAGTGATTATTTACAGTAATTATTCTTTGGTAGGTGAGTGCATTCAATTAATTTTATTTTAAATTGTAAATGTACAAATCTTGTAAGTGAATTAATGAACAAATCAGCAAAATTAAATGGATACTTCATTTAAAAACTGAATACCGTTTAATAGTATATAATAAAATAGATTATAGTTGTACAAGCATGGCTCATACATTAGTTTTTTTCTCTACTTTGGTGAAAACAAAAAAACATTTTCTAGATTGTAATTTTTAGACCCTTTTGTCTTCTAAGCAGTAATTAATACTGGGATGTTCCATGTTATTGATGAGGCTTAAACAGTTTGTTGAAATATTCAATAAAAAAAAACTTAAGGCAGATGAATAGATTTGAACCTTTTTATACAACCATGCAGCAGTGCTCACCTGCTTCATGCAGACAGATTACGTAAATTAGTTGACCTTAGTTGTCCTTACAAGACCAGCTCAGGGCCCTCGATCACCCCAGTAGAGAGGAAATAAAACTCAAGGTTATGACTATAACCCCGGTTCTCTGATTAGCATGAGTGAGTGTCTCACTATGGGGAACGCCTCCTGCGTGACCTCATCAGAAGCTTAAATATCATTACGCCAGCCATGATTGGCTGGCATTGGTGACGTCTATGACAGGAGGAGTCAGATCCTCACCCTATAAGTAGGGCTGGCATAGCGTCACTCGTTATTCAAAAGAACAAGCTCACCTCTTCCTCGCTTATCGGCAAGGAGGGTGGTCTGGTGAGACACTCACTCATGCTAATCAGAGAACCGGGGTTATAGTCATAACCTTGAGTTCTCTTTCATAGCATTCGTTTCGTGTCTCACTATGGGGAGAAATACTGACTCCCGGATTGCCAGACATACCTGTTCAAATGACAACTGCTACCAGTGACCTATCAGCAAGATGCCTCTGCGTGAGAGCCTGCACTTAAGACTGAATGCGCCAAAACCGGAGCGGTCACATCAAGTTTGTAGAATTTAGCGAATGTGTTGGAAGAAGCCCAGCAAGCAGCCGCACACACTTCCTGAATAGAGACCCCTCTAAACAGGGCCCACGAGGATGCAAGCCCCCTGGTGGAATGTGCATGTAAACCAGGCGGGGGCTGAAGGCCCCTGCTGGAGTATGCAAGAACAATAGCCTCCACAATCCAGTGGGAAAGACGCTGTTTTGACACAGGTTTACCAGCATGTGGTTTCGCCCAGGACACAAACAACTGAGTCGATTTCCTGAAATCGCGTGTCCTGTTCAAATAACACCTCAGTGCACGCACCGGACACAGAGTATGCAGACGACTCTGCTCCCCAGTGCTAAAAGGAGGTGGGTGAAACGCTGTCAGCTCTATTGGAGAGCAAGAACCCACCACTTTAGGAACAAAGGCTGGGTTGGTTTGCAGAATAACCTTTGTATCATCCGGGAAAAACTGCATACAGGTGTCATGCATCGAAAGTGCGTGAAGCTCACCAACTCGTTTAGCTGAGGCCAAAGCAAGCAGCAAAGCTGTTTTAAAGGATAGCAAACGAAGCTCAGTTTCTTCCAGAGGCTCGAAAGGAGAACAGGAAAGAGCTTCTTAACCCTCCCGCTGTCCTAATGGGTGACCCCACCAGGAAAGGTGACGTTTGAGCAGGGTGTGATTTTTTATCCCTTGGGGTTCACGTGGCAGAGGTGAGGACTGAGCACCACCTCACCCCTGCCACGTGGACCCCAAGGGATAAACAATCACACCCTGCTCAAACGTCACCTTTCCTGGTGGGGTCACCCAATAGGACAGCGGGAGGGTTAAACGATGGGGAGGTCCCATGGCGGGGCCAAAGGCCTGGACGTCGGTAATTTGTGACGTGCCCCTTTCATAAAACGGCACACCAATGGGTGTTGGCCCACTGTTTTTCCCCCAAAACCAACATGACAGGCTGAAATGGCCGCCAGATATACCTTTATGGTTGAGAAGGCCTTGCCCTTCTCCAAAAGGTTCTGCAAAAATGACAGCACCACTGCCAGTGAACACTGATGAGAGGTGGTGTGATAATCAGAGCACCAGGCTTCAAACACTTTCCACTTGTGTCCATACAGGGACCTGGTTGATGGGGCTCTGGCACACTGAATGGTGTCGATAACACCAGCCGGGAGCTCATCCACACTCAGAGTCTGCCACTCAGGGGCCACGCCCACAGGGCCAGCCTCTCCGGATTTGGATGATATATCTCCCCATGAGCCTGAGACAGCAGATCCCTGCGGAGTGGTAGTTGCCACGGGGAACCGCACAGGAGTTGGAAGATCTCTGCTAACCAATGTTTCCCTGGCCACCGAGGTGCTATTAGGACCATGGACAGGCCCTGCTCCCTCACCCTGGCCAACGTGGGGGGTATGAGGGCCACTGGAGGGAATGCGTAGAGCAGAGATCTCGGCCACCTGTGCGCCAGGGCGTCCACCCCCAGTGGGGCTCCTTGATCTTGCAGGGAGAAGTAAAGGTGGCACTGAGTGTTCTCTCTCGATGCGAACACATCTACGACTGCCTGTCCGAACCTCATCCAGACCTGATTCACCACTTCTGGGTGAAGCCTCCAATCCGCATAGAGTGGATTGCCTCTGGATAGTAGGTCTGCACCGTAATTGAGGACTCCTGCTATATGAGTCGCCCTCAGTGACTGCAGGTTCGTACTGCTCCAAATGATCAGTCTGTGTGCCAACATGTGTAAACGGGGGGACCTCAGGCCCCCCTGCCTGTTTATGTAGGCCACCACTGTTGAGTTGTCTGTTCTCACCAACACATGGGTTCCCCTGAGCCAGGGGAGAAAATGCTTCAGAGCTAGATGAACAGCCGTCAGCTCCAAGCAATTTATGTGATCTAAATGTGTGCGAGTCCCCCACTTTCCATTTATGGACCTCCCGTCGTGAATAGCACCCCAGCCTGTCAGGGACGCGTCTGTGGTGACCACTTTCCGGGCAGAGATTGTGCCCATAGGGACGCCCTGGGACAGAAATGCAGGGTTCCTCCATTGACGGAGGGCCAATGAGCAGGCTGTGGTCACCTTCACTCTGCGGTGACCATCGCGGTGTGGGTCCAGGTTGAGAGATGACATCCATGTTTGGATGGCCCTCATATAGAGGCGGCCGAGAGGTAATGCCACCACAGAGGAAGCCATTAAACCCAGTAGTCTCTGGCATTGTTTCAGTGTAACAGAGTTTCCCCTGCGGAACCGAGCCAGCATGGACTGCATGGTCTCCACTCTCTCCCGGGACAGAAAAGCTTTGCACTGGATGGAGTCCAGTGCCAGCCCTATGAAAGTAATGCGTTGAGTGGGACACAGAACACTTTTTTCTTGGTTTATCTGAAAACCCAGATTCTCCAGATGCTCCACCACCACGCTGGTTTGGTGAGCCGCCTCCTGAGAATTTGGGGCGGCCACGAGCCAGTCGTCTATGTATGCGGCTATTCGTATGCCCTTCTCTCTGAGTGGGGCTATCGCCGCCTCCGTGCATTTTACAAAGACTCTTGGGCTCAGTGACAGCCCGAAAGGGAGCACTAGAAACTCGTACGCTATTCCCTGGAATGCAAAACGCAGATACTTCCGGTGTGGGGAATAAATTGGTATGTGGAAATAAGCATCTTTTAGGTCGACTGAGGTGAACCAGTCGCCTGCACGCACCAATCTCAGCAGGGATGAGTGAGTGAGCATCCTGAACTTGTATTTCCTGAGATAACAGTTCAGGGCACGGAGGTCCAGAATGGCTCTCATTCCCCGCCCCCCTTTTTTTGGGACCAGGAAGTATCTTGAATAAAACCCCAGGCGGGACTCTGACGGAGGAACAATCCGTATCGCTCCTTTTTGTTTTAAAGAAGCTATTTCCTCCAAGAGGATGTTTACAGTGTCTCCTCTCACTTGGGAGAAAATAATCTCTCTGAACCGGGGCGGAGCGCTTCTGAATTGGAGTCTGTAGCCCCGTTCGATCGTCCGCAAGACCCATTTTGACTGAGTACAAGCCGCCCACTGTTCCCTGCATGACGAGAGCGGGCTGGCTGGCCACTGAGTCAAAACTGAGGCAATGCTGCCCTCTTGTGGCCGAGCCCCGGAACCTGCAGCACCCATCCCTGACGCTTCCTCTGAAGTGCAGAGTGGGCGGGGCCGTAGTGTTGTCTCCGCAGCCGGGGAGAGCTGCGTTATGGTAGACAGCACTTCGTTTTTCATTAAGATTTTTTTGTGTTTTTGTATTTTTTTCACAAATGTTGACGGCGCCCTCGGCCTGTGGCCTGGATGCGCACGTTTGAACATGTTTAATACAGAATGCATTAAAAAAGAGGTGCTTCTGTGACAACTGTCTGAACACTGTGTCTCTTCGCCCATCCCCGGAACGCGACGTGCAGCGAGGGGTTGGCATTCTGACTGGAACATGAATCCCCGAACCGGCTCCAGAACTGGGCCATGGAGGGATGGAGCGGCCCATGACAGTGGAAAACTGGGCTCGCTGCCATCGGGAGGGGAGGTCGTCAGGCCGGCCGCTTCTTCTTCCTACCGCCCGTAGCGGCGGCAGGTGGAGGTGGGGCGGGCTGAGGACGTGCCTGGGGAGACTGTTTCCTAGCCCACGGGTTCTTCGGACCTCCGGGAGCCGGTGTAGCGGCCTGCGCTTTGGGCACTTTGGGGATCCTGAAAACCGGGGCTGGGCGCCCGGCAGCCGAAGCATAAGACTGGCGCGGCGCCGGAGCGGTGGCGGGATGTACTTTCCTCGGCAGACATAGCTTCAGAGCCTCGTCATCCCTCTTTTTGTCCTCACACCTCTTCTGCATGGTGGTGACCGCCGCACCGAAGAGGCCGCGTGGAACGACCGGGGTGTCAAGGAGCTCCTCCTTTTCCCTGGTTGTCAGGTTGGTGAGTCCGAGCCAGCGTGCTCGCTCCTGAAGGACCATGAGGCCCATGGCTCGTCCAGTAGCTTGAATCGCCAGCTTGTGGAGGCGCAGAACATGATCCGTTATGACGCAGATTTCCTCCCACAGGGCAGTATCTGGTTTGGCGGTCATATCTTCTTCCAGCTCCGCCTGGTAGGCCGTCAGAATAGAAGAAGCATTCAGCGCTCTCGCAGACAGAGCCGCAGCCTTGTAGCACTTGTCAGTGAGGCTAGACTGGAAACGGTCCGTCTTGAACGGGAGGGATGCAGCCGCAGAGGACAGCGACGCCTTGGGGTGGAGGTGGCTAGCAACCAGTGGTTCGACCGGCGGCATGTGGCGTAAGCCACGAGCTTCCATCCCTTCGCAGTCCAGGAGAGAGCTTCCCGAGATGGGGTGTTTCTCAGAATAGGGTTTGTCTCTCCATGTCACCGCAATTTCCTCCAGGAGCTCGGGGAAAACGGGCAGCACCAGCTTCCCAGTCTTCCTAGCTTTCGGTAACTTCTTCCCGTCAAACCGAGACGTTACAACCTCCGTCTGAACTGCTGGCCAAGGAATGTTCAGCCTCGCGGCCGCACGTCTACACATGTCTTGCATATCCAAGTCCAGGGGAGAAGGCGCCGTGAGCTTTCCGTCCCCTCCAGGAGTGGGCGGCTGTGAGGCCTCACGACGGCCAACGAGGGCGGACATGTCCTCCTCGTCCTCGTCCGTCAGCATGAGCTCCGAGTCTTCTGACTCTGCCCCATCTTCGTCCCCCTCCCCGTCCAGGATAGACGGAGGGATGCCAAGATCAGCACAAACTTCATCTGCTTGAAGTAGTGGGAAAACGTGGGGCATCAACTGGGGTTCTGAATCCGCCCAGCTCGGTCCGGATGTAGCAGGAGGGGCCAGCTCGGCGTCACCGTGGAGCGTGACCGGTCCGCCCAAGACCGGGTCTTCACCAGTCAAGCTAACCTGGCGGGCTAGCCGGCGGCGAAGCAGTTTGCGGGGGAAAACCGCACAGTGGATGCATTCCTGTGTGGAGGCTAGCGCCGCACGGGCATGATCCACTCCCAAGCATGCTGCACAGACGGGGTGAGTATCCCACGAGGAGATTTTGTTCCCGCAGGGGCAGAGCTTGGGGCTTTCCTCAGCAACATCAGCGTTAGCTGCAGTGGCCATAGTAAGCTACCGTGGTTAGCAGCCTCTTAAGCCGTGTCAGTGCTCTAAAAGCTTGTGCAGCTAAAGGTTAGAGCAGAGGGGAAAAATATTGCTATTTCACCGCTAATATAAGATATTGCTATCAGAGTTTGTCGGGTATTGCTACTCGAGAAAGGTTAAGTAGTGCTACTTAATTTGTGGCTAGTCTAGAGGAGTATTGCTACTTCACCAGATAGCGGGCAACCGTATGGCTGGGGACTAGCGCCCGGTGACCGAGTTGTGCACTCAGTCTGTGGACAGTTTAGCTCAGCACCCAGTGGTACAGTTGCACACAGGCTTCTGAGAGAAGCGAGAAGAGGAATTTGAATAACGAGTGACGCTATGCCAGCCCTACTTATAGGGTGAGGATCTGACTCCTCCTGTCATAGACGTCACCAATGCCAGCCAATCATGGCTGGCGTAATGATATTTAAGCTTCTGATGAGGTCACGCAGGAGGCGTTCCCCATAGTGAGACACGAAACGAATGCTATGAAAGAGAACATCAAATGTGAAGTTCAGTCCTTGCTTTCAGTGCTACGTGTCTAGACATGAACAGATTTAGCTTTGATTGGTGGAGTTTAGAACAGCTGGAGTGGATTAGTTGGTCAACAAACTGTTAGCTAAAATATTTAGCAGCTCTAGTTATTACAATGGTCCTGAGACATTAGGTTTTCTTTAAAGTGATCTCTGTTTACCTCACAAAAAAATATGACAAAAAATGAAAAATTGGACTACCATTTTTCATCTGTGCAGTTTTTTAAATTTGGATGATTTACATCTTTTAAACTTAACTCTACAGATATAACATTGGTCTTTAACAATATTTCTTTGGTGTTTTGATAAAAGTTAGACAGAAATAAGAACATAAGGGATGCTTTAAAAAAAACAAGCATTTAACAACAATTTAAAACTGACTGGGGAAATTGGTCAAGATAAGAGAAAACACCCCATTGTGCAAACTAATCATCATATTCACAGTAGAATAATTTATTTTCTTCCCTCTGTGATGTTCTTTGGAAGACTACTCATGTGTACATTATTGATTTTAGTGTGCAGTTTGTTCAAACTCAAGTCTCTGAAAAGACGAGCGGCGCAGCCATCTGTGTTTGTTTGGCATTCTTTTTGAACTCAGCTTGTTGTGTCACAGCCCTGTGGCAACTGTTTATGACATTCATCGTTGGCTCTCCGGCATCGAATTGTTTTGCGAGGAATCTCTTCACACATGACGTGATCGTTTTAGACAGTTGAGGTCTATTTTCCAGTCATCGCCGCAGCAGCATCGCTGGAGAGCTGCAGCAGGATAGAAAATCCTGACTCTGGGAAAGATGAAGTTTGCCAGTTTGCACACATGGTGCCACAACATGAAATATTTAATACTTATTCTGCATAATGAATTTATTTTCTGCTTTATCAGATCATATCTAATAAGCACCGCAGGAGTCTGGGTAAAATGAATGAGATCTTGTTCATTAGGCGTAAAAAGTCACTTTTGGCTCACTTTTTGGACAACTAACATCTTTCTTCGACGATGTATGCAGAGCTTATTTTCTGCCTCTGATTTCTACTCTTTTTTTAACTTTTGCAACATTTTTAATCACTATTTTCTTGTTTTTACTTTTCCCTGACATTGCCACAGGCTTAATCTCTAACTTTTTACCAATCCAACCTTTGTTGTCATCGCTTATTCAGCTTTTGCTTTTGATGGCGTCCCCTTTCCCTCTGCCTCTTATTAAAGTCCCAATAGTATCTTAACAACTGTCTGTCCTGAGCCGTGTTCTCCGTCATCTACCACCCACTCATTTGTGCTTTACTTGTGACCCTTCCCCCTCCGCGCTAGCGCTGTTAGGAACTTTACTTGGTGGCTGAAATGTGTTTTTCGGGACGTGTGATTAATGATGCCGCTGTTGACCTCATGGCTGAACATTAATGCCGAATTAAACAGATAGCACCTCCATCTATCATCTAATTTCTCATGCTAAGCTGCTACTACAGCAGGCTACAGAAAATTGATTCTCTGCCGTACTGTGTAGCTAGGCACTTTTATTTATACTCATAAGTACAAAGGCAAATCTGCCCACGCACACATACATACGACGTGTCTGCGAGCATGTCTTCCCCTCTGCGGTTCTTGTGAGGCAATCATGAGTAATTCAAAAGATTAAACTTATCACACCCTCTCTCCCTTTCTTCCTTTTCAGGGTTTCTTGAATGCCGTGTTTGAAAGGCTAAAACAGTTCCTGGAATGCTGTGAGTACTTGTCTCTTTCTCGATCTCGAAACTTTGATCCTCAGCTCTCCCGCCTGCAAACAAACAAACACATCAGTTTTTCATTGTGGATGGGGAAGGTACTTCTAAGGTACTTTGACACCCAGAGTCGGGGCGGGGTTATAATAGCTCTGCATAATGAAGGCATCAAATTAAAAGTTGAAACAGTTATCCTTGTGGGGGTGTTTTTATTTATTTATTCATTTTTCCAAAGTGAACATAAGCCCTTTAACTTCACTTTGAATAAGCCACCGCCATTTCAAAAGTATGAACACGGAATGAAAGTTGTTTGTCCTCTTCACTGTGAAGCTTTTTTATTTCCAGAAAACTGAGCATAAAGAAAGAATTTTTAATGATTTGATTACACTAAACGTTGGATTTTAAAGGGATCCTAGAATTCAAAACCACATTTTGCTTATTGAATGTAGACAGCTTGGGGTGTCTAATGTAGCATACCATTAAAGGCTGATTTATACTTCTCCGTCTAATGGAGTGTGGAGTCGCGCAGACGCATTGACGGTGATGTTTTCCCTTTGGACGTTTCTGTCACCTGGTGAGTGTTGCAAAGCAATTCCCCGCCAGGACAACAGAGGGCGTAGCGTTTTTCTGGGTTAACACCATTACAGTCACATCTGGTCCACAATAGCGTATTTACTACTGTGTTAATATTGCTTTTATGTACTTCAGATACTTTTTTAACACAGACAAATTTGTCCCTCATTTTTCTCCACCTCCTCATGAGATCGCCACCTCTAAACCCACATTTCCTGTCATTTCCGTCCACGAATAAAATGCTTTCCATTTATTAGAGCTCCTAGGCCATTGTGAGCCCCAACAAAGTTTCATAAAGGCTCAAAGATCAGTTTCCACTTCTAAAAAATAGTTCTAACACCCCTTTACATGAATAATTTTGCGTGCATAAAATTTCATATGCAATTATACTCACTAGAACTAGGTGATTACATGCTTTCCGTTTGCCACTAGACGTTTGTTTAGCCTCTACGCTTTGAGCTCCAGCAGGTTTGCATCATGATACTTCTTGTTGGCTGTGCTGGACTACACCATGTGATTAGCATCACTCTGTGATAATTCAGCTACATTACAGCTTTATTTTAGACAGAGAAATGTAGCTGCCGGTTGTCTTGCAGTGGAATAAAATCCATCAGTCATATCTCTCTTTTTCTCCTGAGGTTTTTCTTTCATGAGAGCTTTTGAATTGCTCCCAAAAGCATGTTTAATATTTTTTAAATAATTATTTGATCAGTATGAAAGACTCAAGCTTAATATTACAAGCACAATACACTCAGTCGGTGGCCACATAGATGTTCTTTAATAAGTATCCTTGTTCAGTGTTTCTCCTTGACTCCACTTAATCAATTCAAGTCTACAGTTGTACAAGTCACTAATAAACAAGCTGTGGTTAACTAATATGTGTAGTCTGACTAAAAGTTGCCAAGAATAAACAGGGACACAAATTTGACAATACCTTTGTGACGATGCATAAATTAAAATTTGTCAATTGTGCTGCTCAGTGGTTGGAGCAGAAGCAGAAGTTGATTGGATTGACTACAATAACACTTCAGTTCAGTAAGTGTGCATTTTTTATCTGATGATTTCTGTTGATCAAATCATTTCTAACCTTTTAGAAATGATGAGGCTTATTTCCTACAAAGCTGGTTAATGACTAACATAGTCTAACATAGAATAACATGTATTATATGGTGTTTATAAGGCGCCATTTGGGCAAAAATCTCTTTCACTAACAATTTCAGCCAATTTTAGCCTTAAAATGACAAAAAATACTTTATCCCAATTATAAAAGTGTCTAATAAAAAAAAGAGCAGCGCCAACATTTTTACAACTGCAAGTACGTAGAATTCTCACATTAATTGCCATTCAAAGTAGGTTTTTAGGAGTTTATGACTAATGCTGTTCCTAAATTCCTTGGTAAACCAATGCCTTAATCCAAATATCACTGAGCTGTGCTGCTGTGTTAATGATACACCATGGAAGCATTCATTGCTGGCGTTAAACTATTAACTGCGTCAAACTGAGCTCATAAATTCCTGGATAATTGGAAAAGTAGCACCAGTCGAACCGGCAGTTTCTGCAACTGGGAGAAAATAACTGGTCATTTAGTTAATAGGTTCCTGAATCCTGTGCCTATTGACAGGTTCTCCTTCACCTTTGAATTATGAAACTAATATTTAAAGTGCATCCTTTTTATCAGTCCAGACAGGTTTGTCATAGCAACACCTCATAACAGAGATAACGACTCCTGCAAAAAAATAGAAAGATTTTTAGATGCGAGTCACAACTATCGCTTCCAATACTCTCTTTGCTGATAGCAGTGGAGATGGGTTCAGGGCCTTGTTGGTATTTGGACCTGGCAGATGGAGGAAACGGCAAGAAAGCTCATAGCCAGACCGGCAAGAAATATCAGCTGTGCGCCGTCTGATAAGGTCAGCCACATAAACGAGTGGCTTTAGACATTCTTTGGGGTCTACTCAGATGTCTGGCTCTTTCTGTTTGATGTTTGCCCTCCAACTTGGGTCATACGTCTACTTTTATCTGTCACCACATTGTTACAAGGGATTTTAGGAAGTTAAACGTGTCAGGATGAAAGGATACCTTGTATTTCTTTGGTCATCTATTTCTGCCATGGTTTGCAGTTTGGACATTTTAGATGTATGACTGCTGTGACTTTGATGAGTTAGCACATCTTATTGTTCCTGGCTGAACACAAAGAAACAGTGGCATGCATGTATTGCTAATGAAGTCCAATAGGGTGTATGTAAAATTTGATTTGGATTAGGGCTGGACAATAATTCAATAACTATATATATATATCAATTGATAGATGTGTGGTGCAGTAGAAAAAAATGGATCAATAAAAACTTCAATAAAAAGTTTCCTTTCTTTTTCCATTATAACCTATCAGGTAGCTTCATACTAGAGTCATTAGGTGCGTTTCCTTTATCGGAACTTCAAGGTAAATCTGTGAGCGTGAAATTGACCGGTTGATCCGAAGCCCCGGTCCTCTTAAGCTGACCTGTCTCCATATGTATTTGGCCCTGTAAGGAATTTGATGAAACGTCAGCGCAATCGATCAGCGCAAAATGCGTGAAAAGCAGTAAACAAAGATTGACACAATGGAGGCAGCAACAATAGTCGGCACGTTTATGTTTGCTATGTCGTTATATGCAGCAATGGCTTCCATTGCTCGTCTCTCTAACAACTCGTGTTTTCCTAAATAACGGTTCCTGCCACATATATGCATTTCTGAGTTGACATAATTTCCAACTGAGTTCCAACCAATCGGCAGCGTTCCCGCCCAGCGTCTTTATCGGGCCATTCCGAGTACCTACCCCTGATCAGGAAAACGACCGTTTGGCCGGCCATGTCAATTAGAGACAAGCGCACGTTGGGAACTTCCTGTAAATTTACCCCGAAGTTCCGTTAAAGGAAACACACCTATTACTTTCTCATCAAAAACACAGACCCAGGCACGCTCTGTCACCAAGCCCTCCTGTCTCAAACCACAACAAAGCAAAATGTGTCCATTGGATTTTCTTGCTTTAACACAGTATTACGATGTTTTATTTACCTTAAATCACTGACGGTTTCGGCGACTCACTGTCGCCATCTTCAGAGTCACGCCGACGAAACCGTCAGTGATTTAAGGTAAATAAAACAAGAAAGCAAAATGTGACTTAAACAAGATGTTGCCGCAAGGAGAGGTGGAGGAAATTGTCCCAAAAAAGGTTGCAGTAGTTCACCAGTGTAGCAATATTTTGATTTTGTCAAGTCTGATAAACAAACAAACAACGGTGGTTTGCAAAATTTGCAGAGAATCGATAAAAAAACAAGTCTGGCAACAAAACCAACTTGTTTTATCATAAGGTAATGACATAAAATAGTCAGGGCTGCACTTAAAATATATTTTCTACATTGTTTTCAATAATTATTGATATCGATCAATATGATTTTTTTAAATCCATACGCTTTTTTTCTATATTGTCCAGTCCAAATTTGGATAATGCTGGAATTGTACAAAAAATTCAAAAGGAGAAAACACACAAATCAGTAGGCGAAATAACCGTTTTGTCACTTTGTATTAGTCTCTGATTTAAGTGCATATAAAGCAAAAGGAAACTATAAAACTGCCTGTTTATGATGTTATGAGGAGTCCCACAGGCTATTATTGGCTCCTCTGATTTCATCAGGGCACTTTAATAGGAAGAAAACGATAAAAGAAAATACGAGACATCTTTTTATGTTCTCGCAACATACATGGTTTTTATGGAGTCAAAATTTATATGACAGACAGTTTAGTTTGGAATTCTGCTTTAAAATTAACACCACTGAGCTAACAGGATGATTTCACTGCAGTGTTTATTAAAAACAAGGCACCCTTTAGTAAATCAAAATAAATTATTACCTTTTTGCTTTTCAATTATCTTTTCTCTCTTACTGCCTTTTATTCTAAGCGGCCATCTGGAGGACATTTACTCTGCAGATTTAAACAAAAGCAGCACTTGACTGCACTCTTGGTAGATGAATTCAGGATTTTTAGACTTTGAATTACACCCTCATGTTAAATTAATGCCTGTAACTCTTTTTTGGATTGAAATGTTTTGTAAAGTCTAAACAGTTGTTTCCAGAGATTTCATAAGAGGTTTTAAAATGTGTGACTAAAGTGGTTTGTTTTTGAATAACACACATTTTTACAGCTTAGGACTGATAACTTGTGCAGCCTCTGCTTGAAGATTTGTTTTTTCTTATGTTTCAGGTCGACAGGTTGGGTCAGAGAGTGCATGCAGGGAAAAACTGGAAAAAACTATCATCCTCTACACTAAAGTTGTGAGTTTATACATTTTAATAAATTATTAACAAGCTACATTTTGTCATGCTTTGCTATTTGCAGCCTCTAACTCTTTCTCGATGTTGTTTATTTTTTCTTTCCTCACATTCATGCAGCTGCTGGACTTCCTGGAGTACCATCCCTATGCATTCATACCCCTAATCCAGCGCTCTCTGGAGTTTGCTGTTAGCTACGTTTTTACACCCGCTGGAGAGGGAGTGACCTTTGAACGCTTCATTGTTCAGTGCATGAATCTCATCAAGATGATTGTAAAGAACGACGCCTACAAACCAGCCAAAAACATCGACGGTAAGGCATGAGAGCTGCAGGAGAGGATGTATTAGGACGATTAAACAGAAGGAAGCAAAAAAACACAAGTGGTAAAAACGTGGCAATCAAACTGATTGATTTTGGCTCTGGTTTAGAAAATCAACAGACAAATGCTACGACTTCTCAAAGCTGTTCACTGACATTGTTTTGAAAAGCACAAAACTAGAATACCATCAGCGTTACTGTTCCCCGCCAAAGCTTATGTTTATTTCAAGCTGTCGAAGAGGCCTCCAGCAATTGAATTGTCAGCGGACAGCACTTTCCATTTGTTCCTTCGGTTGAAATGACTTTTGATTGGCCTTACTGAAGATCTTCTTACTACAAATTCATTCTAGCAAGATGGTGCTTGTGTGTGTGTCGGTTCTGTGACCCAGTTTCTTCAAATCAGGATTTAGTTCAGCCTCCCCATAAACTGGTCACTTGGGTCTTGATTTTCAAGGTGAGAACTGTTAATTATCCTGTCATTGGCTTAAATAACTAAGAAGGATCAGCTTAGAGTTGTGTTTCCTTCGTGCAATGATAAAATTATGGGAAATTCAAGATGGCAAGAGAATATCAGAAAATAGCCGTTTTCATTAAATTAACCATAAGAAAGGATAAATTCATGATAATGCTATGAGTGTATCTCATGATTAATGGTGATTTACTTTCATTGTCACTTCTTAGACAGCAAACCAGAGAATCTAGAAGCTCACAAGATCAAGACAGCCTTCTTCACTCACCCCACGCTGACAGAGATTGGGCGCCGGCTTGTCTCACACTACTTCCTTCTCACAGAGGAAGAGCTGACGATGTGGGAGGAAGACCCAGAGAGCTTTGGTAACTACCCAGACCCTAAAGCATGAACCAAGTCCAAATATCTGGTGCTATAAAGTACGAGACGTTACAATTAACTAAAAGTGAAGATGGCATGGCTCTCCCATGTCTTGAAAATTATTATAAGGCTTCACAACTTAGTGTCCTGATAGCATGGTGCAATCAGACTTGTGATGCCAGAGGATATACTCTGGGATAAATCTCTACTACAGTCACTTTTAAATAAAGTATCTTGTTTTTAAATAAAGTATCTTGCTAGATAAATGTACCTCTGATTGCTAGAACATTAGGTTGGCCAGCATACGACACAGTATTAATTCCTGTAAAAATGGATATTAGGTTTAAACATTGGTGCAACTTCGGCATTGCAACATATTGAAATATTTAATCTGATAAAGACTTAAAGTCCTTTTAGGAAATGGAAAATGAAATGAAAAATAAATATTTGGGGAAGGGAGACTTTTTAGATATGTTCAGTTAAGACATCATTTCAATACAAATGTTGTGTCCAAAGAAAGAAAACCTTTAGTCCAAATTTTTATAGATGCATACAAAGGGAAACTGACAAAAAAGTAAATTTCTACGATTTACTCTGTACTGCAGAAAGAGATGAAGCTGTCTACCATGTATGTTAAGCTCAGATGGAAGAAAGAGGCTGGAATAACCTTATCTGAAGAAGTTTGGTCCAACATGTAAAACTATGGCCACTACTTCTAGCTCTGATTCACAGAGAGAATTCACTTGGTTTTTATCACCCCTACGGTTGAGGGACTCCAAAGTGAAAACGTTGAGCAGGGTAAATGTTGGAGGAATTGTGGACGTGCCTCAGTAGTACACTTCCATGTCTTTTGGGAATGTTCTAAAATCGCCCCCTACTGGACAGAAGTGATTGAAAATATCAAGAGGATAACTTGATTCCAACTCAAGAGAAGTTTTAGTGTCATTTATTTGAGCAACATACCAACTGGCCTGAGGAAACGAGACAGATACCTTCTACAGATTTTACAAGCAGCCAACAAAAAGGCTATAACACGTAGATGGGTGAACAAGGTACCTCCAACAGTTTCTGACGGGATAGAAATAACACATGATATCCATGTCATGGAGCGATTAACCTTTTCCCTGTGGCTATCTTCAGAAAAATGTGAACAATAATGGTAAAAATGGAAACGTTTCCCTCTGAGACTTTACTTTAGAGCTTTATGTTGTTTTTACATATTATCTCTGGTAACGATTTGTATTTGGTTATTTCATAATTCATAATTTGTACTTTTGTGGGTATCGAACTTCTAGTTAGACGGTCTAAACTACCCCCCCTCCCCTTGTTTGTTTTTGTTGTTTACTGTTGCTGTCAGTCCATCTTCTATTGTTTTGAGTTCCAATGTTATTGTCTAAACCAGTAAAAAAAAAGATCAATAAGCATCAAATATTAAAAAATAAAATATTTGGCGCTATGGTTGGAGAGTTAAGCATGAAGGGGTTTCTGGAGTCAGCAACTTTTCTTAAATTGTGTCTTATATATGTGATGATATGTAGAATATTTCACATGTTTTAATGGGCTGGTGTTCAAAGAGACAGGGCTGCTAAATATTTAAAGAGAAGGCATTGGAAGAGCTTCTTGAGGTCTGACACACTGGCGCAGCCAACTCCCCCACCTATTATTATCATGGCCTCAATGCCTGAGATCTACACAGCTGAGCATTAAATTATGAATTTTATACTTTTGAACCTGTGGTTAGACACCTTATTTATTCAATTAGTCTGCATTTTATAGCGCTGATTTGGATTGGCTTTTTAAAAAGTGTGTAATGAGTCAACTTGCTAAAGGAAATAAGGTTGGTTATGGCTTTGGGAATAGTTTCGATCATGTTAACAGGTTTTCTGTTCCTCACAAAACTGAGAAAGCCTCGTTTCATAGGACTTAATTAGTACAGCAGGAGTGAAGAAGTAGAACAGTACTTCTGCTGTTACACTTAAAAGTTTCTAACAATTTCACCATTTTTGTTTTAGCTGTTGAAGAAACTGGTGGTGACTCTTGGAAGTACAGTCTACGGGTAAGTTTAAACATTATGTCTGTACTAGAGGTCGGCCAATAAGAGTTTTTCAATTGCAGATGTGTGCTGCCGATTGTTTTGGGATGATTTTCATGCATGATATCCAGACATTTTCCACCTTATCTGTATGCTAACATTTCAGTAATAACAACAATGGATGCACAACATTTCTGAACCTGAATCAGTTTTTTTAAACACTGATTTTAATCCAATCTCTTAATTTTATGCACTGCTCAGTATTAAAATCACATATTTAACCGATTTAAAATAATAAAACAAACCAATAAACTAAGATTAAGTATTCAAAAAATGAAAAGAAACGTCAGTCGACTTTAATGTTTTAGACCAACTAAGCAGATGTTTTTTTCAGGGACATAAATGTACATTTGAATAAAATAAATACAACTTTAGAGTTGAAATGAAAAATGTCAAAAGTAGAATATATCAAAACAAAACAAAACAATAGCAACAGTGCATTTTTTTGCTTTAAAAGCTTCATATAAACTATAGATGAAAGCTTTTAGTGTTTAGACTTAAAGTTCCATTTACTCAAACTGGTGTGTGGTGAAATTTGTTCTCCACATTTGACCCACATCCCCTGGGGGAGTGGTGAGCTGCAGACATGGCCGCGCCCGGGAACTATTTAGTGGTTTAACCCCCCAATGACAAGTTTAACCCCTTAATGCCGAGTGTCAAGCGGGAAGTCATTGGGTCCCATTTTTAAGGTCTTTGGTATGACCCGACCATGGATTTGAACCCATGACCTCCCAGTCTCAGGGGGACACTCATACCACTAGCTACTTAGCAGCAGCATCATAGCAACAAACCCCTCATTTCTGAGACTGGATATTGAAACTTCCTATCTGGATACTCGCTGATGTCCCCGACTATAAATTGGCTCCACTGTAAAATAAAATCGGCCGATACCGATATATTAGTCGGCTGATATTTATCCCTTTTTAACCTTTGTCTGTCCACATCTACATTTGTCTCTAAGAACATTTCTGACGTAAACCCATGTTTTGATGTTTAAAGACACTGATTAAATGTCATTTTTAAAAGAATAAGTGCGTTTCAAGCTTAGATCAAATCACATTTTCAATTTAGAAAACCCTCCATGAGTTTAAATGAGTTTTTTTTAGTTATTGTTTATGTTAGAGCATCCTGGAACAGTTTGTGGTCCCTGGAGCTTCATAGCTTCTGTCTGTGACTGGGTCTCGTTAGTTGGCGGGGGTTTATAATTAGCTGCTGCTGATGATATAATCACTCATCCCTGGTAATATTTATTTTTCAGCCTACTTATAATTTCTCATCTTTTCCTCTCCTCTGTTTTTTTGTCCCACTCATCTTATTTAAATCTTTTCAGATGATAAACATCTCTGACATTAAAACGAAAGAATTCTTTGCTTTAAAGCTGCACACAGTGAAGTATAACCTATTAAATAGTTTAATGATTTATAATTTCAATTTACCTGCAGAAAAAAACAATTTAAATAGCTTTAGTCTTAGTTTCCACAGACTTGAATATCTTATTAGTTACTTTAAATTTCTTTTTTTTTTGCTTGATGGTTTATTCAGGAGGTTGAGCCTTTTCTCAGCAGTGCACTTCCTCTTTTGACCTTTTTATTAGCATTTTTCACACTAAGATTGGTTCATAGATCACCTGTCAGTGCCCCTGAATTTGTTATAAAGTCACCAATTAAACAGCTGATTAGAGATGACCTTTCCCTATGAAAATCACCACCAGTCTGCACAGATCAGAGCTTTTGTCTTCCCTCTGCTCTCATAAAGCTGGAAAAGCTTTTCAGCTACGAAACGATAACCTGATACTTTGGTGCACGTATTGAATTTTCCAAAACTAGCACAGCCCATGTCAAATGTCTTAGACCTTTTTCTTATTTATTATAATTTTTTTCCGTGTGACATTTAGATCCAATAAACCAATAAATGTGGCTGGGCCTTGTCTGGATTAAATAAAACCGCTAAAATCAGAGATCCTCTAACGGATTAATATTGACTTTTTTGTTGTTATTATTGTGGAGTTCACTTTTATTGAAGAGAATTCTTTGTTTTTTCCCCCCCAAATTTTATTTTACCTCTTTTGTTGCGCTGACGTCATTTTATTGATGCGATCGTACATCAACACTCAGTGGAAAAGGAAACCACAGGTAGCAGCAAAAGGCTTGTAGTGACTTGTGATAATGGATGGCAACGAATGTCTGTGTTTCTGTTTCTTCTGCTTTGTTTTTCTTTAGCCCTGCACGGAGGTGTTGTTCCTGGACATTTTCCACAACTACAGCCAGACCCTGACACCAGTTCTGCTGGACATGGTTCAGAACCTGCAGGGTCAGTGAACTTTTAGTCATTCAAATAATTTGATGTGTGTTTTTACACTTTTTATACAGCAAAAAAATATATTTCGCTATCAGATAATTTAAAATGGTGAGAGCCAGCTTCTGTAGCTGAGGATCAGACCGCCACGGTCTTGGGATGTTTTTCACGAGTTAGGGAAAGATAGAGCGTGAGATCGATATGCAGATTGGTGCTGCGTCTGCAGTGATGCGGGCGTTGTACCGGTCTGTCATGGTGAAGAGAGAGCTGAGCTGGAAGGCAAAGCTCTCGATTTACCATTCGATCTACGTTCCTACCCTCACCTATGGTCACAAGCTTTGGGTAGTGACCGAAAGAACAAGATCACGGATACAAGCGGCTGAAATGAGTTTTCTCTGCAGGGTGGCTGGGCTCTCCCTTAAAGATAGGGTGAGAAGCTCGGTCATCCAGGAACTGCTCGGAGTAGATCTGCTGCTCCTCCACATTGAGAGGAGCCAGTTGAGGTGGCTCGGGCATCTGGTTAGGATGCCTCCTGGATGCCTCCCTGGTGAGGTTTTCCGGGCACGCCCAACCAGGAGGAGACCTAAAGGAAGACCCAGGACACGCTGCAAGGACTACATTTCTCAGCTGGCCAGGGAACGCCTTGGGATTCCCCCAGAGGAGCTGGCCCAAGTGGCTGAGGAGAGGGAAGTCTGGGCCTCTCTGCATAGGCTACTGCCCCCACGACCTGACTCCGGATAAGCAGATAATAATGGATGGATGGATGGATGGATGGATGGATGGATGGATAATTTAAAATGGAATTAGGATCAGTCCCCCACTCTGCAGCATTTAAACAATAATGCACACAAGTCCTGATATATAATTATCAGTTTGGTGTGAGTGTCTGTTTTTAAATGGTTGAATGAAAATTATAAATCATTTTGCAGTATGCGGTTGATGTTTAAAATATGTCATTTTTGTGTGGACCATTTACCATAATTCAGTCTACAATAAATTACAGATGAATGTCACCGACAAAAATAGATAATGCTACTAAAGTCCAAAGAAAAGCTTTGAAAGATCTTTGAAAACCTGGAGAGTTATTGATTGAGACCACTTTAAAAGATTACATGAAAGTCTGACTCCTTGAAAGGAAATGATAATGAAAAATTGGATGAGTCCAGACTTTCACAATTTTTATGTCCAGCTTTTTCTGAAGACTTCATGTAAACATTATTGTAAAAATTCATGCATTTATTCCAGAATACATTTTTGAAATGATCTCACATGTTAAGTACAGCTCACGTTTAGCCAAAAATCCATCTTAATTAGCTTATTTTGCATCTTGTATTGCTGCCTTTCCTCAAAGACACATTTTATCCACCAGGAAGTGGGAGAACAGGTCGCCTTGTTCACATTACCGTTAGTAGTCACCGTTATCTCTAGTCATGACAGTACTCTGAAACTCCCCGGTGATTACCTGCACATCCACCTCCCCTCAACTCTCCAGTCACATATTCAGCGCACCACTCCTCGTCTCCTGAGGGAAGTGGTGCGTAGCTTCTGTCCTGTTACTGAATTAGTGGTGCCATTGCTCACATGGGTGAATCTCTGGGGTCTGCTTCTGCCCTTTTCTCTCAATCTGCTTTCGTTTTCAAGTGACAGAGTGGAAATTGGTTCTGCTGGAGTAAGGGAAAAAGCTAGATTGAGTAATTCTATGATTGAAAGAAAGCATCTATTGATTTGTGAAGGCTAAGTACAGAACAAGGACTAATGGAGAGGGAGAGGAAACGTTGGTAAAATGACTTGGGTATGATTGATACTGACATTGTGGGGTCATGTCCTCTTGTGTTTAAAACTGATATAACATGAATACTAGTTCAATTTAGCACATTCTCTGTCGTCTTTAGACAATATAGGAAGTTAGATCACTTAACCTAAAAATTTAGACTTTATTGTTACTGAAACTGCATCTAATTTACATTTGATTTTTCAGGCCCAACTGATGTGGAGGACCGAGTTCAGTTGCTAATGAAGGACGCAGGTTAGTTCATTACTTTACCACATTTAAAGGGATTCTAGAATTCAAAACCACATTTACCTTGTTGTTGTTGAATTTAGGCAGCTTGGCGTGTCTAATGTAGCATACCAAAAAGTCTGAGCCATCTCCAGCCTGCTTTCCGGTGCAGATTAGTAATATTCTAATGGCCACGGAGAAACAATTTAGTCTGAGCAAAGCTGTGATAAATCCTCAAAAGCATAGAGACACTCCCTTAAATTTGCATGTGCAAACTCACGTCAATGTCGGCAATGTATGTTGGTGACTGTAAAGCTAATGGCAGAACAACATTAGCCTGAGCTATTGCTAAGCCTAGCCCAAACTAAAACACTAGCCTGAGCTACTGCTGATGTCCTCTGTTGTGTGAGAGGAAAACAACAAAGAAAAATGTCAGACCAAACATGTAACTTTTGAGAATACTGGAAATATCCAGACTTTGGCTGAATGGCAGATACAGTCAGGTCCATAAATATTGGGACATTGACACAATTCTAACATTTTAGCTCTATACACCACCACAATGGATTTCAAATGAAACAAACACAATGTTCTATAACTGCAGCTTTAATTTGAGAGTATTTACATCCAAATAGATGATCGCCAATGTGGCATCACTTCCATCTCCGTTTATCCACATAAGCGGAGACTTAAGTGACGCCACCAACATCGGCAATACTCATGTCAGAAAGAAGGCAACAATCTCTATTTATTCTGTGTATAAGTGAAGAACCTAAAAAAATGGAATCAGATAAGGAACACAAAACGAACATAACAAAGAAGACCCATAGCTTGTCTGTTGAGTTACCCGGATACTGTACACAATTCTACACAAAGGTTCTAGCTTCAGACAGCATCATACAGACTTTGTGGTTAACTGGCCAATCAGCAAGCAGCCCATTTAATATTCATACCCTGGCCGAGTGGGCGGGCAAAACCAAACTTTCCATTGTAGTGCTTTATTATGGGGTTGTGTTTGGCCATTTATCAGAGCTCCTAGGCCACTTTGAACCCCTACAGTTTCACATGCTATATAGAAACTCAAAGAACAGTTTCCAATTGTAAAACCCCTTTAAAGTTTTAAGAACTGTTAAAATAGCTGAAAAGTACCAAAGTGAAACTTTGTAATAAACTTGATTCTTCTAACCCTGGGAGTTTTCTACAGATTTTGAAATGATTTCTAAAGAATTAGTAGAGCAATATCAAGCACAAAAAGTTAATTTGTTTTGCTTCTAATTTTACAAGTGTGAAAATAAGTCTCAGCTTTAAATTCCTCCTTTTGCATTTCTTGTTTTTTTATCATTCACTCCATTCTAACAATGCTGATCTCACGCTTTATCTTGTCTCTTGTGTTCATTGGATTTTTTTCCCCTCACAGCTTCTTTTCCTCCATCTGCCTTTTTTTCACTATTTATAACCCCTTTGGCAGGCCCAGGACTGTCACTTATTAGGATTTATGGCATACACCCATAAATCATTGCGTGCTAAGAGGGCCACTGTGAGCAGGATACTTGTAGAGATCTCAGCAGTGCAATGCCAGTGTTAATAAAGTAGTAAACACCATTGGGATGATGAAACTGTGCTGTGATAAAGGCAGTTCAAAAGCCCAACGGGCACTGAATGTAAGCAGCTGCTGATATATTATCTTCTTTCTCAGGAAAATTAATCTGGGGGACTACAAACCATTTTGTGATGGGATCACTCCAGCTGTGAGGCCTTGGGCCACGCCCAACATAAGTCTTGTTCCTTCTATAGATGAGCTGATATCATGTGACAGATAACACATTGGATTTGTGGCCCCCCAAAAAGTATATATATATTTATATATATATATATATATATATATATATATATATATATATTTATTTTCTTTTCCTTATGTGTTCATAGGCATTGTTTCATGTGCTGAGCTTGCTCTAGAAACCACAACAATTATGCTTTTTTTAACACTTAACATATTTTTGTGCAACTTGATTTGTCCTATTTGTTAAAATCACACCCGGTTGGGGTCACCAAAAGTTTGATTATTAATAGGAAACATTAATTAAAGCTGTGTTCGTTTTGGAAGAATCACATGCCCAGAATCTTCTTTATTTGTATTTTGATGTGTCATTAATGCAAATGTTACCACTACTTGCTAGCACCATTTCACAAGTGAAACAGTGTTTATGAGCTGAAGAAGGTTGTGGCATAACTGATATCTACAAGGCAACACGCAACCATCTTTTCAAGGAAACTGCTGCAATCTTCTTTGGACTCTTTGTTTTCAGCTTGCGAGGATGATTGCATCATGGTAGTTAGACGTGTTTTTAACCACCACAATGCTTGCTGTTGCAGGAACAACAAAGCAGGTTACTAGTGCATTGCCCTGGTGTTTTCATGTTTCTCTCTCAACATGATGGATGCCTCAACTGTGGAAGAAAGTCACAGAACTTAATAAATGAGTGTAGTGGGCATCACTGTGAAGGTTGCGTTTGTAAATGGTATCTGATGTAAAAGGGAGCAACATCCTCTTCCCCTCTTTTGCCCTTGTCCCACATTCTCTTTTATTTGCAAAATATTTGTTGCTTCCAGCGAGGGACGTTTTTGATTTGATTTATAAAAATGTAATACCTTCTTTGATAAGTGTGGTCTGAGAAGTCCTTGGCACTGCAGCAGATGTGAGTCCATCTCAGTTTTTTTTTTAATGAAGTGGTGCTTTTAATTTGGGATATTGCAGAGATTCCCGGGTTATGTGTGTATATCTCTTTTAGTAGCCCCCTTGACAGCCGATAATTTGTTATTTTCATATGTTATCAGGACAGCACTTACTTCCACTTCCTCATATATTGTACATTAGGAGTGAACAATTATATTTGAGCATGCCATTAGCTGTCTGAGAAGCTATTTTTGATCTGCTATAACTGCAAAACTTTGAACATCTCATTCAAGGGAGTTGCAATAATGCAGCAATGAAATGGAGCAGAATTAATTATAATGCATCCCCAGGGCAAGGAAAACTGTGTCAAAACATGGTACTGTAATTTAATCGCAGAGGAAGAAGGGGAAAAAAGTGAGGCTCACTAAATCAAAACTTCTTAAAGAAGAGTGGAGACACATTTGGTTGCATTTTATAATTCTGATTAGTTCTATGCATCTATAAAATGTAATTTCTCATAGATTTAGCAATAAGGACTGATACTTCCCCCTGCCAAGCTTGCATATTGCATTTAACCCTCAATCACATTTCTTTATCTGTTTTTAATCTGTCAAAATGCAAGGATCCTCTTCTCGATGCTTTATCTGTGTCACTTGGACTCATTCCCAATGTAATGTGTGGCTTTTAAATGTTTTAGAGCTTTAAAACAGGCTCACCTTTGTTGTTTTATTAGAGGTGGACCGATATGGGTTTCTCTATTGCCAATACCGATGCCGATATAAAGAAGTTATGGTCAGCCGATGGCCGATATGTGCTGCCTTCATGGCCGGTTGACATTCTCCACCTTATTTGCATGCTAAAATATCACTAACCTCAGTTGATGCACAACATTTCTAAAGCTGAATCAGTTGCTGAATTTAATAAACTGTTAAATCTTAATTTTGTACACTGCCCAGTGTTAAAATCAGACATTTAACAACAGTTAATAAAACAAATCACTTCCGCCCCAGGACTTGGAGATCGGGTTTCGAATCCCGGTCGGGTCATACCAAAGACTTTGAAAAAATGGGACCCAATGCCTCCTCGCTTGACACTCAGCATTAAGGGGTTGGATTGGGGGGGTTAAACCACCAAATAGTTCCCGAGCGCGGCCACAGCTGCAGCTCACCGCTGCAGCTCACCGCTGCAGCTCACCGCTTCCCACCATGGGGATGGGTCAAATGCGGGGATGTAATTTCACCGGTGTATAATGAATACTTGGGACTTTAACTTTAACTGACTGAGTATTAAATAATCAAAACTAGTAAATAAAAGTAAATTTTAGTTGAAAATTATTTTTTATAGCACTTAATGACCCAACCATGGATTAGCGGAAGAAAATGGATGGATGGCTTTATCATGCAGATGGTAGTCAGGAACCTAAGTATACATTTAAATTGAATTATGTAGCAGCACCAGGCTGTCTGGGGGTGTTACGGACTTAAAATCGTCTTTACTAAGAAGGTTCATCAACCAATGGCAATATATAAGAAATGGTAATTATCAACCTGATGTATTGACCGACCGATATATCGGTCTACCCTTAGTTCCAATATTCATTTGCTCCAACAATTCTCACACAAAAGTAATACGTTAATCTTTGTGAAAAGAATGGATACATTTATTACCCACTTGAACTACATGGTTGGTTGGGAGTGAATTAATAAAAAAGTGCAATATTCTGTGTATTTACAGTGTACAATGCAGTGGGTCTGGCTGCATATGAACTGTTTGACAACGTGGACTTTGATCAGTGGTTCAAGAATCAACTGCTTGGAGAGCTGCAAGTTACCCATCACAGGTATTTTGTTGGAAGTTTTGCCATTTTGTGAGCCTTTTTATTTATTTTTGGCCATTTTTTTTCTTTGTCATAATGGTGCTAGAATTCAAAACCACATTGTTGTTGCTGAATTTAGGCACCTAGGGGTGTCTTATGTGGCATACCAAAAAGCCTGTGTCGTCTTTGATCTGTTTCCGATGTAAATTAACGTAATAGCCAAAGAGTTATAGTTGTGAGAAAAGCTGATTTAAGACATCATTAGCAGAGACACACCACCTTACATCTATGTGTACCAACCCACTTCAACATCAGCAATACATAAACGCTGGTCGTGGTAATGCTAACCGCAGAACAACTCTAGCTTGAGCTACTGCTAACGCTAGCCTGAGCTACTACTAACGTCCTTGTTGGATGAGAGGAAAACAGCTAAAAAGAATGGTGAAGGACTCACGTTCCAGGATGTAATGTGAATATCCAGACTATGAATGAATGTCAGATGGATCCACAGCTTGTGGTTGGTCCTTGTCCTCTTCTTCGCGCATTCGTAAATCCCGCTCCACAACCCACCGGACATTCACTTTGGCAGACACTGGCTTTATTTCTCATTCGTCCCCACTCCTGCACTCAGTTTGAACATTTGTAAGGGCTCATTGGCCATTGTGAGCCCTCGTGTTTTATAAATGCTCAAAGAATACTTTCCCACTGTAAAAACACTTATTTCTGGTACACCTTTAATATATAATCAGACTAATACTCACATATTGGCACAACTAATATTTCATAAACACTGAAAACATCCTCTTCTTTAGTTCTGAACTACAAAAGTTCATGTTCAGGTGAACACAGTTATAGAGCTCTGCAATTTTATGTATTTCTATTCTTTATGGCCTCAGAAATTCAAGCACTGTTGGGTCATTTCCTCTTGACACATTTCCAAAATGGATTATAAAATCTGAAGTGACACAGCAGTTAATTCATGAAAGACATTAATGGCATTTGATGTGTTGTAGAGTTTTTTTCTGGTGTGACACAAGATAATTTGACTCACCCAGTTCATTGATTAGGCTGTAGCTCAGTGAGTACGCTCCACAGAAATGCCCCCAAAAATTTATACTAGTAACCAGCTATGAATTGGTTTCCTGTTATTGCCTCACCAGCCTAACTTTTAAGACAAAAAGATTCAAAACTCAGGGGTTCATACAGGAAAGGAACTTATTGACAGGTACACCATGACTCAGCTCAAATAACCCAACAGTGAGCTGCTTTATGAATGCATTTAGAAAAAAAAAAGTTGTAAAAAATGCAGAAGTGACCAGAGGGGAGGCTGTGTGTTTGAAACGAAGAACAAAGAAGTGCCCTTCACACTCAGGCCCCCAGGTAAACAAAGCAAAAAGCCCACATCACTCAGAAGGTCCTCTACTTAGGTTAGCGCTGACGTCACAGCGCGAGCACGTTGATGTCACCGTGACCCTGGACCTGCCGTGTGCAGATTTGAACAAACCTTTGACTTTTACCTGAAATCTTGTTTCTTTGTACTATTTTAGGCTCGTCACCACCAACATTGTCCTTTTGATTTTTTTTATTCTATTGAGTAAAAGTAAAGCTTATGAGTTAATATAGTAAAATATACGAGGATGTTGCCTTTGTTTTGTATGAAATCCTGAGGAAATGCCCATCCACTGTGATGTTGTCCAACGCAAATATAGACGGTATTAATATTATCACACATATATATCCAGCTCATGTTTTTATCCCTCCATCTGTAAATTTGTGATTTATACCAAACTGTTTTGTAGGCAGCTCTAAACCCTCTCCTAAGACATTAATAATTTGGACATTTCTGAAGTGGATGACTATAGGTCAGCTACTTGTTCACCACAGTCACTCCTAAACAATTCTTTTTAAATCTTGACCCGTGAACTTCAGCATCAAAAAGACTTTGATCATTTTCTACCCCCAAGGCATTTCTCTCTACGTCTTTGTATTTGTTACCTTCTTGATTCCTCAGTCACCCACAAGCAAGTCTGAGTCTATAGCAGCTGGTAGGAAATTTAAACAGGAAAACATGAAATAAACAAAAGAAATAAAAAGAAATGATGTGCATATCCTCACAAAACTCATGTTTTTAAACCTTTTAAGCTTTTCTTAGAGAAGCATAGCTGCTAAAATCAAATTTATTGTAATGCTTAAAATCAATGGTTGCAATATAACCTGATTGTTGGATTAATAAAAATCCTTATTATGGGAAGGAAACCCTGCTCCAATTCTTAACCGTCTTATTATGAATCTCATGAGCCACAACGATGCCCTCAGATGTTAACCAATTAGTTATGCATAGATGAGTTTTATTAGTTGCTACGGTACAGTTTAATTATCATAGCTGACAAACTTTCCAAATCCCATTGATTTCATTATTCTAGGCTGCTGCATAAAGGTGTGTTTCTGTCGGATTTTAAAATTTAGAACCCCTCACAGTCTTTTGAAGCCGCCCCCAAAGGGGGAAATGAAGATTCAGCATGAATGTTGAAGCAGGGCATGTTTGATGATCTCCCTCACGAGCGGAGAGCTAAACTTCTGATTGTAGCAATCAGAAGCAACGCTTTTTCTGTGTTCCAACTTCACCTGTGCACTTTTCTCTGAGTGCGCTTGTTTTGACTGTGTCAGTTTATCTTCTTGTTTGACATTCTATCAATATTCAGTATTACATTTTCAACTCTCAGCGGAGAGTATTAAAAAAAGAGAACATGTTTCCAACTGCATGTGAAGAGAGAAAAGCTGCCGGTGGAGTTCATGAATCTGACAAACAGAGAATTCAATATTTCTTGTTCATTGAACAGAATAGTTTCTGGATGTATGATTTTCACTTACAGGTCTTACTGTTAAATGTCTGTGTGTATGATTCATTTGGTTATTCTCATTTGGTGGCATAGAGCCCCATTAATAAAATCCATTCTATTATTAAAGCAGCACCAACACCGCTTGATTACTTTTCTTTCTATTCTGCTTCGCCTGCATCTCTTACAATTCTACAAATGCCGGTTGTTTGGAGACCTCCACCGATATAATTTCCCACTGAGGTTTAACCAGTCAGCATGAGTTAACTACAGGTCGCATTCAGCAACTACCGGGCCATTTTCTAGTACATTTCCCCAAGGCATTTGGTTGGCATTTTGGTTTTTGAAAATGGCCCGGAAAGTGGTCCTTTCTGGCAGGCCTGATGAAATAAAAGCCTATTTCAATAAACAATAGCGCTACTTTGCCGCAATGCAGAGGCAGCATCAGGGAGCCTTTGGTCCTGCATAAGTGGTCAACCTGTGGCAGTAATGTGGTGCAATCATATGTTTTTCACAAAAGGTAACGCAATGGTGGTATAAAGGGGGTGTGGGGGTGGCTGACACACCATCACGGACATCCTTTTAGCTTGGACGTAGCTTGTTTTTTATCCCGATAGGGTGTTCTACAGTTGACGTCGCTACGCAAGGGCTTCTGGGTAGGGTCATACAAACAAACCGCATTTGGCAATATATATACACTTTCAGAGTGCTTTGACATCGATGTGAAGGCATAAAATGGAGGAAGTTGTGTTGACGGAGAAAGACATACCAGGGGCTTTTCTTGATGGCGACCCTGCTAATAATCGATTGCCAGAACAAAAAAAAAAAGCCTTTTTTGTGCACGTTTGGGTGGACATGCTGTTTGGCCAAGACATTCAGCTGGACTACTTCGTTAGCACCGCTGCCTCCTGGCTAACTCTCCTCTGCTTATACTGCTGCCCCTCCTGGATAACTCCACGTCTGCGAGCGTTGCTAGGACCGGCGGCTGGTCATTCTTGGATGTAGGACCTTTCCCTCCGGGAAAATGTAAGGAACAAATGTACATGCTCTTCTTGATCTGCTCCATACAGTTAAAATCCACTCTTCCACATAAAAACTACCACCGCTTTGCTTTTTCTGTCTTCAGCTTAGCTCGTTTCCTGCTGTTTCATGTGGTCACGGACATTACCCGGCTTTGGAAAAGGGATAAAAAGTCCTCTCTGACATCCGATAAGGGTATCTAGAGTCTGATTAGCACCTCCCCCAGCAGCAACGCTTAGTTCTTTGCTGTTTGAAAATCTTTAGGAGACGAAAAAACAAAAAATGCCCGCTTGCTTATATGATCCTGCATCCCAGAGTGCTTTGCGACGTTACGTCACGACCTACTTTTAGCTACTGTAGAAAACGCTATTGAAGCCACGCTCCTTAAGTTTTTCCGGGAGCCACTCCAAAAGGTGACTGTCTTCGTGAACTGTCTTGCGATCTGTTTTCTAAAGGCGAGAAGCTCCCAGATCTCCGCATTGCTCTATTTTGCCATATCAGCTGATACTCTTTACAAATGCGAAAGGGACTCCCTATGATTACTTGCATTTTAAATATTGTTGCCAGCCAGGGCTGGGCAGAAATTCCACGTTATCGTGATGTCACCGTCTGTTGCGCAAGGGCGTGATCTTCATTCAGAAGTCTGGCGTCGTGGTAATATTACTATCAAGCTTGGCGGCATGAATGTCGCAATATTCTCGCCTCACCATGGTACCTCTGCACTTTCAAAAGACACACCAAGTTGGCAGGATTACCCTGATATGCTGCTATGGTGGCTCTTTTGAAAGCGGCTGGAGACTCGTACTGTGTAGGTCCGGTATAATTACCTGGAAGTTCCAATAGTGGAAATGGGCCTATTGAGCTACAGATTGATGATGACTTTGCAGCAGTTCTTCCAATGCTACGTGCATCAACATCTCTCATCTATATCATTCTTTAGATGATACTTTCTGGCACAGCGAAACTACACTTTCCTAAATTGCTCATTTTGTTTGTTAAATGATTCTTTTTCCATTCATCTCTGTATTAAGAGAAAGCACTACATCACTTTGGAGTTTATCGTTCTCCCCAAAGATTAAAATACAAGAAGCCATCTTTAAAATTGTTTAATTATTCTTCATTTTCCTCCATTGTTTTAATTGGACTGTTGCTTAGATTTTAGCGTGTGCTTTGTTGAAATCATCATTTGGAGAGCTGAGCTGATTGTTTGTCCACAGAGTGTTTACTTTATACACACTGTTTGTATTGTCATGGGAAATATTGTTTGAGTCATTATGTTGCATTAATCTCCACTACCAACAGGTTAATATAGCCTGTTTTTCAGTACACACACACACACACACACACACACACACACACACACACACACACACACACACACACACACACACACACACACACACGCAAACCTCCATATTTAATACGAGCAATAAATCTGTATCGACTTTATTTCTCTACTGTGATAATAGTAATGGCAGATAAAGCAAAGCAGATCCGTGGCTCAAAATATTTCCCCAACTTGGCCAATTCCCAAGAGAAGCAGAATAACAATTGCTATTTGGTCTTTGCCAGAAGCCACATTCAAAACAGATTTTCTGGCCGCCTCACTTGTCTGTTGCACATTTGTCACTGTTAGCAGAACATTCCCAGCTGCTCCTCTGTCTGCAGTCCCTGGTCCTTTGGGTATTGGCTGTTAGGGCATTCATTACAGCATGTTTGTTTGGGCTTCACATATTTCACGTACAACACACAGCAATAAAACTATCAAATACCAACAATTGGATTCTGAGTTCAGAGGTAATATTTAAAGAAAAGAAAAGTAAAGACTTTTTACATTGATTAACTGTGTCAATAAAACAGTCTGAACTCGCACCTGCAAAGTTTTCTCGCTCACTTGTTTCTGAGCTCACGGTGTGGCTCTGCCAGTCGCTGCGCTGTCTCCTTGACGAAGGATATCCTTGACGCTTTATTGATTTCTATCCCCCTCATCACGTCTGGTTTTGAATCAATTCATGGGACGTTTTGCGAGATGCATTGATCTTGCAAGTCCTCACCTATCTTCATCAACAATCAGTGAATATACAACAAGGGTCAATGTGCTTCATTCTCATTTGTTGGCATAGAGCCCTGTTAATAAAGTCTATTCCAGCTAAGCCTCTGCTACTGCAGACCTTTGACTCTTTGCCAGTTTAATAACAGTAAAATGTTCTTTATAATAAAGTACTAGTATTGCAAAGTTTCAGCTGTTATAAATAATCAATTTTCTTAACCAAACAAATGTTCCTTGCAACTTTACATAGCAAAATGGAGAAAATTGCCATCAGTTGTTTTTGTTGAACATTATGGCTTCAAAACTCTGGTGCACATTCGAATAGACTTGAGGACATACAGATGGAGCATCAGATGCAGTTTATTTCAGTTGAGCTCTATTTAAGCAGGTTGATTGATGTCAAAGTGTTCTTCTAGTCAAATCTAAAGTTTGCATTATGCCCTGTACATGTATGTAGAGGAAATTTTTTATTAATGTTATTGTATTTACATGAACTAATACTATGTGTACTATGTGGAGGAGTAAGGATAATAGGATTACATAAAATGAAATGTGACTAATTCATTGAGAATTAAAATTGTAATTGGGTTTTGCCTTTTATTAAGACAATTTTAAATCACATTATTGAACAAAATATCATCTATTATTGCAAATGGCACACAGCCATTTTCTTGCAACTTAATAGTGATAGCAGCATTATAGCTGCAGCTAATGATTATTTGTACAGTCTACTAATATTTTATTAATAGTTTATTCCAATTGATACCAGTTTCTATTGGTCCACCTTCTGTTCTGAGCTACTAGTCTGCCCTACTCTCCACTATTAATCCACCTTACATTTGATTACAAACAAAAACAGCACAGCCTGTCTTATTTGCTACAACTCCAAACATAAAAAATTAATTTTGCTCAACAATCCATTACCTCTGCACCAGCGTTCTTGTAGTGTGTAGTGTGCACCATTTTCACATGTGCTTGGGTTTTGATTCTGCTTTCTGTGTCGTCTTCTCTGCCTACTACTCTAGGTTTATGCATGATAAATAATAATGCTGGAAATGGAGCAAATAATTTTGAAGCACTCAAATCTGAATGTGTGTTCAAAGCAAGCACATGACTCATTCTTGAAAGAGACATCGCTGTACATGCCCTTAGTAGCACTTCATGGACCATCTTAGGGTGGCAAGAAAGCGCTTTCTGTGTCACCTTCACAGACACTGGGACACTGATATAGTGTTTCATCATTCTACTGTCAGCATAGATGGCTGAAAAACACTTTGTCATTTTGACATTGGCTTCTGTGGTTTGACCTTTTTGTGTTTGAGAAATCAGCAACTCTACTGGGTGACCAATACTTTCTATTTTTTTGTGCTTTTGGTTTGATCTCGCTTCATCAGTAATCACGTTCAAGTTCAACTTTATTTATATAGCACCTTCACATGGCTCAAGGGCCAAACAAAGTGCTGTACACCATTGTAGAGGCAAAATTTACACATAAAAACATAAAAAAGACATAGAATAAAACAAACAACTATCAATGAGCACATTCTTTTTTCTTTGTTTCTTTCAATTCTAAGGATAAATGAAAAATTTGTATACTTTAGCTAAAGGAAAATAGGACAGCACTTACATTTTTCCCAAGTCAAATTGAGTGCATGATCAAATTGGATGTAAATCTACTGTGTAAGTAAAAGTCATTTTGTTCAAAGCTCGATTGAAGCGGGGAGTCTGCTGTCTCTTTAGCCCATATTTTGTCCATGGATTGGCCATGTGTTTTCCAGAATGATGAGCAGGGATTCTGACAGCTCTGTGAAGTTATGTAGGAGGACAGGTTTAGTGTGGATGACTCATGTCTGACCTATGACTGATGGACACAAACTCCTGTCAGCCTTCAACTCCATCTGCTTTTTCCATTTTTTTTGCTTCCATTTTGCCTTAGTGCAGTAAAATAAACAGTACCAGCTGGAGTCTCTCCAGCTGAAGCACATATTTCATATTTGACAAAGTCATGCACACATGCACCATACTTGTTTTGTAGAGCTTGGAACAGTAATCTTTTTGTCATTTGAGATGAGGAAAATACAGAGATTGAATAAAATTTTCGAGCCAAGCAACATGAATCCGAAGACATTAGTGTTAGTACCAACTTTTTGGTAAAAAGTTTGAAAATGTTATTGTGCAAACTATGTACAACTTCCTGTAGTTAACTATTTAAAGCATCGTGTGCACATTTTCAAAGCATATTTATTTCCTAATCTTCACTACAATTGGTCCTATCGTTCTTCAGAACAATCACATAAGGTATCAGATGGCTTTGATTTTCAAATACTTATCTGTCTCGGACGATCAAAAGCTGTGGGGAAGCTGCCAGGAAGCAGCTGAGGTCACTTATTTGCAGCATTTTAACTGATCACAAACAAATTTAGTCGGGGACCCTTCTTAGGGGGAAATGGCACCTTCTGGCTACAATCAGCACTATGGTAAGAACAATGCATTTAAGTGTTGTCGTCTGTCAAGTTTCCAGTGGTGAAACCTATCATACTCATTTATGATTGACAAATGATCAATAAGAATAGCGGCATTGAATATTTATTTTACATTGTTACAATATTACTGGGCAGCAGTAGCTCAGGAGGTAGAGGCAGGTTGTCCAGCAATCGGAAGGTTGCAGGTTCGATCCCGGCTCCCACCAGAGAATGCAGCTGTTGTGTCCATGAGCAAGACACTTAACCCACCTTTCCCGCTGGTAGTGGTCGGAGGGACCGGTGGTGCCTGTGTACGCCAGCCTCGCTTCTGTTTAAATGTTGTAGCTCGTCACCGCCAGTGTGTAAATTGCCTTGGGGGGTTGTAAAACCCTAAAAGGTGCTATATAAATACAGGTCATTTTAATTTTTGGTTGTCATGGGGATTGGGCTAATATGTCATTTGCCACAGTCGGATAAGTTTAAACAAGATGCTAAATGTATTCAAAATTACAAACACATGCTGTAATTGATGTTGTTTTAGCTTCCATATTCTTATCAAGATATTTCTTGTGAAAGCAAATGAACGCAAAATTAAAAGAGGGAAAATACTTTGGACTCCAACAATAAAGTCTTTTCCATTACAAAACTTTATTCAGGGAGTTTAGGCTTATGGTACATAATCATAGATTATTAATTAAGATCAATCTACTTCCATGAATTTTAGGCTCTTATGACATATTATATGCTTACTTTTCTACATCTGCGTTGTCTTGATGGAGACGCCTCATAAATGTCTGCCTTAAAATTAAACTTTGAAAATTAAGGAAATAAATGAGACCAGGATTTTGGTAGCTTTCTCTGTCCAAAAAACTGAATTAATGTCACTAGATCACCATCTGCTTGGAGATTTTATGACACTAAATCTTCTTTAATTACTATAATTCTCTGATGCTTCTATGCAGATTTACTCGAAAGAGTATAATCGCTATGTTGTGTTTTTAATGTGATGTTACATTTAAATAAGTTATATTCAAATCTTTTTTTTTAGTATACAGATATGCCAAACATTAGTTTTCTAAAGCAGTTGAGAAGAAAGTCTACGTTATCCGCCCATATCTATGAGAAAACACACCAACATAGACTCAAACACAAATATACTACAATCTGCCATCTTCAATCCCTGACTCATTCTGTTATTTAGTATCTTCTGGCTAGTTGCATAGACTTGGGTCTCTTGACTCCCCGTGGATATTTGACAAGAGGCCAACAAGAGTGTTATCTCCCATCCTTTATCATCTCAATTTTCCATTCATTCTTCCCTCCATCCCATCATTTCTGTCAAGGTGGTCCCTTGACACAGTTTCTTCATCGGTTTCTGAAAGGGCAGATGCTCAGGGACACTTTCTCAAAACAACTGTTGAGAAACCGTCACTGCCTGACACACAGTGCAAGGCAATTTAATTCATAACACACACTACGAGGCCCAGGTGGGCCTCTAAACCTTCAGGTTTTCTAAGAGGATTTCTCTTACTTAGTTTTTGCTCAGTGGTTTCACTGTCCCCGAGGCTTGTTGTGTTTTGCTCTCATGCATTCATTTAAATACGTAAAAATAAAATCTTAAAGCATGTCTCTGCCTGGCCTTTTTTAACTCAATGCATCTCCTTGGTAGCCTGGCAAGCCATCCTATATATGTGAATATATAGTCTGGCCACGAACCATTGACGGCTCTCAGTCGTGAGGCGGGATCTACGGTTGTCTTTCAAAATGTCAGCACGCAATTGGATAGCGCTAGGACCAATCAGAGTAACGAACAACGTGACGTAATCACAGCAACGGAAAAGCGAGAGGCAGCAATGGCGTCTAACATCAATGATTTCTGTCGTTTTTGTATGAAAAGCATGTGAATATCAGGTGTACTGGGACATTGCACTACTTTGTTTGATAAAAATAAGAAGCTGCTAAGTATATCAGACAGACTTACGCACGTTGGAGTCTAAATAATCCAATGTTGATGACAAAGCCGTTTCAAAAGAACGTGGCTCCGGCGATGGCGCCATGTTGCTTGGGTTCGCGGCCGCAGCGCTGACGTCATCGGCTACTCCCGCTCTGTGATTGGCCCAAAATATAGAGCGCTGTGATTGGCCCAACCAAAACTATAGCGAGCTGTGATTGGACAGCCACAGGCTGCGAGGATTCCAATGAAGCGTGCCTAGACCAAACTCTGCAAAGCAAGATTTGGTCTAGTTCACTAGGCTATCTCCTTGGTTCTTTTTTTTAAAAGAAGGCATTACTTTACGTATAGAGAGCCTAAGTCTCCTCCCTTTCCGGTCGGCTCATGGGTCCGCTTTGCCTAACATCCTGAATCACACATATGTTGTACTTCAATTGAAATAAAAAGTAACAATGTGTGTTTCAACCACACCTGTCACTTACTTTAAGATTTATCAGCTTGTAAAAATTCGTAATTACTATGAATACAAATCAGACGTCGGCACGTCGCATATATGATGTCACCACAGAATCTCCTCTGCCCTAGCGTAGCTGCTACTTACCACATGGCATGACTTATGATGGTTCTTTCTTCCTGAAAGGAAAGAAGGATTCAAAGCTTGCTGAACTCACAGCCATTTTTTGGGAAATACCCGGCTACGTGTGGACAGGGCCTTCAGTCTCCCTATAAAGCAACACTCAGGGTCTTCAATTTGCTGTATAATTGTGACATAAAAGTCTCTCTTATAGTGACACACACTTAAAAACAAGAATATTCAGACAGTAGTTTATATTAAAGTATAAAGTGCATCCCCTCTGTTGTATTTCATGTATAAAGTAAATTTTAAGATAATCCATGTAGTTTTTAGGGTATTCTTTTTTAATACAGCTTCAAATTGCAGGAATGTTGAACAAATATCCTCTTTACTAGAACTTTGTTCCCCTCTCTTTTCCAGGTACAAGTTGATACGGAGACGAGTCATCTGGTTAATAGGGCAGTGGATCTCTGTCAAGTTCAAATCTGACCTCCGACCTTTGCTCTATGAGGTGATTCTGGGCCTCATGCAGGATCCTGACCTGGTGGTAAGGCAGCTACACACATGCACACTGTTGGTTTGCTCTGTAGAAAGTACCACATGTGCAATCATTGGAATTTCGAGAAAGTTATGGTTAACAAAGTCACTTTTCATTTTCCTGAAGTATCAAAACAAATGTTTGCAAACTTGTGTCACTTTAAAGAAAAATGCATGCGATCGGGGAACATTTAGCACCTACGTTGTAACAGTCAGATGAGTTTGCAACACCTCATTCATTAGGCATTCTCTCTTTACGCTAGGAGGTTTTGTTTTTATTAAATGTACTTTTTACAAAAGGTAAAAATGTAACTAAGTATTCATGACAACGTTAAGATTTTAGTTTACCATTACCAACACTTGGTCTTTTAGCTGATTTCTATTCTGGGAAAAGTGTTTGTTAGTATTCCATAGTCATCCTCGACACAAATTACATTCCTCCACTATTGAATTTCATGAGTCGATTGTTGGTTTTAATTAGAAGTGAGTTTGTATGAAAGAATATGGAACACTCCGAAATGCAGTTCAGGGAAATCATATAAAATATTTAGAACCGTTTGGTTCAAATTCTGTCTGATTATATGTCTTGTTTTATAATTAGGTTTATGAAAGGAGCTTCCAGATGCATGTTTATTGGCCTTTCTTTTCTATACACAGAACAATGTGATTATTATGCAAATTCCCATCTGAGGCAGGTGGTGTTATGTATTGACAGTGGTTGCTTTGCATGTCACCAACATGACACAAAATACTGCAAGGCAGACTTTCACGAAACTGTATAAAGAGGCAGAACATGAGCAAGGTGAGAAACAATTAATATTTTATGTGTATCTGAGGGTGAAGGTACAGTACTTTTTGACAGCAATGTTCTCGCATATCATCAGATTTTCATGAATGCAGGGGAATAGGTGGGCGCAACACCAGACCAGATGAATTATGATGCATATACAGGTCTTTTTAGTAATTGTAAAACAGAGCTTTGACTTTGTTGGAGGATTCTCTCTCTGGAAACCATTTAAATTACCCTGTAGCTGGGATTACAACATAATTAGGATAATAGCCCTCGTAAGGCTGAACCCACGCTAACACTAAACTCAAATTCTATAAGTGTAATGGAACAAAGCGTAATTAAAAGAACCATATTTATGTCTTTGACTCATAATTTCTTGATGCCAGTAGTAACATATTGGGTAGATCATTTGTTTTACATGCTTTAGTGAATGAAATCTTTGAGAACAATTTAGATGGCAACATTTCATGCTTTCTTGTTAATTGGGGTTTCAAGTACAATGGTGGATTGAGAAGTTTCAGGCAAGAACGTTTGAAAGAAATAAGACAAATAGCAGATGGTTACACAAATGGTCAGTTTTATGTACAAAATGTGATATCCACGTCTGCAGTGATGCGGGTGTTGTACCGGTCTGTCGTGGTGAAGAGAGAGCTGAGCTGAAAGGCAAAGCTCTCCATTTACCAGTTCCTACCCTCAGCTATCGTCACGAGCTTTGGGTAGTGACCGAAAGAATGAGATCGCGGATACAAGCAGCCGAAATGAGTTTTCTCCACAAGGTCTCCCTTAGAGATAGGGTGAGAAGCTCATTCATCCGGGATGGGCTCGGAGTAGATCCACTGCTCCTCCACATCAAGAGGAGCCAGTTGAGGTGGCTCGGGCATCTGGTTAGGATGCCTGCTGAACGCCTCCCTAGTGAGGATTTCCGGGCACGTCCAACACAGAGGAGACCTAAAGGAAGACCCAGGACACGCTGAAGGGACTATGTTTCTTGGCTGGAAAGGGAACACCTTGGGATTCCCCCAGAGGAGCTGGCCCAAGTGTCTGAGGAGAGGGAGGTCTGGGCCTTTCTTCTTAGGCTGCTGCCCCTGTGACTCGACCCCGGATAAGCGAACGAAAATGGTTGGATGGATGTAATATCCGCAATTTACAATCATACTTATTTAGTTCATCAGTTCAAATGTATTTTTATTTTTTAAATCTATTGGGTATATTTAAATTTGACCAGTGATATTCAATTACTAGATGCTCCATTTATCGCCATTTTATCCTTCAGTGAAGCTAAATGAATATAAAGAGTACTCATGCTATAAATTGGAAATTGCTCCAAGGTTTATGAGGGTAATTACAGCTTTTAGAGTTTCAGTGCTCTTTCTTCACACAAGCTACCTCTTACATCACTGCCCAGCTCACCAATCATGTTGTGGCCTTTGATCAATATTGCCCTGGCCAGTTTGATACTCTTGGACATAATGAATTATTGATTATAAACTTTTAATGATGCTAATGGGGGAAAACTACCTTCTATCACTTCGTCCAGTTCATTATCATGATGTATGTTGCGTTACTCTGGTTCTTGTTGCTTGACAGGAATGTAAATTCCTGCAATTGTGTTTAATTTCACATAGCATTGTTATAGATTCAATGATTAGATTTTTTAACAAGAGCCAATGAGACTTTATTTTACTTTATTTTGCCTTATTGTGTTACAATTTTATTTTATTCTTTAGAAAATTTGAAGAATTAAGGAAAGGGGAAGGTTGTACATACATAATTGTATTGACTTTTTAGTTACACATTATACTGGCTGATTTAGCAATGTGTAGCTTAAGATGGGAGTCAGTTAACCAGTGATCAAAGTTAGTCATTGCTGAGGTGAGGTTACTAGAGGCTTCCACAGCTGTCTTTGCTGGTGTAAAAAATAACAACATCTTCAGCATACATCAGACTATGAACATTCTGTCATGACTGTGAGAAATGTGTTAAAAAACAGCATGAAGTGTATTGGTCCTAGAACTGACCCCTGTGCTGTTCTGGGAGATTTTACTCCATCTGATATGACGTATTTTTCTCTACTGGATGGGTATGAGACAAACCAAGCCAGTGACTGAGTAGAGACATTACAGTGGGGCCATTGAGCATTACGATTAACAAAATCGAATACTTTTTTTTAAAATCCAAAAATACCGCTCCAACACACCTTTTGGCAACACACTGATTGGTCTGTAGTTAGATATGTTGGATTTGTATCCAGCTGTACAAATTGGGATGACTATTGTGAGTATCCAGGCCCTTGGGACAACCACATTCTTAAAAGATAAGTTTATTAAGTTTGTCAGAGGTTGTACTATCTGGTTCTGAAACCCTTGTCAATTACTCACCAAAACAAAATTGGTGCTCTAATCAAGACCACCTAAACTGAGGTCAAGATCAAGATAAATGTGTATCAAAACTAAGACCAAAACTTAATGTTTTTAGAACAACCACAAACATATAAGACCATCAACTTAAAGATCTGGATTCAGACTTTTACAGTCCATTTACTCAACAAAATAAACTGATCAAAGGAAAAAACAAAACAATTTGATGTGCACATAACTGTTTTCTGATGCCATCTGTATTTTCTCACTCAGAACATAGCCCTGGAGTGTTCTAAGTTTTATCTGAAATTATTGGTGTAGTATTATTAAATGAAGTCCAATTCTGGGGGTGGGAGGGTGGCGGTCATACCAGATGCCATCTGCAATGGGATTAGACATTTCAAGTCCCTCAGCCCGGTGAAGACGACCACCGCTTTCATCAGGACTGAGAAAAAGACAACACTTGCTGCCAGCAGCAGCTGCTCTGGCCTGCTGCCAGTAGCACAAAGAGTGAAAGTATGGGGTTGTTGAAAGACTAGAAATAAGTAGTGATCATAGGAGAAATCATGATGGTGATGGAATACGATGCGTGGTTTTGGAAGCTGCACCGACAGCCCTAGAGGAAACCTTAAGGTGAAAAGCTTGGAATAGTATTGTGTGCATTGTCAATAATTAAAACCTGCAATACGGCGCTCTGGTTCCAGAATGGGCATATGAATAATTCAAACAAAGATTGTTTCTGGTTTTGATCTATGACATTTGCGCTCTAAGTCACTGGTCAAATACACATTAGTTATATTTGGAGTAAAAATGCATTGCAGTGCTTGTGCACTAAAGATTTCAGAAGATAACATTTGTTTCCGCTGCTACTCGTACATACAGAAATTACACCCGCTAATGTACCATTGACATGCACACATTTTGTGCTTGAAAGAATCGGCAGTAATTGAGTTCTCAGCCCCTCACCTTTCTCTGCACTCATTTACTTTCCTTAATCTTCTCCCCCCGTTCAGAATGCCGACCCTGGTGGAAAAATCCACCCCCGTTGCTCTGACTCCACCACATTGCGCTGGTGTTGTATAAATGTCACGCTGCAGTGTCCTATTAAGGAAAGTGTTTTGATTTAGGAAATCTATTTTTAAGTGTTATGAGTAATAAGTCATAGTTTAATTTTCAAGACACTACGATCCACGATTAAAATGTTCTGCAAATGCATAAAACATCTAACAGCATTTGAAAAATAAACTATAAATGTCTGGTTTCATAATATTTTTCTCTTCCACATGGCTGACAGTACAATGCTGTGACGTTTGTTAGAAAACGTTCAGGTTTCAGAAGCTGTTTTCAAACAATGCTGAGGCTTTAGAACCTGTTGTTAAAGGATCCTGAGGTCTGAACAGCTTTGGTGGAAGTAAATGATGTTATTTATTTACTCTTTATTCCTTTGTGCAGCTATTACATGCTTCTGATGTGTATTGTTTTAGTTCTGAAAATATTTAAATCCAGTCTTTTCCTTAGCTTAGTTCCTAACAAACTCAAAATATGACCTCCTTACATATTTATCCTCTGCAGCAGACACTGTTTTATTTAGCTTTTGTAAATAAACCTTTTTATTTTTTCTTTTCCTTCACAGGTGCGGATTGAAACAGCTACGACACTAAAATTGAATATCCTTCCTGTAATGGTCTTTTGGGCTTCTGCTTGTTTTGTTTTTGAAAACTCACTTGATCATTAAAGGTGGGGTGGATGATGTTTTTCAGGAGCATTTATTGCCATATTGCTTGAAATGCTCTTCATATATAGCAACCAATAAATCAAATGTTTTGTCAACAAAAAGGAATCATTTTAATTGCCTCTGAAACGTGAAACAAACCTAATCCAATAATTTTGAACATCTCATTCTAAATGATTGGATCATGATCCATCCATCAAACTGCCCTTTGACCTCCCACCCCCACCCTCATCTGCACATACCCTTCTATGTGCATGAATCACACATTCTTGGTGTGGAGCAGATGAACAGGAAGCGAAGCCATAAAAACACTACACTATCTTTGCTAGCGTGCTACATAGTTATACAGTTACGTTGGTCTATTACGTTTGGAAATATGGCCAAATAAGAGGCAAGAACGAGGTAAAAGTGTAATACTGAACCCTTGAGAACAAGAACTGTGCTTTCCAGTATTCTGAAGGCGCAGCTTAAGGGGGGGACACATGAAAAAAGGAGATTGGAGCTTTGACTTGTGTACTTTTAAAAATTAGCTTGGTTAAACGGCAAGAAAAACATCTCCCATTCCACCTTTAACAGCAAACAAATGTTTTAGCATCTGCAGGAGAACCGTTTGCATGAACACTTTAATTTAAACCTTAACTCATGATCACCAGTTGATGACTTTGAGTTCAGGACAGAACAATTCCTCCCAGTGAGTATAGTTTTTAAATGATCTTTTTTTAAATCTCATTTTTTAAAGACCCAAAAATGAAGCATTTGTGGTTTATTTTCTGTTTCTTATCTAATGTGACCTTTCTCTGTTCTCAGTACCTGGAGTCCATCTTTGGGCTGCTCTTCCAGTTGTTGCAGCAGGTGACAGAGTGTGACACTAAAATGCAGGTTCTTCACGTCATCTCCTGTGTGATCGAGAGAGTAAACATCCAGGTGAGACATGAAACCACGGTGTTTAGAAAGTGGGTCACATTCTGCTGGGTGTCTGTTATCTTCTGGATCATGTTATAGAGATATTCTGCTTTTTTGTGATGATACATGCAGATTAGATTCTGGATGGGAGTAGGTAAGACTTAAAAAGCTAGATTAAAATCATTAGTCATCTTTTTTTCTTCTTGACCACAAGTATAAAACAGTGGAACCACTCAGGTGGCCTGACATGAACACTTAAATTTCAAGGCGTTAGACAGTGTAAATTAAAGTTTATTTATATAGCACTTATCACAGAAAGAAAAATCACAAAGTGCTTCACAAAGAACAACAAAACAAATAGTCATAAAATGATCATAAGAACAAAACATCATAAAATAAAGATGAAAGCTAATTAAAATCAGAAAACACGACAATTAGAAGCAGTTTTAAATTCATAAAATTATAAAATGATCATAAACCAAACTACAAAAATATCATAAACATCAGAGAGATTACTAAAAAGTCCATTCTACAGATGAAAAAAGGAAAAACAGAAAGGATTTAAGTAAAAGCAGCTTTAAAGCCCCATTCCTGAACTTTGCGGATATATGCTCTTTGTCGCTCCCTCTCAAGGCTTGCTGCTTAATGTCACTGTCGTAAATTCAAATCTCTCTCTCGGGCATAAGAGGCATGTTTACATCACTAATGTCAGGCAAAACAACAAAAACAAACTTTTCCACCTCCACACATTGAATAAATAGTTTTATCAGGACTGTATAACAACTTTATGCCCGACCAAACACAATAACCCATGAAATCATTTATTACCTACCTATCCATTAGCAGCACGGCTAGGTCAGAGTCCGTAGTACATGCTGTTCTTTCTAAAAGAGCTCTCCAGCGAGGAAAAGACGGCCCAATAATAACTCTGGTCTTTGCTCTTGCTCTATCACGTTCTCCTTTTCTTTTCATATATTCCTCTGATAAGGGATTTCTAGCTTTCTTTGGTGAATCTGCCACTGCTAAACCACGAGTCTACGTTATGCAATTTTGGCAAGCCAAAGGGATCAAAAAATTGCACGTTCTAAACTTGCATTATGTCCGCCAAAACGCTCGTTCAAGACGTGCGTTTTGGCGGACATAATGCTCGCTTTTAGAACACGCGTGTTTTTGCCCCTTTGGCGTCAAAACGCGTGTTCAAGACGTCCATTTTGGCGGACATAACGCGCGCGCGTGTGTGTGTGTATATATATATATATATATATATATATATATGTATATATATATATATATATATATATATCCCCCCCACCCAAACCTTTCCCTTAAAGATATTGACATAAATCCACTACAAAAATTGCTTTCATACTAGTGAACTGCCTTTCTGCTTAAGTCTAAACCACCCTGACTAAACTTGTAGAGTCAATAAAAGGTCCTATTAATATTCTAGTTCCCCTCACAGGGGATTTTAAACCCACAAAGAGTGGCAGCAGTTGAGAAGAAAAAAAAATAGGCAACGAAACCACAAGTGCAGCCTGAGTTGAAATGAACACGGTGACAGATATGAGATTTAGCCCCTTTTCTGCTGTCAATCTCACAAATGTCACCCTAGGCTGGTTAGTGGGTCTGTTTTTCTCACTCTTTATCTCCCTCCTCAGGGCTGTATGTCGCATTTCTGTTTTTACTGTTCCAACCCAGCTTATAACCCACCCCTCTTGAAGGTGTAATTGAGCAGAGAAGAAAGATAAAAAATTCTCGGTGTGGGGTCTGCAGCCACTAAAGGGAAAGCGAAAGGTTAGCACAAGTCAGTATTTAAAGGAAGGCAGACCACCTTTGAAGTTCTTAATTGGTGTATTAATCAGATTTCTCAAAAATTGTCTTTACGCACAGGAATACACCTACATTCTCACTTCAAATTCAAAATTTACATGGTAATAAGAGTGATAACATTCATGTGGAACTACCAAATATTTCTTCTTTTCATTTGATTTCTTTTTTATTGTTAAAAATATCAGAAATACTCAGTATGGAGGTACTTGAGATTCATGCACAAATAATGCAGAATGGACTACAGAATGAGTAAAACTACTCGGGTTGTTTTGTTCTGGTACAAAGAAAGTAAAGATTGAGTAGGTTAGAACATGTGCTGAGTGTAGATAGACTCTATGTGAGAGACGGGTATTGAAGATTAAGCTGCCTGGCAAAGAGATTAATGGATGCAGTGAGGGGAAAAATAACATGCATGGAATAACAGAGGTAGACTTCCAGCCAGGACAGGAGAAGAAAACATGATCACTCGAGGTGATCTGTAACATGCAACAGAAAGAAGATATTTCAACCCAAGACATAATTTTTGCTCTAATGTTGATGCCTAACTGCCCTGGAGGAGCTAATTGAGACATCAGTGTGTTAGTCAAATTATCTTCCCTAGGAAAATCGCAGGAAAATACCATTTTGGAATATAACCTGGAATGCAAGACAAGTTGGTGTATTTTGAAAAAGAGCAGCATTTTTTCACTCAGTGCGGTTCCATGCAAATCTACATCAATGTATGGCAATAATTGAGCTAATACCTTAACCAGAATGGGAGTCTTTTATACTTGTTTACACATTTGTTAGAACATTGATCGACTCCGCTATGGTAGGTGGCATCATGCTCCTTAGCTCGATTAGGAGTAGGCCAGTTCAATTTGACTTCAGCCGGACTAAGGTGTTTACATATATTTCAAAAGTCTGAATTTAGTCTCTCTAATGCAATAATTTGGTTTTCTCTTACTGCATGTAAATCCACGGACTGTTTGACACATTTGCTCTACAGGCAGGTCAGTAGACCCCTGTAAGGCTTTCACTGCTAATCTTAGCTGCTCTTTAATGTTTATCAGGCTTGATTTGCTGAAATAAGAACGTTCAGTAACTGTGCCTACAGAGCTGTGCAGGTATTTTTCCTTAGCGTACTGTAATTCATTCATCAAATTTAGAGTTAAACTAATTTGTTACAGAAAAAAAGGGGCAAGCTGATACTTTTCTTCAGGGATGCAGTAGAGGGTTAAGTCACATTTGTTGACATGGAAACAAAATAATGTTCAGTGACAGTTTTCTTCTTTTTTTTACCCTCATAATCATGCTGCTGCCTGTGGGCCAGGCAGTGTTGTCATTGATCCCATTTTGTTGCTTAATGCATTGAAAGATTTCTTTGGACTTTCAGGATTTCTAAGAAATTGCATATCACATATAATCTAATATTCACAGCCTTTGCGGTAATTATGCAAGCTTTCAGAAAGTGGTGAACCTTTCACCATCTCCGTTCTGAAAGATCCAGCCTGTCTGGGGGGTTGTTGAATCGAATTTTGCAGTGATAAGTGCCTTTTGTTTCCCCTTTCTCTTTGTTACTCCCCTTCAGATCCGGCCTTACGCAGGCTGTCTGGTTCAGTACCTGCCCTTGCTCTGGAAGCAGTCGGAAGAACACAACATGCTTCGATGTGCCATACTTACTACACTCATCCACCTTGTCCAGGTAAAGTCCTTTTATGAGTATCACTCATGTTTTATTAAAATTATATTTATAGCTGCAGACAAAAGCTTTGTTACCTTGAAGATTGACACAGCCAGCCTCAGCCTTCGGTGTGATTTGGACCCCTCTGTGGCTGCGGCGGCATCACTTGAGAGTGGCAGATGAAATGCTGAGCGATAATGACAAGCTCCCATAGAGAGAATAATGCAAGAACACATCTGGCAAACTAAATGAGAAGCATTGGGGCGCACAGTTGATGGGCCTCAGATTAATCAAGTGTGCCGCCTTATACTAATTTGATTTTGTTACAGCATACAGATTATATAGTTCGTCTCTGCCTTGATCATTTACACAAACGACAACAAAGACTCAAGTGTTATGTATTCATACGTACAGCCTGTTTCAACATAGAGCTAAGCATGCAGAATTTTGATGGAATGTGGTAACAGAATTTTATTTTTGTTTTGCATTTCTGTAAAATGTGTATTTTCAACATTAAACTTCAGTCCGTCTGGCTCTACTGTGGCCAAATCTCATCTCCTAATGATCTGGTGGAATTAAGTCAAATTCTGTAAAGGATGCTTAATTAACTCGCTTGTTTTCATACTTAGATGAATTTCACCTGGCACACACTTGCTGTTTGTGATCTAGAGGCAAGGTGGTGCCAGCTGAGAATTGAGCAAGCCTCTTTCTCTTTTACACCTACATAGATTCAGAGATAGCAAATTAATGTCAAGCTATCAGTGAAACGGTGTTGAAACACTACTCCGGATCTCCTTTGCTTTCATGCATATTCATTTTCCTACTCCAAAATATCCCAAACACGTGCAAACCAAGGGGCAAACTCTGTCTGCCAAAAGTGAAACCAATGTGGACGTGGCAAAAATTGCAGTTCCTCCCTCATCCACTAGAGGCTGGCTCCAGAAAGGAGCAAGTCCCCATTGACTCCCATGTTAAAAATGCCGAGTTCACAGCAGAAAGAAACATGTTTACAGCCTGGTTCAAAAAAACATTTTAGGTTTGAGAGGTCAACTTTGCTGTCATGACAAACCTGAAGGGGGTGAATTGTTTTGTAATTCATCAGTTTAGATCAGGGGTGCCCAATCCTGGTCCTGGAGGGCCGGTATCCAGCAGGTTTTAGTTTTAACTCTGCTTCAACACCTGATTTCAATCAGCAGGTGATTAACAGGCTTCTGCAGAGCTTGGTGAGCTGCTGCACAGGTGATTCAACCACTGAATCAAGTGTGTTGAAGCAGAGAAACCACTAAAATGTGCTGGATACCGGCCCTCCAGGACCAGGATTGGGCACCCCTGGTTTAGATGTAATTAAAGCTTGAAATTATGATTAATTTGGATAGTGTCCTTTTAATTTACAGGTAGCAGATGAGCCGCTAGCGGCGTGTCCCCCTGCCTCAGCCTCGACCTCACGTGATAGTGTTACAGCCTTAAAAGCAGGAGGTAGCAGAGTTGCTCAACTGCGGTTTTCTACCTAAACATGCCCGCCAACCTCTGTTAGCTTGGTTAGCTCAGTTAGCTCGTAGCTACATTGTCTCAGATTTTGATGGGTGTCAGTCATCTGACCCCACTCTCTCAGCCCCACTCTCAGCTTCATTTTGCTTCAGGAGTGATGTGATGCAACCAAGATGGCGGTGGTGGGCTTAAGTTCAGCTTCAGAAACCTATGGGTGATGTCGCGGAGGGTCCGTCATTAGTACAAACACACAAAAAAATTCAAAGTTGTTATTTCAGAGGATGTTTTGTGTTTTCTGTGAATAATTGAGTGCTTTTAAAGGGCAAATTGTCAGACCGTGGTTACCGTTACTGTGGTTTTCATTGAAAAGCGAGAGTTTGAGGGTGTGAAAAATATGGACATGATGTTCCAAGGGGAAATGGGGCATAATTCATAAGCAGGGCTATGTGTGGTAACTCCATGAGCCTGAGTTAATGTTTGTACAGAAAGGTGTTTAGTTGTGTGCAGTAAAAATTTATGTAAATTCAAGATTTGTCTACTTTTAAAAATGATTGACACTATTTGATTTAAAACCTACGAGAAACCTTTCCCAGAGGACGATTTTTGTCACTGCCTCCTCAGCCACTTATCTTAAATGTCATTAAAATCCAAATGACCAATAAATGAACTGTGACTCCGTTCCTGCAGTTTTGCTCCACTGTTTTCTTTTTCTCAAATAATTGAACTTAATGGACTCAAACTGTTTTAAAGGGGAGGATTTTAAAGGGGGTCATTAAATTAACATACAGTAATCCCCAAATACCCATTTCTGCCTGGAGCATGTATTTTGCAGCAAAATTAATGACCTTTGATACGAAAAGGCACTATTTCTTACATCTTCTAGCAACACGATGACAGATACTGGGAACCAATATGTCAGAGCTGTTGTACATTGAGCTTTTATAGATCCATCCCTTTGCACTGTGCTGGTCAGGCGATCTCCAGTGAACTTTAATTAGACTGGAGCACAAAAAGTACATCAGTTTTGAAGCTTCCCATCTGCACTTCCTGTCATGTTGGCATTTTTTGGCATTGACTTTCTTGCATCTTTTTCTTCTGTCAGGGCCTTGGGGCAGAGAGTAAGAACCTTTACCCTTTCCTTCTTCCTGTCATCCAACTGAGCACCGACGTAACCCAGCCACCACACATCTATTTGCTAGAGGATGGACTGGAGCTGTGGTATGGATAAACATGCAGAACACGGAACATTAAAGAGTTGCAGAGAAAAAAAAAAGAAGCCGTCCCTGAGGCAGAAATTTATAAAGCACTTAGCAATCTCATTTTATCCCTCACTTTCACGCCTACACATGAATACTGTCTATAGCTGTCTTTCTCTGTTACTCTCTCTTCTCGACGTTGTGCCATTTGCCTGTGAGTCCCCTTTCTGTTAGATCAGCCTCATTTCCTGACTCATCTTGACTCCATATTTAGAAGCCAGATGCAAACATTTTGCAGATAAGTGGTGGTTAATGAGCTCACCGTTAGATCTAGTTTAAATTGGCTTTTCACGGGCAGAAACTCCTGGTGGGCAACTAATTTGTTGATTATTTATGTGGCTCCTAATCTTGCCTTAATCTTTTTATTTTGGGAGGGAGAAGTCACCAGAACTTTTTGCTGACAAAAACATGTTCTCTTTTGAGAATGACAAGACGTTTGGGTCATCTAAGGAGACTTTGTTCAGGGTTCCTTTTATTGTGGAGCTAAGCTAGTCCTTTGTCTCTGTCCCATCTTATATCCTGCCTGATAAACAGCGGTGCCCTGTATGCATTCGGTTTGTTTACAAAGTCAATGTCATTCTTTCCTGCTTTTATCTTTCTGTGGACTTTTTTTTTGTCTGCCTTTATGTCCTTTTCAATATCTATCATGTTCATTTCATCTTGAGGATTTTCTGGTGAATTGTTAGCTCAAATGTCTCCACAAACCAACTGTAGCGAAAATCTGTCTCACTTTAGAAACAAACAACGTAAATGAAGATAGATTTAATCCATGTAGTCACTAGTTTAATATACTCTTTAGTTTATCTTTAAACCAAAAATTTATCTCATGATGAGAAATGAGCCTGTTTCAAAATACAGTGGTGCCACTTAGGCGACATCAAGGAGCAGCTTTAACGGCCAGAAGCTCCCGGATCACTCCAGTTTCACATATCCCATGATATTGTTTACATCCTGCTGCCATGGCACATTCAAAAGACACACCGTGGCGACAGCAAGACCCTGATTTGCCACCACGGTGTGTCTTTTGAAAGCTGCTATAAAAAACTCGTTAATCATGTAGATTCTAAAATAATGTTCATGTTTTCTTCTCCTGATGTCAATTTACTACAATTTCATTTAGTCTTGTCTTTTATTTTGTAATAAAATATGTAAATTCTCAGTTTTTTCACCAGCATATCAGATTTTTTAACATTTTCACACCTTTTCTTGTCCGACTTCTCTGACCAGAACACTAACTTGTTTTTCTTTCCTCCATCCTTATTCCAACACCTCCTTCTCCATGTATTATGTTTTTTCACCTCTGTGATTCCTATGTTCTCCTTCTTCCTGTCTCTGTAATTTGTTCTGTTTTATATCTCACCCTATTCTCCTTTGCCACCTCTAATCTATGCCTTCTGCACTCTTTTCTGGCAACCTCTCCCATTTCTTCCTCTCATCTCTCGTTTTACTTTCCCCGCTGCCTGCTCTCCTCATTCCCTTCCTCTTATTGTGTAGGTTGGTGACTTTGGAGAACAGCCCAGCCATCACCCCAGAGCTGCTCAGAATTTTCCAGAACATGTCAGCTTTGCTTGGTAAGCTCTCATTGGATTTATTTATTTTTTTTTATTTCTTGGTCTAGTTGGCTAGGTGTGTGCAAAATGAGTTTTTTTCCCCCTTAGAGTTTTATACATTAACATATAAATTAAATTAGCAGAAAAAATAATAGGAAATCACAGTAATGTCAAAGTGATGCAACCATAAAGACATTTTTTAATTATTTGAATAATTTAGTCTTTCTACGTATGTGCCATTCAAGCAGATGTTTCACATCAAGAATTGTTACAGTAAGGTAAAGTTGCGCAGTTTAAAAAAGAAAAAGTGAGGAAAGTTGATCAGATCTATTGTGACAAATGTAATTCTTCTAATTTTATTCCTCAGGCGGTTGTAGCTTGTAAAGATCAGAGCTGTGGCAGTTTGCTGCGCCTTGAGGCATCCGAGCTGCAGCTCTTGGTCTGTAGGCAGCCATGAAGGCTTGCAGATTGAATTGAGCCTGCTGGATGATTTATCACAAGCCCAGAGCACTGGGACACCTCTCATGCTTTTGTGTGTGTGTGTGTGTGTGCGTGTGCGTGCGTGTGTTTGGCCTTGAGTGGGATGAGGGACAGCACTGATTTAATGTCTGTACACAACGAGTGAGTCAGATTAATATGACCACATGTGTGGCCTAATTGACTTAGCTGGCACATCGGATTGCCTACTGTACGGATAGGGAATCCATCGGGCGCAGGAAACCTAAGAAGGGAAGACGACGGTCATGGATTGTAAGTGATGGTGGAGGAGGGAATTATAGAGGATCAAGAGGGAGAGCTGGATGAAATGTAACAAGGAGGCGGTAGGTGAAAATAAATTAAAGAAGTGTTCCTAAAGAAAAGGTTGTGTAAAAGGAGAGGTTATACACTGAGCTGGGACGAGAATGGATGGACAGATAAGGCAGGCCCCTTATCTTCTGCTGAACAGAAACAAGCAAAACAAAGCGCCAAACTACTTAATCTTTGTTTATTTTCTGCAAAGCATCACCTTTAGTCAGATCAAATTTTAGACGCAATAACAGAAAATTACACACGGGAGCCTGGGAGGTGACAAAAGTGATTAGAACTGAGAGGCCTTTTGAATAAAAGCGTGTGAAAATCAGCTAAGGCTTTGCAGGAGGAGAGGGGAGCGAAAGGATAAACAAATATTCTGAAATACTTTTGAAGATTAATCTCTTTATTAACCTGCAAGGAAGGCAGAGCATAGAGGTCGACTAATAACACGAATGACATTGATGCATTCCTAGAAGTCTGAGAAACTTGAGGTAGAATTGCCTGTATTTAAATGACTGATGCTGATTTTAAAAGTTTCAGTGGATGCTAATCAGCCGGCGCATTAAGTGTCTCTGATGATGGAGTGAAGACGGGGTGACACTGTTGAATTAGAAAGAGAACAGATATATTCGAAGGTCGAATGGTGAGCAGTAGAATGTAAAAATGTATGAGCTGATAAGATGCTGTAGGGTTTAAATGGGTGACAAATGGAGATAGAAGCACAGAATCCAGGTTGGATTAATGTTAAACCAGCAGTCAATCTAAGAGCATTTCTGCCGCCAAAATCTGTCCACGGTTTCACTCTTTGTAGTGAAGTTATCAGGATACGCGTGCTCTTCTTGTGAACATGACCTTACCTTGACACGTAGCCAGATTCGAGTTAGATTTGTGAGATTACAATCATGAGAGAATCCATCTTGGCACACTCATCGCTCTCTGTTTCTCGCTAAAACACAAATTCCACCTGATCTGCATCCTACATCTGCAGCTACGGGCAACGTGACGAGAGTGAAGAAGTGGAGGCACTCGTTCACTGCCTGGCTCCGATTATAGCTCTCCTCTGATTTGATTGGTTGAAGATCCCTTGTGTTGATGATAAGACCCTTTATCACGTCGCCCAAGTATTTTTCTGCCTTTTTTCCACACTTTTTGTCAATTTTTCAGAAGACTCTGTTTAATGAACCAGCATCCACACATCGTGCTGTTTTCTAGTTTTTGCATAATCTCCCTGATAAGACAAATAGTACCTATCACATACCTCCTTCTCAGCTAAACACAAAAAGATGAGTTTACTCAAATTTTATGTATTTAAATGAAAATGAACAGCTACACAAAATTTGACAAAACCGTCCATTTTACAACTCCTTTATATACAGGTTAAACAAATGGGGTCAAATAAGGGCTACAGAGGTGGTTTAGGATCGTCCACTAAGCATAAGTATAGTGATTAAACTCAGGCTTGAGGCATTTCTGACTTTTTTTTACTTAGAGATTTCCTCCTGGTGCTGAGTTTTCACCTTAAAGCAGTGGTTTTCAAACTTTTTGAGATATGATTTAAAGTCACTAAGTTAGTAGTTGTGGGCTAAAAATGTCACTCATACTCATTAGCAACTACTTGTCTGCTGAGTCCTTTGGGCAGCTGCCCTAGCAAAGAAGCTCAAACTTTCTTCTTCATCATACTCCACCAGTTCCTCTTCCGGGACACCAAGTCTTTCCCGGGCCAGCCTAGAGATATAATCCCTCCAGCGTGTCCTGGAACGACCTGGAGGCCTCCTGCTGGCAGGACATACCAGTAACATTAGATTTTTTTTAAATAAAAAAAATTCAAAACTTATTTAACTTTAAAGCTTCTTATTTTAATAAAAAATTTTGTAGAAGTAATACATGAAAAGGGTCAAATACCTTTATAAAACAAACTCTGAATTTGATGGGTTGATGTTTTCTAATTTACTAGTTTTGATGAAAAGAATCCTGGTATCACCAAGAAGAATGGAGTATTGATGTTTTTTCAGCCATTTCTGTTGTTTTTAGTCACGTGGTGTAAACATATCTGACTTTTAGTCGAAGCTGTCCTAGAATTTAAAACCACATTTAGCTTGTTGTTGAATTTAGACAGCTTGGGTTGTCTAATGTAGCATACATAAAGGTCTATGCCGTCTCCAACCTGCTTTCCTATGTAAATTAGTAATTTTGTAATGGCCATGGAGAAACGGTTGTGTCACGGTTCTGGCTTCCCGACCCCCACTTCAGGCCTAATCACCCCAGCATTCCCTGTGTCAGGACTCCACTACCCATCATGCCCCACTCTGGACTTCATGCCCACGTCATCAGCGCGGGAGTATTTGAGGAAGTCGGGACTCCTGCTTGGGGCTAAGTCATTGTTTCCTCGGGATCGTGCCGAGAGTTTTGAGCCATCCGGCTCTTCAGTCATATAGACATTCAACTACCAGTAAATGGCTTCTCTTTAATCTGGAACCACAGCGCGCGCCGCTCTCGTATTCCTTCGAGCTGCGTGCCGTCCTTGCTATATTAACCGTGTGTCTGTTCAAACCCAGTGTCAGTCTACTTCACGCTTGGGTCATACAAGACGCCACATTTAAACTCACGCTTCTGTCTATACAATTTAGTTCCAGCCAGATCATGACAGTGATTGTGACAGTTTGATTCTGAGAGAAGATGGTTTAACACGTTACATTTGCATATCCCAATCCACTTGAATGTCTGCAATATATAAATGTTGGTCACGGTAATGTTAACACTGAAGAACAATTCTAGTCTGAGCTACCGCTAACATCCTTGTTGTACGAGAGGACAACAACAAATAAGAATGTTGGAGCACCACTCACATTCCAGGATATACTGAGAATATCCAGACTATCACTGAATCCCAGATAGATCCACAGCTTGTGGTCCTTGTCACTTAGTCCCTCATTCATCCACACTGTCAACATTCCCGCACCATAATCCCCCCACCACCGTACATCACTCTGGTGCCCACCTACCTCACATCACTAAACATCTTAACTGTTTTTCTGTCTGCCTTGGGCAGTCAGGCCAAAATTCTACCGCTCATAATTTGCAGTGGAGGACCTTGCTTCGATGATTGCCACAAAAGGCCACAGGCCTCAATTTGGACACACCTGTCACATTTGAGTTCATTCACAAGTGAGTTTCTGTGTCAAGCTAATGTCTAGCTATACTTTAGAACCACTTCCTGGCCAGATTTCAGCCTCAATAATGTCACTGCAGAACAAAAAGGTCCAAGTCTGACTAACTCCATCAGCATGCCTCCCTGATTGCACAAACTGAGACCATTCTGATTGCCTTCTTCTGCAAAAAAACAACTTTAAAATTCCAAACGTTCCTTTTAATGGTAGCCCTGGCGGCTGAATAAGAAGTGTACCCCAAATGCTTTAAAGTAGAAAATAAAATAGTTCTTCTGTGTTCTCCAAGTTCAGATAAAATTAATGAGTTCCTATTAGGCATTTACCAAACGAAGTGCCTGATAGACACCATTCAAATAACTGATTAGCTTTTAGCTATTTTGTTAGCAAAAATGCCTCTGTATAATCTCCTTCCTTCCTCTTATCGGGCTATGTTAAAATTGGCCATCTGTAAAAATAAATTTCACATTTTTCTTCAGACACTTGGTGACAAAACACAAAGTATTGCTCTGACATTAGAATAAACTGTATTCTTTAGTGCTCTTGGCTGTCGTTTCTTACTCCCATTGTGCTGCTGTGGAGACTTATAAACTACTCAAGCTAGCATTTTAAGTCAGGGAACATTTATCCCAGGGGAAGTGATCATATGTTGGAAAGACTCTGAATGTGGAGTGTCTCAACCCTATGAGCACTTGCTTCACCGTTACAAACATATGACTTCTGATTAGAATTCACAGTTAATAGCAAGGCGAAAATGAGTTTTGACTCCCCACTTCCTAGGTGGCGTGATTGCAGCATCATTTGAAGTTGAACCTGGGCAGAGATAAACATGAGGAGGCTGGATAATTCTGCTGTGAATACAAAGTAAAAATTGAAAGGCTCATTGGCTGATATTTATAAGACTAAAATGTAATAGTTTGAGCGCAGGAAAAGTTGCACTTTTCACAAAATGCACCCTTTAAAATTACACCTCATTGTCAGCACTTAATATTTTTTTCCACGCTTGGCTGCCTTTTCATGCTCGGTTCGCATGTTATTCTGAAAAACATTATATTCTTCAGGTTACTTTAGCACATTTAAAACACAATAATTGCCTTGCATGTAATTAGCTTGTCACTGCTATTCTTTGAGGGAATATTCAAAGCTGCTGTGATAAAAGATAATAGCTTGAAGGTATGGTCGCAGGTCAGAACAAATTAGCATCCGGTTTTCAAATGAATCTTTTTAGCAACGTGTAAAAAAAAAGAAGACAAGTTTGTTATGCAATCCCTGTGCATTTATTTGCATATATTGATAAATGATGAATAATTCTAGAAGAAATAAACTTATGCTTTTAATCCTTTTGTCAGTTTATGGCCACTTATCTATATGGCTGGGTTTTACTTGAACATTCAGCGATCCGTTTTCTTTTTTCTTTTTCTTTTTTTGTAATTTTTGTTTGAGGGAGAGGAGTGGAGGGATGTGGGCCATTGAGAGACTCTGGCTTGGGAGGATGTTGCAGCATGCCAGGTATGTGGCCTGGCCTGTCTGATAACAAGCCCTGTTCCATCACTGCTAAACTGGTGCAGCAAATTCCCTGATTAGTATGTCAGGAGCCTAGCTGCAGCTAAATTGTTAAACAAACTATGCTCTGTATCACTGTCACTACACTCTGAACTAGGATCAGTTCCTGTTGTTATGCGGTGCATTGACTTGTGCAGATGGAAAGTAAGTAGCACTAACACCGATTAGTGTGAGCAAATGATAGTTAAAGTACTCATTTATTTTTATGTCCTGTTATTTTAACACTTCTGTGTCACTGCAAATGACTTCTAGGCAAGGGAAAGCAATATGCCTAATGAACTGCTGGAAATGGAGGAAGTGAACAGATTGTTTCAAAGAACTTAAACTAAATTATTGCAAAGCAAGAGCATTATGAAACCTAATCTTTTGATGCATTTTTAAAGAAAGATGATGAAAGTTTTTGTAAGTAGTCTAACGTCCCTCGTCTGTTGGTAAAATAAATGATTCTGTTATTTTTTTGTTGATTAAATTGCACATAATGATAAAGAATACAGTCGTTACCAGAAATTCAGAGACATGTCATATTGCCATAGTCCAAAGAAAGCGTTCATTATTTTGGACAGCACTTTTAACCAAATGAATAAATCTAAAGTGCTTCCTTTAAAGCTGGATACGATAAAAATAATATGATAAAATGGATATGCTGTTTTTAAATATTGATTCAGTATCATAACACAAAATATTGCAATATTTCCGTGTTTTGATCATTTTTGTACATCCCGACTCATAAGTAGCCTGGCCAGCCATGCCAGTGTTTCCTTATGGGAAGCAAAGGGCCTGGTAACACTCCCATTCAAATAACCTCACCCCCTGAGAATTGTAACCGAGCCCATCAGCACTGAGTAGTGTATGTTACACACCGCGACGCTCAGTTTCTCATAAACAACAAAGATGGTGTCTGAAGTGGAGTTCGCTGCGGCTCTTAACCCTGTTCTCAATGACTTGGACATGTCTTTAAAACCACAAGAAGAAGAAGTGCTAAAAGCCTTTTTTCTAAAGAAAGATGTTTGCGCTGTGCTACCAACTGGATTTGGAAAAAGTTTAATATACCAGCTTACTCCGATTGTACGCCAGACGCCATCTTTGACTACAGCTAAAAAACGACAGCTTTGCACGATACAGTCGTCGTCCTGCCTTTTTTCTGATTGGTTATTTTTGAGCTGGCTAGTCCCACCCCTCATGGTGCTCTCTGCCTCTGAGTATCCAGACTTGTCCTCTGTGTAGAATAGACATAGAGCGAGTCTGGCAGGCCAGGCTAACTCATAAGCATATGTCACTAAATTTGACACATACCCAATAGGACAACAATGAAAGTTAAAAAACAAAAGCACTAGTGTTAACACTTCTTTTATTAGACTCTCAATCGAACTCCATAAAGGAGTGCTTTCTTGCGTGTAGCCTCTATTGTTGCTAATGGTAATACGGCTACTGTCACATTGCACTTTTGTCACTAGTTTCCCATCACTCCCCGGGTGTGAGTTCATTGGTCAATTGCAGACCGGGGTTGTAGATTTTGTGGCTCTGTTTGAAGACTGTCTGGACGACCACAGACCTGCAAATCACCGTTTTTCTATTCACAATGAACGGCACTGAGTGAATCTGGCTATATATTGCTTAAATGATCCTTTTACACAAATTTATTAACTTTAATTAGGGAATATGAAGTTTTCTATGTACAACAGTTTGAATACACTTCTGAAACATCACCATACCAACTTCCAAGCAGTTACAAATCAATAGAAAAACAAACATTCCTCACCAGCCACATCATCAGTACAGCCAAGATCTCGTCAATACGTCTCCACTAAAGGCATCCGAAAGCTCTCACACCTAAGTGGCCAGCTAATGTGCTTCATGGATCAATCGAGACATCCTCATTAGGAGACAACCTTTTTATTTCAGGCCTCTCAACTGTAAGTAAAGACTTTTATTATAGCTGTCACCATTATAGACATTTGATTTATTTGATCATATTTATTGCAAGGAGAGAAGAAACTGTCACAACTGTCAAATACCTGTTAAAGTATATCTATCAAAGGAAAACTTTAGGGTTGGTTTGCTTTTTAAACTGAAATTTCCTCAGCTTTATTTACCCCATTAATCCCTGAGCTGCAACAAAGTGCAGATTTGAAGATTTTACTTTCTTTCCTATTCTGGGCACACTGCTGAGAGTATTTAGCCTTCTCATCATTGGTGTTCTTTCATACATGGGGAGCCTCCCAGTAAAGCTGATTTTTGCCTTTTCATTGCTTCTATCAAGCATGAGTACCCATCCATAACTTATTAAAGACTCAAATCGGCTCAAACGCTAAGGGAGTTTCTGACTTTTATATTTGTAGTGCTGGCTCTTTTCTATTTCTCATATTTTTTTCTCTGTGTTTACACCAACATCTGGCTAAATGAGTTGTATTTTTAGTAATGCGGGGGTTCTTTTTTTTATTCACTCGTAGAAAGGTCTTTAATAAGCTCCTTCTTATGCTAATGTAAAAATTGTCATGTTTTTCAATGGGTGTGCTTCTTGGTTGCACTATTTAAAATTCAAAAGCCACACTTTTTTCCTCCCTTCTTATTCATCTCAGCTGCACTTCTTGTAAGCATGTTTCAAAAGAACATCCTGTGTCCTCTTTAAGGCCATCAGCAGCACTTTGCAACTCATTTGTCAAATTATCCTCTATTGTTTAACCAAAGTGTAGAAATTACCAGGGGCGGAAATGTACATTTAGGCATTTTATGCCTTTTTATTTTAGCTCAAATCTTCTGATTTTCTTATCAGAAACAGCTGAAACTCAATACATATAATCTGCATATTTTGACTCTTATTTAATATTTATTTTCCTCATCTTGTTGGCCAGCACATATACAGAAAAGGCAGAGATAAGTTTGAAGGTTCACAACTGTTAAAGTGTCCCCGACAAGCATTGGACATACTTTACGGGCCGTTGTCCGAGTCAGATGCGAGGCTTGTGTTCTCATTCATTTTGATAACCAGAGTGAATTTAGCAGCATATGCCTGGGGTTTTAAAGTATGCACTTAGTAAAACTAAATCAGTGCCTCAGCAGCTGTTGTTTTGGCTAGATGGTTATGAAAGTATCTGTGTGTGGATGAGGTGATTGTGTTCTCCCTTGCCAGTTCTGTGTCAGTTTAATTGCTTTCATAGTATCTGGCAAAATGGCCTGTTCTTAATTACTGTAATTTTGTAGCATTTCCAGTGTTTTGGCCATTGGCAGTGTTGGCCCAAAAGAAAGGGGGATATTTGGATATCTTTTAATATGACTGAATCATAGTACACCGAAAAGTGTTATATATATATATATATATATAACAGCCATCTTGGTTCTTCCTCATGGTCGTTTTTTACCCAAGAAAGAAGAGCAGAGGAAGAAGAGTCACTTGTTGCCAGTCAGGGGTGAGAGGTTTGCATATCATAAATATCAATGTGTACGACTTTTAACTGTGTTGTTTTCCATGTACCCGCTCCTCCAACAAACTTCTATCCCCTTAACAGGAACACTAGAGCTTGTTTTCATGCTGACGAAGGGCATTAATGCATCCTAGAAACCACAACAAATTTATTTGGGGCGATGGTGGCAGTGGACTTAAGTGACTGCCACATAACGCAGTCGTCGTGTCCTTGAGACAGACACTTCATCCACCTTGCCTGTTGGTGGTGGTCAAAAGGAACTGGTGGCCCTAGTGTGCATTTCAGCTCCACCCCTGTCAGTGGAATGAGACCTTTAATAACTGCCAAAATCATCATAAAAGTAAATAGCACTTTTTTATTTTGTAAATTAAATGTTAAGTCCCAAGACAGTTTTTTTTAAAACCAGAGATAAGTCACCAGGCTGCCATGTTAGTATAGAACAAAAACACACATGCAGTAGTTGTGCTTCTGGATTGGGTATGTTGTATCCCGCCAACCGGGATGTGTTTGATGACATTCTGTTGAAATGAATTGACTTTCAAAAACCAGCTCTATGTGTTATTTTGTCTGGCTGTTTGGAGTCATGCATGGGGACGTGTGAGGGGGGTTCAGCTTGATTTTAAGTAGTGAGTGGTGAGAATGATGAAAACCTTATCAAGTCCCAACCTCTGTGCCTGACCTACCACAAGCCCAGAGCGAGAATTCAATTCATTTTCTCCCCTCTGTTATGAATACTTGAAACACTCCTTTTTCTGTGAAATTCTCACACAAGCTCCCCTTCAGAGGATATTGCTGTGTTATGTACTCTGTTTATCGATAAATTAAGTTTATTTTTGCCACTGATATAAAGAGGCACATATCTGAGAGCTGTCAAAAACGTATATATGCATATGAACCGGTTGCTTTTGGTATATGAGAAAAAAGTTAAGGACACTTCCTCAGACACAGAGCAGAGAACAATCTTTGATCTATGTTTGCAATAAAAGTAAATGTCTCACTTGTTAATGTTGCATTAAGAGAATTGAAATAATTTAACAAAAAGTCTCATAATGAAAAATTTTAAGCCACATTATTTCATTTCTTTCAGATATTCAAATCTGTCTATCATGAATGGCAATATTTTATTTATTGGTGCGTAAATAATACATGTTGGACATGTGTTGCTTTTAGCTACTAGTAATGGAAAAACAAACGTTAATTGTACATACAAATGTGTATGTTCTGTGTTGTTAAAGATCCTGGCCAATGGACCTTATTTTATCTTTATTCGCTGTAGTTAATGAAGAGTGCTGCTAATGAAGGACAAATGCTCCATGGTACATCTAACAGAACCAGTTAGTCTCCTGATTTCTTACTGAGTACATCAACCCAAGGTTCTATTTTATTCCTCTTTTTTTGGTCTGGCACTCTGGTTTCCCTGCCATTTGAATAGTTCCTGGGGTCATATAGTGATTCTTAACACACTTGGAAATACCCGTTCACTGGTCATGCCAATCTGAGCCTTTGGGGACTTAGTAGTGGCATCTCGGCTCAAAGCAATATCAGAGGAGTCGATAAGCTGTCGCTGGAGGGTTTGCTGTGAGAGCAGTTCACTCATCTCGCACCAGACTGAAGCCACTGGAGGTTTAAACATCTTCATGGTGCTGGGCTTTCTGCTCATCTAATTGAATCAGTGTTGGTTGAGCAACTTTGCATTATATAGTAGTTTAAGTTTCTAAACCTGTACTGTCTCAATAATAAGAGATATTCTCTTTAGATAATTCACTGAACTTTGTTTAGATGAATTTGATTCCAGATCCTTCCTTAAAGTGACTGTGTGTTGTTTCCTGCCTATAGGAGGCAGCAGTACATACATTTCAGGGTAATTTTACACCATATCAACGTGACTGTGGCTAGTTTAAAAAAAACATTACCGTAAATGTTACCTGTCGAGCAGAAAGCATGCAAACTCGGCGTGACTCCTCAGACTTTGATCGTCCTTCAGTTAATTTCATCAAGAGAATGCAATGCTGATGCTAGTTTTCTGTCTTTGTAGGTTCCGGATAAGAGGTTAGCAGTTTTGTTATAAAATTCATGTTTCTTACCACCTAAATGTTTTCAAACATGGTAACGTAACTTCCGTAAGTCGTACGTCCAGCCAATCATCTTGTGTGACATCATCAGCAGGCGCAGGACCCCGACCCGGCTCACGTAGAAGGGAAGATGGCAGAGACTTATACCTGTGCCCTATGTATTTTAGACCCGATTTTCATGGTTTATGTTACAAAGCCGCCAATATTTTTCAACAACTGGACATCATTTTATTAATTTTCAACAACATTTTGATGCATATTTCCAGAGATTAATGTTAAAAATTACATTGTCACTTTAAAAAAAGTCTTCTAAAGTGAAGTTAACCCACCCAGGACTCTGTTGGGAATTCATATATATTATGGTTCCAAACCATGACTGAATATCTGCAACACGCTCCTAGATTTGTGTTTCCTATTTCCAGTAACCCCAAATGTTCTTCTCCAACCACTGTTGAGCAATCTAATGCGTTTATTCCTTCTCTAGGGGAGGAAAACAAATGGTCTGACCAAAGAAAACAATTTATTTTTGTGAAGCTTTCATCTTTTCTGTCTTTTCAATTCCATTATCCATGCTACGGAATATTGCAAACAGTGACAATCTACAACAATAGCTTGCCTCCTCATTTGAAGTTACTTTGACTTTTCTGCTTAGTTGTGTGTTTGCACATTTGCTCGATGGAGTTCTAAATCCATCGTCGTGCTCATTTCGTGTGTTGGCACACCTCTTGAGTTTACCCTAATTTGGCTCCATACGATATGTGTACTGTTGAATATTCATATACGCTGATGCGATGACTAAATGGGCCCTGGAATCTATCGTGCACTTGACCGAAGAACAGATGGTTGCATACATTATCCCCATTACTTTATTATGGCGGACAGATGCCTGAGAAAACATATGGCATACATCAACATTAATGTCACCTGTGTGCATCAACGTGGTCCGAGTGTGCTCTTCGATCACTGCTCACCATGGAGTGTTAATCCTCTCTCATACAAACCATGATGAGTATTTGTGGTGTTTACTCAGGATTCAGTGTTTTACAGCAGCCAAATTCAGAGTTTAATATAAGCTTTGGAAAGAGATTTGAGGAAAAATTAGCAATTTCTTTTTGTCCCTCTAAGTTGGAAGTTATTAACACATTCCCCTGGAGCGTCTTGATAAAAACAAACCAAAAAACTCTTATTTTGTTTGTCATTTTTAGGATCCAAAATTTTAATGCTGACTTGTTGATTTATGCATTTTATAGTAAAATGGTTAAATGGGGATGATTAGAGAGCTTCCAGTAAATACTAGGTTTATTTTGCATTTATTTATTTCAGTTTTTACACTAGCTTTTTTATAATTTTACTCATTTTTTATCTGTGGGTGTGTGCCTGCAATTTATTTATTTATTTGCTGTCGTCCTGTATTACCTTGAACCGATTTGTAAAGACGTTGTTTTGGGTGTGTTTGTAAACTCTGTAAGGGTTATTTTTCTCCATCAGTCCGGTTGTTTTGTTTCTGTCAGGAAGTAGGTGTGAGTGTCTCTTCCTCTTTGTCCATCTTTGTTAAGATCAGGCTTTTCTCTGTTGTCTTCCTCAACATTCTCACTTTTTGGTAAACATTTTGACATTAGGTATGTTGGCTATTTGTTCTGCTGCTTTCACCAGCACTTTATATTCTCATTCTCCTCCTAATTGTGGTTGTACAAGTTTCAACTTTCTACACTATATTTATTCTTTTACGTTCTTTTTTTAATTAAGGGCATGTCTTACTGTCTATATGATCCAATTTTGTATTTCCCCTACTGTGTTTTTGCAAATTGGAGCCTATTTTACTTTTTATGTGCTGTATTTTTCTGTTGTCATCCTCCTCAGCCTTACTCATTTCACAACCTCTTATGTAAAAAGATTATCATTTTTTTTATTTTAACTTAACAAACACCTGTTATAACTCTAAATTCTTATCCCCAACAGCTGTGTTGGAGCCTAAACTAAATGTTGTAAAGACTATATGTATAAATGTGACTGTTGGTTAATTTACTTGTAATGCAGATCATTGTAACGATATAGAGTTGATTTTAAACTGGATTTTGGTAATCCTTCCTGCGAATGGAAACTCTGAATAAGTGTTGCATTAAAGCTGTTTAGTTTCACCACATGATGTGGGCGGGCCTACGGAGAGAGGAGTAAAAACATTCCAGAGTAAAAGTTCAGAACAGTCTAGATGGCGAGTAAAGCTGAACAGTCTTTGGATTTCCCTCTCTCTTTTTCTTTTATGATCTCTGTACTAACTTGTGAATAAGTAATTCTTTCCATTTGTCTTTTTTTTACTGCACATTCTAATTAAGTTGACAGTTAAGGCAGTACTCAAGTTTCCCTGCTGATTCTTCCTACTGGTTGGAAGCCGAATTAAGAATTGTAAAACACCCTGCAGCAGCCTGCTGTAGCTAGTGCTAACATGGCCCAACTTACACAAAAGAAGCCACAAAGTAAAGAGATCCACACTGTTGGACAAAAAATATTATTACTTATAAGTCCAGTAGCAACAAAGGTCATCATCAGGGCATGATTTCATAACCACCTTCAGCTCTCTCAAACGTTCACTCCAGTTTTAGCTCTTTGCGTCCCCTCCAAAGACATAAATCTCTTATTTTTACTTCCAGGCTCCGCCATGACTCCAACAAAAAAAATCTACATTAGTTTTTTTCTTCTACTTGTGCTTTTATTGACCGTCGGCAAACTGAAAAAGCTAACTGCTAGCTTTTGTATGAGCTACCGGCAGAAACAGCTAATGCCGTAAAGCAGATTGAAAACTCCAAGGAGTGTTCCTACATGTGCCACAAAACCGTTTCTGGTCTGCAGAATGCTGTAAAATGTGAAGTTGATCAAGTTTCTTCCTCAAGAATCACTGAAACCAGTTTGTAAACAATAACTTAAAGTTTAAAAAACTCTTTAGTGTTGCTTTGAACAAAAACTGTCTCTGACAATGTGAAATCTTTCTAATTTGTTGGGTAACAATTACACAGAGGAAATTGTAGCATCAAACTTAAGTTTCACTCGTTAAGGATCTGTAAGCGGCTTTACGTGTGAACATGAAAGCTTGCTAGGATAAATCTGTACACTATATAACATAACAGTAATTTTGAGTCACAACTCTCTGAGCATCCACTTGTGATCATTACGCAACTTCAAGAGTTGGTTAACATTTACTGTAGAGGCTTGGTACCACAAAGGTTTATGACTGTTACATGTAAACACATTTAACAATTTGTCCACTCCATCATCTGCTGTGTAATCCTCAGGTGTTGCCATGGGGTCATTTTATAGATTGATGCATTACTCTTCTTTGGGAGTTACTCTAGTTTGAGTGTGCACCCTTTTGTTATAGTGTTGAAATGTTCTGGCCACTCATGTTGTGATTTAACAAAAGACACTAGAGTCCTCTTGAGTTTCCTATTTGCTGCTGATTTTAACTCCTGTTTGAATCCAGCATCATGACTAAGTAACCTTTGAGTCTGTGCTTTTCTGAGCCTCTGAAGTGTCAGGGTGTGTTTCAGAACATCACAGATGTTGTCCTCTGAGCCAATCCACATGTCCCATCCAGCCCCAACCTGTGAGCCTTCACTCTGTGTGTTAACATGAGCTTAGACAGCAGAGCTTAGGCAAAACGCTGAGACAAAGCAGCAGATAATAAATGCCATGATAATGATCTTGCGGCCCATGCTTAATAATTTAGAGCCACTTCTTCATTAGTGGGCTCTCACAACCTCGGTATTCATTTTGGCAGCCGAACAACCTCTCGAACTTTCTTCGAGGCTTGTGAAGTGGTTGCTGCAATTCTCATTTATTGCATCAAGACTTTCTTGTTTATCTTGAATCGATTTAAAAAGTTCATCAAGTATTTTCTACCCCCGTTTACGTTTTTAATTTGGGAAATTGGGGTGATTTGTTAATTTATCATTTATTTATTCCAGTTAAAAATGATTTATAGGTTGAATAGGTATGAATAGGTTTATGGGCCTCCTCAAAATTAAGTCAAATAAAATTAGTTCGGAAATTTTATCAACCCAGAAATAAGACACTTCTATTCGATAAAATCCCGCTTCCACCCGTGTGAATTCCACACATTTAATGACGTAACCCTAGATTCCCAGCAAAGCATCATAAAATGTGAAGGTTCTCCATTGGAGAATGAGCCACTAAGACAAACACCCCACTCTGATGGAGAAAAAGCAGCTGAAATGGTTGCAAATTCCCAGCCTGAATTATTGTCCCAGTCCGTCCCTGATGGTCACCCACTAAACTTTATAACCGTTCTGCTAGCGGTTAGCATTTTTGTTGTACTCACTGCTCTGGCCTATCCATCGGGTAGTTTTAACGTTGGAATGGCGCCGGTTTGAAGAAGCAATCCATCTGAAAACCCACTCCGGTACTGGTGGTGGTTTAACAAGGAGTCTGTGTTATCATGGTCACATCAGTTTTTGAAAGCTCCTGAAGATAAAATCCGATCATTTCGATTAAACTCTTCTTTAGGAAGACTGGACAAATTCATGTACCTTTTGCAGCCAAAAATAAATTTTTTTGGGTTCTAGGCATTATCAAAAGTGCAAACTAAGAAAGAAATCACTTCTTCTCAACTGCAGAGATTAAATTCCTCACTAGCTACTTGGAGAGCGGGCACTAGTGTTTACAGTCCAGGGGAGGAGGGGTCCAGATTCAAATGCAAAACTTTTCGATCCAGGTGTTTGCAGTGGTTTGGTATGCATGCGTAAAGGTAAAAAACACTTTGGGGGTGTTTTCGATGAAGAAATAAAAATATAACATGATCAAAAAAGTGGCTTTTGCATGATATTGTCCCTTTAACTGAACTAAATTAGACCAATTCAGCAAAAGTTACCACATGATGCTTTTGTTTCAGAGTTGAGCTCTGAGAATCTCCGTACCTGCTTCCAGATCGTTAATGCCTACATATACCTGTCTGTCACAGAGTTCCTTCAGGTGAGTAAAACACACTCACACACGCCTATTCTGCCATAAATTTAATGAATTCCCTCAACTTTTTTCTAAATTTAAACAGAACTATGGCGAGTCGTTGTGTCGGTCCTTTTGTGATCTGCTAAAGGACATCACAAATGAAGGACAGGTCCAGGTGCTGAAGGTAAATTAGCTTCTGGTACACACACTTTTATGAAGTACAAAAATACACAAAATTCTAAATTTGTAGTTTCACTTTTAGGCTCTGCTTCTGTGACTTGCTTGTTTTGTTTGCATTCAGCTGAAGATCGAGTACTCAGAGAAAACAAAACAATTTTCAGAAGACACAAACAGTTCTTATTCTAGGCCAACTAGATTATTTTGCAAAACCAGCTTTGATATTTGAGAGGTGTTGCATAGAGTTCATCAAATAGCACAGTTTTCTTTTCTGTCAGAGAAAGTCAATAAGAAAGGGAAATTCAAACATCATGAACTTTACAAGATAACTTTCAAAATTACATTTGTTGGAGAAAGTTTTTAAAAATTTTAATGCATGCTTCTATTTAAAGTATGCTTCCTGTCTTCATTACTGTTCATATTTTTTTAGTCTCACCCAGAATGAGTCAGTCAACGCAGGATGTACTCAAATAAAAGGCTCCTTTTTTATGATCTTATAGAATCAAAAGTTGTTATATCATATGTGAGAAAGTCGTGGAATCACTTTTATTATGGGGTTTTTAAATAGTCTAAATACGAGAAAATGTTAAGATTTGCATTAAACATGGCTACATCATGAAAACTGTCATTTAGAATATGGTTTCATATTTTTCTCAGCCTAATCTAACAAATGAAAATCATCATTTTTATTCATGACTTTAGAGGGTTTTTCCCACAAAGAGTGAATATTCAGCTCTTAAAAAGAGTTTTGTGTCATGTCTTCTCTGTAAAATAAAACAAAATCCTCCCAAGTGCAGCAATTCTATATTTATTATCAGGGTTTGTCTGTGCTATTTGTACAGCTCAAACTGGATGTGGGCAGAATAGCCACACGACCACAGAGCTTGAGCTCGGGTAAGCCTGGTGGCATTACTGCACATCTGGCTTCAGCTGATTCTGTCGTCTGGGGATAGGAAAGCCAGTATGCACCAAACGACAGTATCTACATGGCACACAGTCATCGTGACAACAGAAGGATCTAAATAATCTGTGTTGTTCTCAGGAACTGATATGCATGGAAATGGCTGGTTGTTTAACCAGTTGGATGCAGTGAGATTTTAAAAATGTCCCTGGCGTAGCTCTTTCTCCTTTTGCACAGGAATGAAATCACCTTCTTTGTTTGTTACTTTTCACTTTTGTAACGTGTGAAACTTGAATCACTCTGTTATGCTGCCAGCCCCTGAGCCAGGATTGCAACACCGGGATTTGTGTGTTATTGAGAACAGAGAAAAGGCTTTTCATCTGGCCCACACCGTCCCAGTGTTCACGTGGTCGTGGTTTACTTTGTAGTTACTGGAAGACAAGTGAGGAATTCATCTAAAACCTTTCAGTTAGGATATTGGGTTAGGGTAATGTTTGGTCATCTGACAAATCAACAGATGCAGGTTTTCTATGTTTTTAACTCATTCTTTATATGAATGAAGCAGAGTGACCTTAAAGCCATACTATGCAACTTTTTCATATTTTTAAATAATTTTCTTGAGCCAGTATGTGCTAAAATGAGCCTTTACAGGGTTAATGAAATGTCACTCAGACCCCACCGCCCTCTGTGGCCAGTATACCGCAATTGCAACTTCAGAGTGCCGATCTGGTCCCTGTTGGACTTAGTAAAGTGGAGCTGACATGCCTGGTGCTGCAGTCTGCTTCCAGCATGTTTCCTGCATGTTTTAGATCATGAACACAGCTGATTTGTTTGATTTAGTGATGAACCGCTCCTGTAGACACTAATGAAGGCTGAGGAGACATTGCAGCAGTTAGATTAAGGTGTTAAAAAGACGAACGCACAGCGAGGAGATGAGTTTAATTTTCGCTTTAAATCACAGTGATTTAATAACAGACACTAGGGGCTGCTAAAAGCAAGCAAAACTGCCATGTGTCCCTTTAAAACAGAGTTTAGTATAAGGTGAACTTTGTTGCAATTAAAAAAGGCAAACTTCAGTTCATTCTAATACAAATATCAAAGTTTTTCTAAAGCAGAAAAAAGTGAATAATGTTTAAGATATAAAGAGGGTATGTGTTAATTAGCAAACACTGGTATTTCTTCCTCCTTTACCATCATTTGGCCCAACATAACATAGATTTAACATCAGTGCTATAATGCCAAATTGTAGCCATGGTTTCACATTTGTTGAATTAATTTAATTATCTATATTCATTACTATAGTTTTTGTAGTAGGAATCCCCCCCAAACCTGTAATCTTTTGGTTTCAGGCAGTTAGGTAAGTGTTACTTGTAGCCACATTTCTGCAGATAAAGCTTTTTTCTAACTTTGTAATCTGAACACATCCAAATTAAAGCTAAAATGAAACCAATCTACCTGCTACTTGGTGTAGGTGAGACCTTTAACATTTTTCTTCCTCCTAACGTTTGAGACATAATTTACTCTCTTTACATCATCCTGTGACTGACCTTTGGGTTTGTTTTTTCCTGTCCGTTTCACTTTGCTACATATCATGAGTGTCCCTCAAGGATCCTCTCCTTGTGTCTCTGCAGGTGGTTGAAATAGCTTTAAAGGTTAGCCCCATGCTGGGGACCCACGTGTTCCAGTCCCTTCTGCCAGCTGTCTTCAGAGGTATAGTGGACGGTGAGGTGAGTTTTACCTCCACATCTTTCACGCGTTCAGACCCGGGTTGTTTAGGAGAAGCAAACATGTTTAGATATTTTTGAGTTTCTGGTGCATATTAGTTCTGTTTAGCTACATTTTACTTAAGGTATCGTCTAAAATTATGCTTTTTCTACACAATCTTCTTATATACGGTGGTATGCATTGACCGGGAATTTTTCAATTATCAATATTCTTAACTTTCACCTTCCTCTAAAGCTTAATGACCAATTTTACATGAAAGGCTTCTGCAAAGATACATCCTTATGTTTTCTGCATCTGATCATGTACAGCGATACCCTGTGGTGATGTCCACCTACCTCGGCATCATGGGTCGTGTGCTGCTCCAGAACTCCAGCTTCTTCTCCTCTTTGCTCACTCAAATGGCTTCTGAGTGCAACCAGGAGGTGAGGCTTGATGTCTGCCCTTCATTTCTGTCACCTCAGCACCAGCAGCCTCTCTAAACGTCTCTGAGAGACAAAGTGGCTGTTAAAAATAAGTCATTCTGATGATGCTGGAAGCAGTGAGCCGAGGAATTACAAATGGGGACATTCTCGAGCCCTCTGCCTCTTCACTCTGAAACTCTGGTGTTTTTTATTTTTTTATGCTTTTAACGGAAATAAAAGCTATAGTTTGGAAATTGCAACGTTTAAAAATGTGTATCACACCTATTTTTTTATTTTATAGAAGACAAGGCAGGAAGTAAAAGGAAATGGCAAGAAATTCAATCTTTGTTGACCTTTCTAGAATTTAAATATAACCCGAGCACATTTTAAAGTGAGCAGTCAAACATTATTGCCTTTTTTTATTGCTGCTGTTTGTATTTCTTGTTTTAAAATACCCAATACGTTCTCCCTCCCTTTCCCTCTTGTCTCTGTGTTTCTTCATCTATTATTAACAAACTTTACAGTGTAGATTTAGCAGTGTTTGCGTTTTACATAGAAAAATAAACAGAATGAATCAATGTAAGCAGAGGGCCACAAAGTGGTCACCAAATAGCAACGTTTTTACCTTGTTTGCTAACAGTTTCGGTGAACTGCAGTCGCCATCTTCAGAAGATCTGAAGATGGCGACTGCAGTTCGCCAAAACTGTTAGCAAACAAGGTAAAAACCAAAAATGCTATTCTGTGTACAAGATAAGAACGAAAAACCATGGAATTAGAAGAAAAACGCAGAAAGAACGTAACAAGGAGGGGTCACCAACTTCGGTCCTCGAGGGCTACCGTCCTGCACGTTAGCTGTTTCTTTGCTCCTACACACCTGATTGAAATTAATGAGTAATTAACAGGCCTGTGCAGAGTTAAACATGGCAAGGAGAGGATTAAATTACTCCAATCAGGTGTGGTAGAGCAGGAAACACAGACAAATAACAGGATGGTAGCCCTCAAGGACTAGAGTTGGTGACTGCTGTTTTAAAAGATACCAAAACTAAGCTGCTAACACAAAGAAAGCCCCAAATAAAAAATAAAAAAATGTATGCAATATAAAAAAGAGAAGCAGATTCTAATAAATATGCAGAGAGTATAAATATTTAATTTTCTCAAATCCTCAGATGGACCAGTTGTTGGGCAGTGTGATAGAGATGTGGGTCGACCGCATGGATAACATCACTCAGCCTGAGAGGAGGAAGCTGTCGTCTCTCGCTCTGCTGTCTCTGCTGCCGTCTGACAACAGGTAAGAAACATGAAACAACTGTTTCCACTATTACTTAGAAATAGACGACGGGCTTTTCTTTTTAGTGCATAAAGACTGCACGCAATCACCGGCTTAACTAGCATCAGTGCCAATTTTATCACACAAGCATGTTCATTACACAGCAGCCTACACAGGTCGTTGGGTCTCCAGACATCCTTTATTTGGATTCTGTGAGTGAGAGTCTGTTGTCGGGAAAAGCAAACTTACACACACACACTCAGATCAGCATGTTTTATATTTTGTCCAGCCTCTCTGTTTGGATTTTAATACCCCAGGCTTTACTAAGTGAGATGAAAAATGCTAATGTGCAGAGGGCCCGTGAGTCTCGAGTGTGCTGGATTATTGTGCTATGAGTCAACACCATCTGGGCAACATCTCTCACCAATAAAGAGCAAAAACAGAACTGTTCACTAACACCTAGAAGTCAAGCCCTCTCATGTCAAAACCTCTTATGATGAGTGTTAAATATGGTGCTTGGAAAATTTCTACGAAAAACTTTTGGCAAAGATTCATGAAAGCAGGGCTGTAAGTGTGAAGCTAGGCATAAAAAGTGTCCCTTTTCTTTGTGTTAGTAGGTTTTGATGGTTTAAGATGTCAGTTTGCGCATCAAAGGACTATACTGCAAAATTAAATCAGTAATGTTGACTGATGCTTAGTGATAAGAATCTAACTAGCACATTTTTTCCCTGGATGTTAAGAACTCTGCAAACTTAAGTTATATCTGTAAGTTTGGAGCAGTATTACACCTATATCCAGGCTTTTTGTCATGTAATATTAATACGAAGCACCTTTGAGCAGTCCTGCAGCTCAGGGCCGGGGTTAAGTTCTTTACTTGCCATCAAGGAATACGTCCTTTCATTTTCTTAGTAAAACTTCTCAGAAGTGGTTCAAAAAATCCCCTGTGATGTTTAAAGATCAACTTTTTCGTTTGATGTCCCATCTGACGGTGGGATCGTTCTTATTTTCAGCAAGATTTGGGAAATCTGTGCAATCTGCAGTCCAGATACGGCAATTATAAGCAGACAGGCATGAAATCTGTTGTTACATCCGCATCCTTGGTCTGCAGCAACAATTGATTATGACAGCGTCGACTGGTTAGAAATGCCGCATGACAAATGGACCACCTCACATACAGCCACAACAAAAATTGAAGAGGTCCATAACTTGTTCACAGCTGCCCTTTTAATCTTGTTTTTTTTTTTTTTTTTTGCTTAACTTTTGATTTTGTTGAAAAACCGTGAACCCATTGCTTCATTGTTTTTGTTGAATGTGTTTTATCTTTGAGCATGTTTATTAGGGGTGTAATGGTGCAGTTATAATCCAGGCTTGGTAAGTACTTTGGTTTTAAAGTCACAGTTTAGTTCTTTTCCAGTACAATGAATGAACAAAGTGGAAGAAAAGGATTTCTTTTGTGTAAACAGGTATAGCTTTAATGGCATTTAAAATAAAACTTTAAACAATTAAACAAAATATTCTCAGATAACAAACATTTATAAATCAAAAAATGAAATAACACAAGTTTTAAGTATTTTCTGTTTAGGAAAGTGTGTCAGTACTTTCTTTCTTAGCTGTAATTGAAAAAGCAGGTTGAACTATTGGAAAATAGAAGTTTTTTCTACTTTTATGCCATGAAAGTCTGTCTGATTTTACAGCCGTTCACTTCCAGTCTTCCTAGTCAAAGAAAGACCCAGTGTCTGGTACCGACACCAGCCATCATGGACAAGGTTGGCCAAGTCGTTTGAAGGATGCAAACCCTGAATTTGGACATAGCAGCTTGTTTTGCTAGCTAGTGGCTATTGTGTGCAACACAGTTACATGTCCCTATTACATGAGAGAACTTGGTACACGTCTTTGCCAAACCGAACAATATGAATACATGAACCGCTACACCCCTAATGCATATGTATGCAACACATGTCATGATCTGAGTTAAAGTTGAGGCCTGGATTTAGATCTGACAGATCAAACCGAATCAGTAAACAAGTCTAATCTATGGTGGCTCCAATTTTTAGGATGGAGCTGTTTTGCAGGAATTTAGAGAAAAACGGTGAAGGGATGTTTTGCAATATTTTGCCTCCAGTCTTTACTTGAAAAAGATTTCCACACATAAGAAATCGGGGGTTGGTCCATGTTGGCTGACAGGGTTTCATGCTGAGTTTCGCCAGACTTCATGCTCAGTGAACTTAGCACCACATCACCTGGGTTCTGCCTAGTCAAATACATAAACTGACAGCCTTTGATGCACCGGCTCTCAAACCCACACTTGTGTTCTTTTTATATTCTTTTTGCCTCCTTGGTTTTCTATTCCCTTAGATGTGGGGATCCCACCTCTTTTTTTTTCCTTCAAAGAATGACTCAAATAATTCATCAATGATTGCTGCTTGTCTCCAAGTTTGGGTGGTGGGTGTTGCAAGCCAGCATATTTTAAAGCGTGGGCTGACTCTTTACAGGAAGAATCGCTGTAGTAAACAAGAACGCTAGCTGTTAAGACAATAAGTCCCATCAATTTTTATTTATCATCTTGGGCTGCGTGTGCCCTAGACAATAAAAGACTTTGCCGCTGTAATTGTGATTTATAAGCGCTGTGGGAACATGTTTTTGTTTTTTCATAAATGTTTGAGAATGTTTTCAAAACTCACATTTTGATTTAGACTTTCAATTATCCACCGCTTTGCTATCTTAGTGAGCACAGAATGTTGATTCCTACAGCCGTGATGGGAATTTTCAGTAGATGACGACGTGTTTGTCTTTTTTCACGCAGACTCCATTACTTCAGTGTGCCTAGAAAATGGAATTCAGTCTCTATTCTGATTTGATTTACTTAGATTTTTTCCACCCTAAATTGATCAAGTGCTTGATTGGGCAAATGCCCATCTCTCACTCAGTTGCACAGGCTCACACACTTGTGCAAAAACAATCAGTCAGCTGTTGGAGATCTCATGAGTATTGAAGCTGTGTAATTTGTGTGTTATCAGTGTGATCCAGGACAAGTTCTGTGGCATCATCAACATTTGTCTTGAAGCTCTGCATGATGTGATGACAGAGGATCCAGAAACGGGCACCTACAAGGAGTAAGTTTTAATGTCTATTTCATTATGGTTGAGATTAAAAGAGGAGCTTATTTATAGTTGTTGATCACATAGTTTAAGCCTTCTCATCTAAAGTTTGAATCTTTATTGCATTTGATTTTATCACGATGTTTCTACATTTGGTGATGCTCTTTGGTTTGTTGCTTCCTAATATTTCTATATAAAAAGCTCAAAGGTACATTTTATTTAATGGTCATGAAAAAATAACTTAATTTATGTATATATTTATTCCACCTCAGTACAAATCTAAAAAAAAATAAATAAAGATCTGGTTGTTTCTGACTGACTTGCGTGTAAGAAGGAACACAGCAAATCACAGGGTTGCATCAGTAATCCAGTCACTGCGTGTCTCAGACTTCATGGTCGGGCAGATGTTACACACTTTGTATGTTATCTGCTTACGTTCCAATAAATGTGTAATTTCACACACAACTTATCTTCACCTTCTGCTGTGATGTTCCCCAAAATAACACGAGCTTAACTTGATACCTACAATTAAATGCAAGAGATACATGGAATGGAAATTTCATGCAAGTAAAGAGTTTAAATAGGATTAGTAGAGATTTTATCATACGAAATATACTTCTTGGAGCTTGTGACCTTGTTAGATTGTTAAATATACATGAAAAACACCCCCAAAGTGGCTTTTGGCTTCACTCGTCAATTGTAGTTCAGCAGCCAGGCCACCGGGAAATGTCCTGGTGCTCCTGAGTTGCAAAAGCTACTTTACTGGGGATCTAGGGTTACATGGGTGGAATTCACATGGGTGGAGGCGGGATTTCATCCAATCCAAGTGCCTCATTTCCGAGTTGAAAGAATGGCTCAAAATAATAACACATTTCAGAAAAAATGACATCTCAGTGGTGCCAACGGTAATATTTTGTCATATATTGTGCCTACCATTGCTCTGGAAAGTGTAAGCTGGCATGATTCTGGCCCTTTAAATTTAAAAAAGAGCACGGGAATGTATAAAACATAGATTTTTTTATGATGCTAACCACAGCACCACTTTCACCTCTGCTCCACCTCTACCCTTCTGACTTCTTGTCTTCTTGACATTTTAATTCAACCAAACGCTCCATCACTGCTGTAAAGCACATTATGGACTTTCCCCACTTTGAAAGGAAATAATCTGACTATGTTTTATTTATTTAAAAAAAATTTTGATAATAGAGAAATGCCTTTTGTAGCTACATCTAAGACATCACTTATTTTTTCCAATCATTATTGGTGATTGGCTGCTTAGTTTGTTCATTTACCACATGCAAATTACAAGTGCATTATTACTTTAATCAAATGATTTGATATTTGTGACCAAGGGCTCTTTATTTAGTAATTGGTAGGTTTTATAAGTGTTTCAGGACTTCCCACTGCAGAGAAACAAGTATTTCTGGATTTGTGGATCTTGAGTTTTCTTTATCTACAGTGAATCCAACCGAGGCAGTAAAGCATTCAGTAGTTTTCCTAAAACTTTAATTTAAGAAGAAAATTGCCAAACCCCTTTCAATATGGTGTTATTCTTCTGTTGTTGTACAGCAATCATTAGTGTTGTAGTCAAGACCGCACCACCCGAGACCAGATAGTACCAAGACCGAGACATTTAGAGGACCAGATATATCAAAGGAAAATCATAACAAAACAAATTAATTTAAAATTAAATTAATTTTTAGTTTGCTTTTAAATTAATGTGTCAACAAAAGCAAGCTTCGCTCTGTTGTTCTCAAAGCAGCATAATGAATTAAACAAATCATAGCAAAATTGCTTTGTTTCACTTCTTGAAAAAGTTCATATAATCAAAACTGAACTGACCTAACAAGTCACAAGACACCTTTCATTTCAGAAAGAAAGAATGGAAATAGTAAAGGGTCAATTCCAGCTAAATGAGCTGAACAAAAAGACTATCAGCAATGGTCTCGACCAGTTTGGATGAAAAAAAAATCAGAGTCCGCCCTTTTCAAGACCGAGTAAACCTCGGCTCCTCCGGGGGAATCCCAAGACATTCCTTGGCCAGCCGAGAAACATAGTCCCTCCAGCGTATCCTGGGTCTTCCTTTAGGTCTCCTACCGGTTGGACGTGTCTAGAAAACCTCACCTAGGAGGCGTCCAGGAGGCATCCTAATGACATGTCCGAGCCACCTCTGCAGCCACACCCTGCAGAGAAAACTCATTTCGGCCGCTTGTATCCACAATCTCATTCTTTCAAAAGATTATAACATTCAGGCGTATATTTTACATTATTTCATCATTTAATACTTATCCTAATATATCTGTGCTCTCGGCTTTAAAATTCAAATCTACAACTACTTAGATATGTAAAACGTTTTCAAGCTAGCCTTCGCAGATTGTAAACAGTTCTTTATAACTTAAGTAGATAGAAAGTTTGCACTTCCTGTGACTTTATAGTATGGTTAAATGTTTCTTGAATAAACACCTTCTTTAGCCAAAACAAAACATTTTAGACTCAATAGCTAAATAGACAAAATTCATAAAATGTAGCAAATTTAGATCTTTTTTTCTGAAATGTCACAGCTTTTGTTTTTGCTCAGTGTTCAGAAGTTGACATAGATGCTTCAAAGAAGTTTTTATCCCGGAATAATCTTATTTGACTTGAGTTTTTGATACATTCAGTGAAGTCACCATTTAAAAAGACGTTGATTCATTTCCCTTCGAACTTCTTTTAGAATCTGATCACGTGTCACGTTTCAGAATCATAAAATGTGACATTCAAGCTTCCCACCTTATTTGTGCTCTCATTAAGGGTTTTAGTAACGAGCACAAAGGATATAAAAGAGCGTACACAGACTTTATACAGAGCATAGAGGTTTCACTCGCGGTTCTCTCTGCATGCAGATGAACCAATATGAACAGCGGCCATAGCTGTGTAATAAAACCGCCAGAGGCTTCAGCCTTTTTTTGCGTGCTTGTGTTTGCACACACTGCTTGTTTTGAGACTGTGTCCTACTGTGCAGGTCTATGGGTGGTTATTAATATTGAGTTGAATATTATTGTGTTTGCAGCTGCATGCTGATGAGCCATTTTGAAGAACCCAAGCTAAGTGAAGAAGAGGAGCCCCCAACTGAGCAGGATAAGAGGAAGAAACTTGTGAGTCAAATGTATAAACACACACATGCACACACACACACACAACCAATTTTGTAGACAAACAATTTTTTCACGTTCCATTCACGTTTTATATTTTAGACTCCAAAACATAATTCTTTGTGAAAGTTTTAGCTTTCCTTTCCGTCAGTCTTCCTCTGTAAACAGAAAAACTAATCTCTTCATCTTTTCATCATTTCTTTTGGTTTGTACTGTGTCTTGGATAAAAATAAAACAAAAAAAATAAGTTTTTCCAAAAAAGAAAAAGGAAGTTGGTCACAAAAATGTTAATTATTGATTATTAAAATCATTTTGTCACATTAAACTTAGCATTATATTTGATTATACTGATTCTAGTGTGATTAAAAAAAATGTTGGTCTTTTAATTTATACTGTGCTGGGTTTTAATCAGCGCTAAACGACACAACTCTGCCACCTGCTGATGTAAATTAGTAACTGTAGTCTCCTTAAAATGTGATCTCTGGATATTTTAGGCATTTCGTGACTTTTACAAACTTGTGCTTTCAAGCAGCAGCTTTTTGGTGCTCAAAATTCATATATCTGGAGTTATTACTTCAAATATAGTACTATATAAGATTGGAAAGCATTCAAGTGAACACAGATCATAATTTAGCCTAAAATGCATGTAGATCTCATTGTGCTTTCAGCTGAAGAAGATAAATAAATACATTCTGTTCCTGACTTAATGAGTAATCGTACTAAATAATTATTATTTCAGCATTTACTTTATTTATTTTTTCAAAATAGGGCTGTCCTAAAACATAAACACACGTGTGCACTGTCTGGATGTTTATAAGTGTTGCAACAGCAAATAGCTGTTTAGTACTCATTTATTACCTGTGCAGTGGAGGTGTGTTTGGGGATGTTTTCCTCAGAAATTGTAACCAGTGTGTGAAATACAGTTTAATTATATTATTTGTGTCTCTGTGTTTGTTTGTTTGTGTGTGTGTGTGTGGTCTCCAAATGAGTGCTTGAGCAAAAACGAATTATATAAAGATATTTGTTGGTGTTTGAATGAGGAAATACATCTGTACTTATTTTTTGTGTGGCATTTCTCTTTGTATAAGTGTGTTTGTTTGTGTGTATGTGTGTGTGTGTGTGTGTGTGTGTGTGTGTGTGTGTGTGTGTGTGTATTTGCTGGGTGCTATCCCAGCGCACTTATCACCTAAGCCCAGACTCCGACTTTTTGCTCCGGGGAACAGAAAAGAGGAGACTTAAAGTCACACCTCTCCCTGCGTCCTAATGCGTACACGTCTCTGTGCTTGGAGTTGTGGATGAATGCACGTGTGAGAGCAAAGGCTGCACCCACATGATACAGCTTTCAGTTTGAGGAGAGAGTAAACGAGAAAGAGGATCTGTGACATTTTTGAAAATGTATTGACTCCATTTTAGCTTTTACAGGGCTTGCTGCTCTGCCAGGTGTGGGCATATCTAGGTAAAAGCTTGTGAATTTGAACATCTGCAGGTTGTTTATGGTAATTTGAAAGTACAGTGACAGAACGGGACTGTGTGTTTGAGCAAACAAAGACCCAAGCTATCACATATTTTTGTTATAGTGTGGATGTGGTAAGAAATCCTGTCCCCTTAAATTGAAATATTCATCCTTGTGATGCGCTCTTATCTATTTTGTATGCCTATTTTATGGTTCTTACTTGATGTTTTTATGTAATTTTTAATCTGGGATCTTTAAGTATTTATTTTAGGCACTGTATCTGAGTTTGTCTGTTAATAAAGTTTATCTATCTAGATATATGTAAGCCATATTCAAGGTTAGCAGTTGAGGTTTGTTTCATGTCTGCTGGCTTCTAAAGGCCAAATCTGTGGAAACTGCCATGTGTGACATGAACTGTAACCTCTCTGGGGATAATGAAAAATCTTGATGCTGTATAAGAGATGAAGCAAAACCAAACAGATTTAGTGAGATTTTTTTTTATTATTTTTAGATGGAAATGCTTCTAGAACCTGAGGACATGTATGTGAATAACCACCAGTATTAGTTTAGAAATATTGTTTTGATTTTCCTCTTGAAAATATTAATATTTAGAATAGGAGAAAAGTACATCTTTGACCTGCTTTTTCTTTTTCTGTCGCCTAAAATGCAGCAGGCGCCAGATAAATATCTGAATTTTAATCTCTTTGGAGGAAAAATCACAGCAGTTTGGAATGTCTGGAAGCTAAGTTGTCATTTCATTAGTCAGTCATCTGTATTAATGCTATTAAGATGAACTATACATTGCTCATTCCTCCCAGGTCGTTCGCCATGATGACCAAGGTCAATAACAGGAGATGACATTTAGCTATGATGCAAATTTTTTTTTCAATGAAAGAGCAGGTTTACTGACAAACCATTTTTTACTTATTATTTTTGAAAATGAACAGTCACTCTGAGTTTGCAGGCTGAATGTGAAAATTCTTCTACCCCTATTTCCTGCATTAGCTTCTGATAGAAAATAGATGGGAAAAACACTTGGTTCAGAAAATCCTGACGGGTTTACGTCACACTGTCACTTAACATTCATGGACTCACCCATCTTGGGGAATGCTGTTGTTGATTTAGTGTCCAGAAATAAGCAGAGCACACCAATGACTAGAAATAGTGGACAAACCCTTCGTGACTTCAACTACAGGAGGATCTTTTGTGATGTCAATGTTTATGTTTTTCGCACTGCATCATGGGACTTGGATGGCAACAAACAGTGTATTTTGCCTATAATTAAATTGTTTTGCATGTTTGGAGGAGGATTTAGCGAAGCAGATGGATCATTCTTGCCGTGTGGTTGATCGTTCGGCCCGTGGGAGGCTTGATAAAAGGTTTTATTGGAATTTCCTCTGTAAAAGGAGCGCAAAATACGAAAGAGATGATTGCGGGTGACCCGACTGTCTGAAGAAAGCCTGGATTCTTGCAGCAACAGAGTTTGTGCGGCTCATTTGTTCATGGTAAGTGCTTGTAACTTTTTGTTAATAAGAAAATATGTTTTTTAAAATATTCATCTTCATGTAGTTTTATATCCACGTAGTCATTTCGTTTTCTTGTTCTGATTCAGGTGTCTCAACCCAGGATCATTATAATAATAAATAAATGAATAAGTAAAAAAATAACAACACTGATTAATGAAGACTTACCCAGCTTTGCAGTCGCCGTGAGGATTTATCCGTTTTCTTTGGCAATCACCAAAAGGTGATGTGAATCACGCTGTAACTCTGCTCGCCGACCAGTGCTGACTCCTGCTTTCAGCACGACCACGGCTTCCTCTTTTGCAGAATAGTTCAGCCAAACTTTCCTTAAAACACAATAATCGTAGACCTCCAGACGTTTGAAAGCCTTTAATTTTTCATGAGTGAAGGGTCCAGGGATTTCTGTTAAATAGGAATAAATGTCTCCCCAGCAGAGTTGTGGAGGAAACACAGGCGAATCGGACCAACGCTTTCTGTCATCCCAGAGCTCATACAGGCTTTAAATAACTTTATTTTTGTCTTCATTACAGATTTTAAGCTTCTCTCTAAACCTCTTCCTGTCTTTTGACGTTAAAGTGTTTATATGTTGGGGATTTCGCCTGTAAAGTCACTTGAAAGTGTACGTCGCGTATTGATAGCAGGCCTTCTTCTGCCACACAGGCACTCGCGCAATGCGCACAACGATGAAAAAATATGTCAACAAAAATCCTCCTATAGGTTTATTAAGGTCTGAATTGAGGCTCAATGAGCGGTTCTGATCATCATCTTAGCCGTGTCACAAGTCTCGTCAGGTCCAGACAATCCAAAAATTGGCAGAGGTGGAGCTGAGAGCAAGTCCTTGAGGATCTTAGTCACCCACATCCTTCTATATCCTCAAACAGGAGCATCTGAAAAAAGAAAGTCACAAGATGACAACAGTACAATCACTTTGTTTTATATTCATTCACAAATGCACCCAAAAATAGAGAAGGGGGAAGAAAAGCACTGCAGAAACTAACTCTGAGTTTTCCAGGAGTTTCTGGCTTGTGTCCCAGAGAAACACTTGGAGGGAAGAAGATGCACCAGGCTTAGTTCCTCTCCTGCTGTCTTCACCTGGCCTCTCGTCTCATTTCCAAACCTCCTGCCAGTTACAGCAGGAAGGCTTGACTGACTTCATAGACTCTCAGAACTTTTTGCCTTCATCTTGGCTAATTACCTAACTCTTTATACCTCTCAGAACTTTCCTTAAAGTCATTAATTTTAAATAAAACAAGCCCGCTCTGTGGTAATTCCTCTGACATGTTCTTTTTAATCTTCAGAAGGAACTAAATCATTTTTAATCCCTTTATTTTATTGCTCTACACATTCATCAATATCTAATTAATCTCTGATTGCAGCACAGTTGTAACTCAGCTGCTGCGTTTCTCTCACTGTGCTGGAGACACATGATTTTGTGTGTTTATCAGTGTTTGTGATGACTTACTACCGGCAGCGATGTGGGAGAGGCACAAACATTTGCCTCAGTCAGCAAGTTTACATTTTTATATTTGCAGTTTTTTGTATTCCTCCATTTAATAAGGAACTTTAAATTGAATGTGTGATGGGAAGGAACAATATGTTCTTATATAATGTGAAATAGTTTTAGGCTTTCAAAAAAATGCTCATTGCTCTTTAGATTGGACTGATTGTGCAAATCAACTCCTATGAAATAAAATGCTGAGAATCTAAATAGGCAAACATTTGATTATTTGAATTTCCTCTGTCTTAAAGTGACTTGTGTGTATTTTCCCTGGCAATAGGGGGCTGTACATACCTAAATTATTGCAAGCAAGCAGCATTTTTGTGTTCAAGTAAGACCTTACCAACGGAGGCCATTAGGGTCAAAAATCTCTGCAAACTCCAGCAAAATGACAAGCACATCAGACTCCCTTTTATCACTGGCACCAAGTGAAGAGGTAAATGTTTAAAACAACAATGTTTATGAATGGTGAAAATTGTGTAACCGTTACAAATTAGTAAATGCGTTTTGTCCTCACGGGCTCCCGTAGAAGGAAACATGGCATCTAATATGGCACACTTAGGGTGTTTCTCAATGTCAAGGAACCTTGGTCCCGTCCCGTTTGCCTAGGAGATACGTCATCAGGAACCGCCAAGGCGTGTTCCAATCGGTTCCAATGTTCATGTGCTACAGAGGGGTCTGTCCTCTGTCTGCCGTTTAGCTAACTGACCAAGGATACATGCAAGGTGGCTTTTTGCCTTCTTTTGATCAAAAATTTCCTAGAATGCTGCGCAGTATTTTCAAACAGATGTGATCAGGAGCCGGCAGCAGCTACTTCGGGGGCAAATTTCCACTTTAAATGTAAGTCAACTAATTGTAGCTATCAGGCTTATATCTAAAATGTTTTTTAGATCCAAAGCAGTTATCTATGGTTGGTTAGTTGCTTAGTAGTTGCAGCTTCTGTGGCTAGCAGGTATTAACTCACACATTTGATTTAACCAATATATACACAATTATAAAAGTTAAAAGCTCGATATACATCTATATTGAAACTTAACATTACTATGATGGGCGGGACGTAAACAGGACGCGTAAGCAGGGGGCGGGCTTCTGGCCGGCCGCGGTCACGTGGGGTAAGTCTGTTTCATTTAACCGTTTTCTTTGACCAAGGAAGGACAGTGTCCTCGTAAGCAAGGCAAGGTTCCTTGACATTGAGAAACACCCTCAGACCCATTCCCATGTATTTTAGACCTGATTTTTATGGTTATATGTTATGAAGCCGCCACTATTTTTCAACAACTGGGCAATTTTTAATTCATTTTCAACAACATTTTGATGGATATTTCCAGAGATTAATGGTGAAAACAACACATTGTCTCATTAAAATTGTTTAGTTGGGGATATTGTGCTTGTTTCAAATGAAACAGACAAATATTACATCTGCAGACACAAAATAAAAAAAAATGCATACCTACCATGAATATGTATGATTTGTACTCTTCAGACTTCCAGCATCACGATAGACTATTACGTTTAAGTGTGTTGATACGATACATAGACTAAAGTCATTGTGGGTGCACCTCTTCAGATTTATAGTCTCTGTAGGTGGAGAGGCTGCATTCGTGCCGCTGCTCCCTGCTGATTTGTGCTTAAATTGGACGTGCTGTGTTTTTCTGTGCATCAAGGGGGAGTTTGTTTTTGTGTCATGGAAGCTGTTGACTGTTCCACTCTGTCTTGTATTGGATTTGTAAGGGTCCCTTCACTTTGATCTGAGTATTTCAGACAACTAGACTCGGCTAACCGATGCTGTGTTTGGACCTCTGTACATAATGCATCATTTGATTCCTGTGCTTCATCTACAAGGCCAGTACCATCAAACAAGAAGAAGGATAGACAACATCAAAGGCTCGGTCCTCTGGGTACTAATGACATGGGCTCCGTCTGTCGCGCTGTAGCAGCTCACACCCACTTGAGCTTTTCCTTTTTTTGCCACACACTAGTACATGTGCACAGGCTATTGCACTGAATTTGTTAAAGTAACTGCTCCTGACTGATTACTCCAAAAAAAAAAAAAAAAAAAAAAAAAAGATGAAGGTGCCCTATACCACAGATTAGTGCTAAAATAATGAGGTGGACATGTGTCGTGAGGGGGTTGGTTGCTAAAGCTAATTAATGGAAAGCAATAGAGGTCAAAGTTGTACCTCCTGTTGAATTGTGGCCTGATTCAAAGCATTGCACATAGCTCCTCATGTAAATGCTCAATTTCTGACTATCGTGGGAAAATCCTTGAATGCTTTTATTCTAAAAAATGCAACAAATAGTCGAGTATTTGCTTTACATTCTGGGAAAAGCTCCAGCCTACAACATTCCTGTTCTAATCTATCTTTTATAATGCTCAAAAAGTGCCGAATACCTGCTATCTTTGCAGGAAAAGTTCGTACTGAGAAACCTTTTTATTATTCATACACTGTCTTACTGAACAACCAGAAAGTGTTTTGGAGTGGCAGACCATTGCATCACTTAGATCAATAAGCAGAGACTCTACAAAGCTTTCTCTTATCATGCATCATAACTTACTGGATTGATTAAACTGACTCAGGATGGGAATGTTGATTCTTATCCTCTTTTAAAAGGCCTGATTGCTGTTGCTCTGTTGACCATTATGCCAATAAATGGCCAACAGGCTACAGTTATTAAGAGAAGGCGCTTCTATTTGAGTTACTGTTCATGTGTACAAATCAATGAGGGTAAAGTCTACCTGGGAAAAGTGTTTGAAACTGTGTGGGTCTATAAACACTTTTGATATTTGTAGTGTCGCTGTACAGCACTGTAAATCATTAGACTTTATGGCAGTTTGGTTTATTGTAGTGTAATTATGTTGCTGCATCTAGGTGATGCAACTAGCATTTCACATACCTTCTATACGACTGGAAGCAGTTTATTTTACTGAAACAGTTTAAACTATTTGAGAATAAGGCAAATGCTTGATGTTGTCACTTGTGATGATTTATCCTGGATGTGTTGCTGACAATCAGCTCAGTGGCTTAGTGGTATGAGTGTTCGCCCTCAGACTGGGAGATCGTGGGTTCAAATCCACTGTCGAGTCATACCAAAGACTTCAAAAATGGGACCCAATGCCTCCCCGCTTGACACTCAGAATTAAGGGGTTTGATTGGGGGGTTAAACCACCAAATGTAGTTCCCAAGTATGGCCGTCTCTGCAGCTCACTGCTCCCCCAGGGCATAGGTCAGATGCGGAGAACAAATTTCACCACACACCAGTGTGTGACAACTAATGGGACTTAAATTTAATCTTTAATTAGTTCTAGACTATTGGGCTGATGGGCAGGTTTTTTAGACGCGTGTCAATGTGTGTGGTACTGGCACATAAACATTCCTCAAAAAAAATGTTTTAATGTCAAATGGATTTAGCTCATTTTGATAAAAACAAAAATTAATACTTGTATATACATATAGGTAATCTCGGCACATATGAAGTTGACTTTAACAAAAAAATAAACAAAAAAATCTCAGTTTTAAGACTAAGAATTAGTTTAGAGATGTCAAGTAATTGTTACATTCCTAAATGTGATAGTATTAGCTCGATTGACAAGGAAAAAAGCTAGATGCACATAAAATATCTAAAGTATTTCACATAGAGGTCTTTAGATAGCCATAGTAGGATGGTTCAAATTGTTCATCTACAATGAAACAGAAAATATGGATCCCAGTTATATTGATTGCAACAAGCACAAACTTGGTCAAAGACACCATACCTTAATTTTTGCTTATTTTAAACAAAAATAGCAAAAAATAATATATATGTACTCTTTATTAATTAATCTAAATAATAATCTTCTAATCGAAACCACTACACTGACCTTATAAATGACCAAAGGTTCCCTGATGTTGCCTCAGCTTTGCAGCAAAGTAGCGCCGTAGTTTTATGAAAAAGGCTGGAGTTCCGGGCAATTTTTTTTGTAAATCCTTCCTCGATTGTTGGCTGGTTAGGAGGAACAACCACCGGCTTCTTCTCTTCATCTAACCCAGGATGGAAACATCTGTTGCGTGTTGGTAGTGTTGCTCTTGTATTTTAGTTCAGTTTTACACAACTTTCCTTTAATCCTCTTGACGAGTAAATCTCACGCTAAAGCTAATAAACAAGCTTGTTTTTTGTGCTAGTCCGTCCCCTAAAGTGTTCAGGCGGCACGCATAAGTTTTATGTTCCTGCACACTTTGTGGCTGTTTTTTTTTTCCAGCATTTATAATCGTTTATGAGCGTTTACAAATGGAGTTTGAATCGGCACGTGTCACATAGCGATGCATCGATTAAATGGTGAATTGGCACACCTCTATTAAACAGTGCATGTTTTAGGGGGGAACAACAAAATATATCACAAACAGTTTTCTCTGAGTATAAAGTTGCTTGAGAATGGTTAATGAATTGATTCTTTACCTTATTTTCTCTAAGTCTTGGCTGCATAGTGTGCTACATTCAACTGCTACTGGCTGTAATCTGCAGACAGTGAGCTTCATGCTATTGCTGTAAGATATAACATTTTTCTTTATAAAAACGCTGAGCTGCTGAAAAATTGGCGTTCATTATTCAAACGTAATAATTCCGACATAATAACTGCTGAACTATCATCAGTCACCAATCCCTCTGTGGAGGATGAAGTATGACAAACTATTTGTCATACTTCCCTCTCCAAAGTGCATTGAAATGGAAGAATTTTTACCTCAAGCTTTTTGTAGCTTTTTTTCTTGTGAAAGCGAAGATGAAAATGCTTTTTAATCTTTGCAGATGAGACTGCATACATGCTGCTATAAAAAATATATGTAATAAGTCATTATCGGCTAGTAATACTGACTACGCCTTTGTTTCTGCTTCTCGTTGTTCCGAAAGTATTCTTTGAAGCTTTTGCCTTTCGCATGAAACATTAAGTTGTTCCTATCATTCAACCAGTTTGTATTATTTCATTTTAATGAGCAATCACACAGCCTCCAAAGATCCTGCAGAGGTGTATATTTATAGGAAATGAGTTTCAGCGTGTTATCATTTCACCGTGGTTCACACAAAGCATTGGTAATGAAGACTTGCCATTCTTGCTTTATTATTGCTCTATTCTCAAGCAGGCCATCAGTCTCAGTATAATTTGGTTTTGTTGAATAACAGACCTTTCTGTCAGTGCTGTTTTGCAGCTCAAGATGAAAAGATTGTCATTTGTATGGCCTTATGCACAGCTATCAAAATTAGATTTCATCTCTTGCTTTTTGTCTTTATAGCCCCTTGCCTAAGAGAGAAGTAAAAACATCCTCCAGGAGTGTGGCAAAAACCCACTTTTTAAATCAAACAAAATGGATTGTACTCAGTGGAAAGAAGCTAGTAATACTTCTAAAAATTTCAGCATGTTTGAGAGAAACTAATGAGTTTTAAAAGTGACCCCTTTCACATGACGGTGCTACAATACAGTCGAGACAAATACTCTACACTAACCATTTAACATAAAACACAGAAAACCAAACTATTGCCCTAAATAGACTGATGTCGGTTTATTTGAATGCATGTAAACGTGTTAGTCTTGCTGAAAGCGAACTGGTTCTAGTTGTGCTGAAGCACCCAAATAGCGCGGTAGGAAACCGACTAAATCTGCATGTAAACGGGTCAGTTGAGTTGATACTGGTAACTTCTGCAAGTGACGAGACCACTGCTCCTGGAAGTTCTGACAACAAAGCGCTAGCTTAGCGGGGACTGGGCCTGTTCTGTACTTTACAATGCGCTGCTACTGCATGTTAGGATGGCCTCCTCATTGTCGAGTTTTAAATCTCTTGTGAAAACCCATCTTTTTGCCATGGCTTGTAGTTCAGCGTGACCCCTCCTTTCCACCGGACGTGAAAGCATCACGAAACTGCCGCGAAACGTACTACGCAGCAAATGGCTGCCGTTTTAAGTGGACAACATACATACACAGAATGAACGTACCGAAGATGATTAAGTGGACAAGTTCCTTTCCACTGGCAGCAAAGCCTAACATTCTGGATGCATCCCAGAAGTGAAGGAACACTACCATTAAGTTTTGAGTTTATTTTTTATGCGCTACGCTTCCAAAACACATCAAACTTCGCAGTTTAGTTCAGGCCAGACAGGAAGTCAAACACAAAAGCAGTGTAAAACATCTGGAAACTTTCAAAATAAGTCATGTGCAGATAAACTTACGCCACTCCTGTGAAACCCTCATAGCTGAGGTAAACGGAACAGAAAATAAACCACAGACCTTTTTGGATACATGCAGCTGTCTTTCTTCTCGCTTGCTATTGCGTGGACTTCTGAAGTCACGCAGTTCCCCCGTGATTTTGTGACTTTGCAGGACCAGCGGGGTGAAACACTTTCGCTCTTGTTTTGCTCCCGGTTGGAAGGAAGCTCGCAGTTAAAACGCAGCTATTACATTACACGCCGCTTTCATGTCCAGTGGAAAGAAGGCTTGAGAGTCATTCTTCTAAGCAATGTTTTATTATATATGTGATATATTTTATCAGACTGCTGTTTTTAGTGTTTTTATGTGTATAATTGTTGAGTCTTTTGTATTTGGTTTTTATTTCATTGTTATGCACTTTGGTCCATTTCTAGACTGTTGTAAGGTGCTATTTAAATAAAGTTGACTTGACTACAGCTTTTGAAAACCCCAAATTCAAAATCTCAGACAATTACAATATTATGAAAAGTTTCAATATTCTAGACTCAAAGTGTCACACTCTAATCAGCTAGTTAATCCAAAACACCTGCAAAGGGTTCCTGAGCCTTTAGATGGTCTCTCAGTCTGAGTTGGATTACTGAAACAAATGGACTTTTACATCATATTCTCATTTTTTGAGTTTCACCTGTAGAACACTGTTCATGCTACCCTTCTCTACACACCTGCTCACATGCTCATTAGTTAACTGGAATTGTTAACAGGATTTATTTATTTATTCATTTATTTTACTTTTTATATGTTTCTTGGTAAACAAACTTTGCAGATTGATTATTTTTAAGTTAAACATACTAAGTTGGTGTGAAATTCTTAGCAATGCTTTGAAGTGGAATAAGGGCAATAGCTTTCTCAAACACCACTTTATGGTCTCAAGATATCTGGCTAAAATTCACTGTGAATAATCAAAGCTTCATCATGGGGTGGGGGTTTAACTGCAACACTGTTTTGATTGCATTTACATGCACAGTACTCAGTGAAATATGGAGTGTCTTTCTCCTTTTTTGCTTCTTCTTCTTTCCCCTCACATATTGCACAATCTGCCTGAGTAAACACAAAGATAACTTTAAAAATGTGCTTTGAGTTTGCTCGTTGGTATTTGCTAGTTTGCTGCTCACCACCTCTGACTGCAAAGAACACAGACCAGAGAGATGGGCTTGCTGTAGGCGAGAAAAACCATGCTTTCACTGAACATTAGTGTCAAGTCTTTGTTCAGAGTAGCTGGATTTGTCTGCAAGTGCTTTTGGAGGAGAAAAACGCAACTAAAAGGGTTAAAATAAGTCCCAGTGGTAAAGTCTGGCTAAAGTCTCTGATGTGACAGCTATGTCAAGTCCACAAGTTTTAACTGTAGTTGTCAAAAAAAAAAGCACAAAAATAATTCATACATTTTGCACAAAATGTGGGATGACCCAGTCTTCAAAATTGCATCGGCAAGAATTAAAGTTATGCCCTGTAAGAGGTAACGTCACAAAATAGTCAGATAATATTCTGGGCAGAGGATGAATCCACCTCCAATTCTTGGCATATTGATCATAAAAGCGGTTATGTTTACAGACCGTAGATGGGAACCTAATAGAAGAGTCCCTTCTGGACAACGGTCTCATAACTTTTTTAATATCTGACAAGGATAGCAAAGTCTTTCAAGATGTAAACACCCACAGATCAATGGGTTTAATATTGACAGTTTGCTTGTGTAAACAGGTGTGTTAGACATCTGCTTCATGCTCTGAAGATGGGGATTTTAGAAACTCAAATATATATTTAAGTAAAAGCTGCCAGTTAGCCTTTTTTAATATATAACCTACTAAATGCCCTTTCCAAATATTATTCAACCATAGATATTGGGTGATCTCAAATTTTATTGGGTGATCTCAAATTTTAAGTCACAGAAAAATGATACACTTTCATTTACAAGGCCATGCTTGGATTACTACCCAACTACATCTGTAATCTCACGAAGAAGTGTAACTTCTCACAGTCTGCGTGCAAACGATCAGTTGTTACTCTGTGTTCCGTTTGCTCACACTGAACTGGGCAAAAGGGCTTTTGTTCACTCTGCTCCTTCTGCATGGAACAGGCGGCAGGAAAACTGGAAACTAACCGAGTTTATCTCCTTGAATACATTTAAAACCAGACTGAGAGCCTTTGAGACAGATTCCCTGTGTTGTAACTGCCTTCTGTAATTTTGTACATAACATGTCTGTGTAACTGAAAAATTTTGTAACCAACTTTTGCTGCCTCTTGGCCAGGACTCCATCGAAAATGATGTTTTTAATCTCAATGGGACCTTCCTGGTTAAATAAAGAATAAATAAAATAAATAAAAATAAATGCCCCAAAAAATTGGACACCCCTGCAAGATGCCAAAGCACCAGTTGCTGCTTTCATTTATGTTGACAAAAGTGACTTTTTAAAAACAATTATTTAAATGTCAATATATAATCTGAATTGGAGGTAGACAGATTTATCACTTGGCTGATTAAGTCATTTATTTATATCATGTAAGCAGCGGCAGCCGTATTTTTATGACATTAAGCTGATTAAATGTCAGGAACATCTGCGTGCTACGTAGTGTTATTGCACTTGATAATATGCTCCTGTGCCAAGGAGCTTTCCACTACTGGGGTGGCTTTCGCATCAGGGGTGTTTTTTTTATTCTTTTATTTTGAGTACACACAAGGAAACACCATACTATTTAGCTAACTTTGGAAGTACAATATTACTTTTACATGAGAAAATAAATAAATAAAAACTCAACTGTATTCATAATTAAAGTTACAAGCCAAGGAAGTGGCTTCATCAATTGGCCATCATCTGTTCTGATTCCCTTGTTGAAAACTGGTCGACAGCTTGTCAAAGTCAAGTTTATACTCAGTTTAGTTCCTGGTTTGAGTCAGTTGTGATGTCAACACATCAGTATTATTTACACTGTGAGACATGCAGTACTGTGCATTTCTCTGTAGCTCTTTAAAGAAAATGTTCAATGTTTGCATCGTCAAAACCCAATTGCGTCGTTGGGTTTTGGTTGGTCAAAAAGGTTTGCAGACTCTGCTCTGTTATACCTTCCCCCACACTCTTGAACAATAATGCTAATATTAATGCAACGCACATCTGTGAGGCAGAGAACAACAAACATACACTTCCCATAAGTGGCAGAGATACTAGAGGAAATGGTATTCTGTGGCAACTGAGAAGCCAGTTTCTTTTCTAGAAAGCAAAGTCTTGATTTTCCTACTTTTCTATAATGATACAATCAAAGGATTCTACTAAACCAGCTCTCGGGAACTAATCATGGATGATGCAGGGGGAAAAATTGTTCCCGCTCTTCATCTGTAAGCTCCCTGCATTTATCGCGAGGTAATTAATGTGAATCAAGTAATGATAATCATTTTTGGTAAATTGATTATCGTACAGCTTAATTAACAATAAGAAGAGCATGTTCATTTACCATGTGGCTCATTACACTGGAAACCACACTGACTGTTTTAAGCCGAGACACCTGACCTGCATGTCTGATTTACACAGCTACCTCCTTTTTCCCGTTTTCATTCGTGTTAATTAAAATTCAGACTTTGTCAAATGAGTGACCCGTGGGTCTTCTTTACTCAGGAAAGGTGGATTCATTAATTGAATAAAGCATTAACCTTAATTGGTTAGTAGATACTGATAAACAGCAGAGTTTTTTTTGGAGTGTTTTTTTAGGAACTAGGACAGGACAAAGAAACTTGTGAAGTATTAGAAGCTTTTTTGTTTTGATTTGAGGAATCACAGGGTGGGTTACAGACTGAAACTAAAGGGTTATGCCTAGTTTACACTACTGCATCAGGGGGAGAGACGCGCACATATCAGCAGAGATGTTTCCCTTTCCTTTTCCCTTTTCTAGGGGGTTCTTCCACCATTACAGTCATGTCTAAGGTTAACAGTGATGTATTTACCATTGGGTCTTTGTATTGTGTAAATGTATTTCAGAGACTTTTTAACATGGACATAATTGTCCCTCATTCTCTTCCACCTCTTCATACAGTCTGCCACCTCCAAACTCACATTTCCACCAATTTCCTTCAACAAATTAAAAGTCTGCTGTGCATTTTTGTACTCGCTCTGTGAAGGATTGTATAAATGTTCATGTCTTTGAACTACTTCTGTAAGACATTCTTCGATCTGTTCAATGTCTGCTGCTTTGCATCTTCAGTAGCCTGGCAATCCATCCTATATATGTGAATATATAGTCTGACCACGACTCATACAGATCTCAGTCCTGGAGCAGAATCTACGGTTTTCTTTCAAACTGTCTCCACATGCTATTGGACAAGAAACAACGTGACGTATTCACCGCTATAGATGCCAGTCAACGGGGCAGTCCACCATACACTGAGATACAAATACATCCTTTTTATAAATTAAGGACTTAAGTACCTCTATCTGCTCTTGACTCAAAGAAAAGCCCAAGTCTAAATAGTCCAAAGTTGATGCCAAAGCCATTTCATAAAAGCCGTCGCCATCTTTGTTGTGATTGGCAAGACACAAGGCTGTTCGGACCTGCTGAGGCTCGTATGGAGCATGACTAGAGCGACCTGTAGAGCTAAATCCTTTTGCTTCTGCTACTGTCTGTCGAGATTTTTAGGCTATGGCAGTGTTCACAGGCGTGGCCTCTCTGTAGCTTTCAACGAACATTTAAACAATTTGTTTTTTCTCTGCAAACCTCTGCGGGTCTGCCACAAAATACTTGCATCAACGGTTGATGATGCTGCATATCTCCACACCCGCTGCTGATGGAGAACTATAAACTTGAATTAAACGTAGACAAAAGTTGTTGTACGCAGGCATCGAAGTGTCTGTTGCAACTGCATTCCCACATTTTAATGGTCTTTGCCCTTTTAAATGTAGATATTATTGATGAACTGCTCCAACCAAACATCAGTTCTGTTTTTTTCCTCTCCCAATTTCTGATCTATAGACGTCGGCCTCCAAATATCCCACACTCAGGGTAGCTGTTTTCTACCTTTTAATGACTCATTTCAGGAGAATGATATTTTGGCCTTTGAGTGCAATACTAATAAGAGTATTATAATTTGTGCCGCCTCATTTAGTGAGGAAATTACAGCAATCAAGCTCTTAATCCTCCCTCTAAGTCAGGAGACCATGACCCAATGAAATCTCAGAGGAGACGAGAGGAATGCATTTGTCTGTTTGATGTCTTTTTTCCTGTTTTTGCTCGACTTTGTTTTGCTCTGACCTAATCTGCCAATTCTACTTGAGTGTTATGATGTTGCCTTGTGTGGATGACCTTTTTCATTTCTCCGTTCTGTCTCAAGTTGTTTGTTATTTTGGATTTATTCTCACTCTATTCACTTTTGTTAAGCCAGCTGCAGTACATAGAATTACTAAGTCTCCACTTGCAGTTACTGATCTAAGGAGACATTGTTACATATCAGTGTTTGTTTTCAGCTGTTTTTGATTCATTTCATTTTGATTCGAGCTCCAGCTGTATTTCTTTTCAAGCTACTCATTTTTGCTTTCAATAATCTGCCCCAATTTACAGTCAAGCATAATGAGTTGACAGTTATTTGAAGTTTGGATGATCTCATAGTCAATTACATAGAAAATGAGTCAAGCTTGTGAGTTCAAAAAGCTTGAGGTACCCAACAAGGAGCGTCAGACTCAGATATTCAGCAGGTCATTCCTCACAAAGCCAGTGGAGCTGTGAAAAACGACTCACTCTCTTGAATAATATTCTTTAGCCATGCTCTCGTATGCGTCTATAAATACTTGCATGCATACTCGCATGCAAACAATTCTTTCCTGTCTTTGATGTTTACAATGATGTCTGTAACCTGGAAGTTGAAAGTGTTGGGCTTCCTGAAATGCTTTTAAGAGCTGTGACGGTGTGGCTCTGTCCCACCTACTAATAGTGGGTCAAACACACATGCAGACACACATGCTGATGACGTGACCTTACCTCTTAGTGACAGCCTCAACGTACTCACCACTCCCCTCCTGGAGCTGGTGGCGCGACCAACGGTGCACACTCAGAGACGTTCACGTCCATTTAATTCATACAATTACACAGACATTCACGCCTTATCCATAGCGGGGTCTGCCTGGGACGGTTTGAGTAGCACTTCCGTGTCACAGGAAGTGGGTGTGTCCTGCTAATAAGTTTTTCTTGTTTATTATATGAATACAAGGGCAGAGAAATAATGTTGAGGATGAATTGTGCATGTTTATATTTTCATCAGTGTTTTGGATTTCTGTGGTGATACCAAATCATGGGTTTTGTTGTCTCAGATTGTGGGCGGGGCTAAGCATTTATAAGCAGTGCCTCCAGTACTGCGAGAGATCATACCTGACTGGCTGCAGAGGAGGCCACGTCGCTTTGTAGCACTCTGCAATAACACTTTGCTAAGAGATTTGAATAGTTGTAAATTTTATAATTCAGTTATTTTTGTTTCACATCATCCTGCACTCCTGGATTTTGGAGAAGTGTAAATAAATATCATCGTCTTCACGCTCCATTGTGCCAACTTGGGCTTTCCTGTGTTCATGGAGCCTTGTGAGGTGCTAAGAAGAACCTAAACCTTGACAAGAGCATTTAAAGAACCCATAAGATGAACGTATACAAGCTACAAATGAGGTTCTTCAGGTCTGATAGAAAAGGTGTGGATGCTTTGATCCATAAGTGCTTGAAACTAAATGAATTTTTTGTAGCACAGTGACAATAATCAAACTAGGAAGTGAAATTATGATTTTGAGTGTTTTTGCACATCTAATGCAAAAGTCTATCAAAACAGCTGGTGGCTTTCTGCCAGGACTTTTTCCATTGAGTCTATAGACGGCGTTGTTTTTTTTCATTGATATATGTTTTAAAAGTAAATTTTGCCTTTTTTTACTGACTTTATTTAAGGGTGTAGTGTTCATCTGTGTAAATCATCACCTGTGTAAGGTTATTTGGAATAATTTGTATCATGCCGTAGCATTCTAATTTCATTTTAGGGTATTTGGAACTACCTTTTATGCATATTTTAAGTATTTTACATTGTGATGTAAACCAAAGACACCAGAAAACTACAGGTGATGCAATAAAACAGTTCAATAACATTTTTGCTATGATGATGGAATACCTGTTGCAGAGTTAAAAGAAAATAAGTAAAGCCAACAATATGTCAGTTGTTCCAGCTGTTTCACCTAAAACCCGGTTGGCCTAACACTGAAGATAACAATATAATGCTTTTTCAAAAGGACACATTTTCAAAACACCTTTGCACTTTTCAGAAACTACCACCTAAACAGAAGAAAATGGTTCTTTTTGTGACACTTTTAGCAAAAAATTTGTTTTACCTTAGACTGCAGTTTGCTCTTTCAGGGGAAAATAGAATACCTGTGGTTTTCTACAGGCAATACCAGGATTACTTAAATTAAAGTTTTATTTCAGTTAACTTCAGAAAGTGCATTTGGCTCTAGAGAACACTGATTTGTTAAACCGAAGAAAAGTCATTGCAAATAACACTAGTTAGGCTTTTCTCCATTTAAATGTCAGGTTGTTGGACTTGTAATCCAGCTCGTATTCTTGCAGATCCAATTATCTTGCACTTGAGAGAGGGTCAGAATTATAATATCACAGGCAACAATTTTTGTGACCAACTGCGAGTGCTCGAGTTTTATTGTTTTTTTGTAACCACTTGGCACATATGAGCTTATTTTAACAGACAAAGGCTGAGCTCAACTCATAGTCAAATATTTGAATCAAGGGTAAATTGCACATTACTGGTACTGAGCTGTGAAACGGTGTCATCCCCAAAAAGACCGTTAGCGAGACAATATTAGTCCCAAAATGTTTGGCAACCTGTCTTCAGTATCATGAGAACAGATGGAACAGACATCACACGCAGTCATTTGATTAGATGCTACACGTGTAGAAACAGACAGCCCTTTTCTGTTGTAAGAGCTTAGTATAATTATAGTCATCATAATGATTAGACTTTTTATGCACGGTATCGTTCCTACTACGGTATTCTGTTTTTCTACGTTATTTTTTTTTGCTCTATCAGCTCACTAGGCCACTTTCAAACCTCTTTCCACTTTCTTCACATCTCATTTGTCTCTTCTTTTCATCCTGCCTCATTTATCTTCTGCTCTCTCTGAGGCATAAAGACCATATCCTCTTTATCAGTGAGTCGCAGCAGGAGCATGTCACTCTCCCTCCACCCCTCACTCTCATCATCACTCCTTTCCTCTCATCATCACTCAATTTATTTTCTTGCCCACAATTCCACAGGTTTCATCTGTTCTTCTATGCATTTCTGCCATGATTGGAATATTTAGTTTGTGCTCCATCAGGTTGGCTTATATTCTTGGAGATTGTTTTCTTCTCCCCCCCCCCCCCCGTTTTTGTGTCTTTCATTCGGCTGATCCCCAGGTCAATTTTCTTCTCTCTAGTTTTTACCTCCTAGTAAATTATTGTAGCCTCACTTCTTGTAGGGGCAAAGCAGTATTTCTTCTGCCCTGTCATTGCTTTTTTGTCTGCACGCTTTATCATTATGTTGTCAGTATCTTTTATCTTTTCCTTAAATATCCTTTCTAAATGGACTCCTGTGGAATCTTCCAGACAGTGCAAACTCAAAAAAAAACCTTATCAAATGCTGACGACGCTCTAAGTTTATAAAAGCGATTTAAATAGGCAGCTTTTGAAATATGAGTGCATTTTTTTAGACTCTTTAGTCCTTAGCATTATTATTATTATCAGTATCATCATTATTAAGTGTTTAAGTATCTTCCTTTAAGACAATGATGTTGAAAGATGCATTTAATAATACATGATAGAGGTCTGTTTCATAAGGAAAACAATAGATTGTGTTCAGGCATAATTTTTCATTTGCTAGATCTCTTTCAGAAAATCTTATTTCCTCTGTGACAAAGTGTAAAATCATAGCCTAGAATCTAGACCGTCATTTGCCGAAGCAAAATAATTTTGCTTTGCATTTTGGTCTAGGCATGCTCTATTGGAACCTCCACAAGCCCGGCCAGTATTGTGGCTGACCATTCACAGCGCGCTTATTTAGAAAAATTATGTATCCTTTTTTTTTATGTTTTATGTAGTTCTTCCACAATGTAATGGTGGACAGCCCCGTTGACTGACATCAGTAGCGGTCCAACCACAATTCTCTATTGGTTTGGTGGGCCAATCACAGCGCTCTATCAGCCAGCTGGGCGAAATGTTACTGCAACTGAGTGAAAGTAAGATGGTCACGGCTCCGTAATGGTCCAGTCATAGTGCTCTATTGGTTTGGTGGACCAATCACAGCACTCAGTGGACGGGATGTTACTGAAAAACCAAAAATGGCGACGGCTCGTTTGAAACGGCTTTGGTTTCAACTTTAGACCATTTTGACTTGGGCTTTTCTTTGAGTCAAGAGCAGAGAGAGGTACTTCACTTTATTTAGTAAAAGCATGTGTTTGCATCTTTGCTGATGGAGTATGGCAGACTGCCTCATTGACTGACATCTGTAGCGGTGAGTACGTCACGTTGTTTGTTATCCAATAGCATGTGGTTTGAAAAAAAAACGTAGATTCTGCCCCACGACTGAGAGACGTTAATGGATCGTGGCCAGCCTATATTCCACACATATATAAGATGGCTTGCCAGGCTAGTGAAATCATGCTTCTGATATTTTTCGTTGCTCTACTCTTATAACAATAATCTCGTATAAAAATTATAATTTCTCAATCAAATGATTGGATTTAAGGTTATTTTTTAGTGTTATGAAGAAGTGTGCATGCCATGTTTTACATCACGATTACACTGTAAACAGTGTTGTGTCTACTATATACATCATTGCATGGAGTCTTAGGATTCTAATCACCTACTTTGCATATTTAGCCTTCTGCATAAATATTGTAGTCTAATCAGGGAGTCTAAGTGCAAATAAGCCATTCCAGTGTGCAGGATTTGCAAAAGTTATTTTTAAAATATCAGGTTTTAACATTAAATCCCTACAGTAGTTTTAATAAAATACAGAAATGTGTTTGATCAGTATCTCAAACTGCCTTTAGTGCAGAATCGTGCACAGGTAAACAAGTAGAAACATCTCACTTAAAGCCTTTGGTGAGAAGTGGCCTGTTCATTGATTTAATGATTTAAAATGAGTGTTCTGCCACATTTAAAATTTTAAGTATACTCTGCTTGTCTTCTTTTGTCAACAGCATTGAGATTACAAAAAACAACCGAAAAGGAATCATAACCAAGCTATTTCCTTTTACATTTTATAAATCTTTTATACATTTTAAAGTTTTTCCTTCTCTAAAGTAATTTCTTGTGAATAGATTCAGCAGGGAGATGGCTTCCCAAATGCAACAGGCTCAGGCACATCAGAACTAGACAGCTGAAAGGAGAAAGATCTGTGTGATCTGATGGAGCTGCATTCCTGCTGAGTCACACAGATGGCAGGAGGAGAATTTGGCCAAAGCACCCTAAATGTCTGGACTCAGCCTACCTTGTATGAACAATGCAGGCTGGTGATGGTGGCGTAATGGTGTGGAAAATGGTCTTTTGGTACAGTTTGGTCTCATATAATCAATCATTATTTGAATGGTGCAGCACCTGTGCTGCTCCTGACCATCTCCATACCCTTACGGTCACAGTTTGCAACCTTTTAATAGACGCTTCCAACCATGATGATGTACCCGGTCATAAAGCATAAATCATCTCAGACAGACTTGCTTCCTAGCAAAATGAAAACTGTGCACTTCTATATTTTTCCTATATTTCTTTCGCAAATATCACAAAACTTAGAGACATCCAGAAATATCGATCAGCTGAAATATCTGTCTCCATTTACTTTCATTTTTCTGAATTATGAAATATCCCCTTTAAAGGTGTGGTTCACTGAAAAACATTTTTTTAAATTATTATTTCTGATTAGAATCAGTCACTGAGTTTTTCATGCAGGCTGAACATGAAAATAGTCTCCTACACTTATCTCCTGATTCTGATAGATACCTAGGATTTGAAAAGCCTGACAGATCTACGTCACACTGTCACTTAACATTCATGGACTCACCCATCTTGACTCACGACGGGGAAGGCTGTTGTTGGTTAAGCGTCCAGGAAACAGCAGAGAATGTCTCAGCTAGTAGAAGCTAACCGTTAACATTAGCAACTCCACAACACGGCAGAACTCTTTCAGGCTTGAGTTATTTGTGGAGATAAAACATCAATGTTGCAGAGCAAATCGAGTCAGTGGTAGAGTTGTGAGGCAAGATGTCCAAATATCAGGAAATAAGATTCCAAATCCTGTTGTCTGAAGCTCAACTCTGATGTGGCTCACTTCGATTTCCTGTAACTGGTGCACCAGAGCTTTGTTTCCCCAGAGTACAACGTACAAGGCTTTCATTCCTACTAGAGACCACTGCTAATGTATTGATTAAACGAGTGAACCAAACCTTTAAAGGTGCTGCCCTGTTGTGTTTTTGGCATCTTGAACTGAAAGTCCCACCTAATCCCACATATCAGAAAAATGGATATTTGCAATAGCAAGGAAGGGCTTCACAATGTAACAGGCATAAACACATAGAATAAAATAGTTGATCAAGAAAATGCCTCATTCATTTACATGGAGAGGATAGGACATAAAACCTTTACTGTAGCCAACCACTAGAGGGCATATCGGTTGTACCAATGTCTGTTTTTTCTGCATCTTTTGTCAAATCCGAGGAAGACATGAAACTTAATGAATTGGTGCAAATCAGTGTCAGACAGTAGGTGCAGTAATTAAACCTGTCACAAATTTAGATGAACACAAAAGGAAGATTTTTTTAATTCAACAAAGGACAAACAAGGAAAAGGTGGTGATATTCTCTGGTCTGGGAACGCCTTTAGATTCCTTAGGAGGATCTCAGAGTGTCGCTGTGGAGAAGGTTGTCTTGGACTGGTCACCTCTACAACATGACCTTGGAAAAGTAGTGGAAAATTGACGGATGGGTAAAATGACCACAGTCAGCATATCAGTCAACTTTATCACCATATGTCTTTGTTTTATAACCATGTTTTGTATTTTCATAAAGTAATGAATTTGTGTGTTTACCACCTTTCTCCACTTAGAAATAACAGTTTGTAACAAAGTTTGTATTTTAATTGGTAGCATTTTGACCAGCAGGGATGTCACAGACAACTTTAGAAGTGGTAAGAGTTTGCGTTGCCCACGCAATGAAAAGTTTGATGCAAAAAAGCTGCCGGTTCTCAGGCCAGTACTAACGCTTTATTTTGATATTAAAGTTCTTATTTTCTCCTTTTTAAACAGTTTAGTAGTTGCAGTTAGAGTTTAAATTTAAAATACTGCACCATCTACATTTCAATCCATTGTGTCATAGACAATTACGGTATGAGAACGACTTGTTTTGAGTAATATGATGCCTTAAATCAAATTTGAGTGCCTGGGCGCAGCTTACTGATCTTGTCAGAACGTCTGAGGGTGTAAATGATGCGCTATAATTTAGCTGATGAAATCAACATTAGCCTATTAAACCCCCTACTGTCAGCATCACCTTACACGTATAATTTATAGTTTACACGTCAACATGTCTTAGCCCCGCTGCTCATTGCATCACACTGGAGTGTTTGTGCTTGCACACTCGTGCTTGCGCACTGTAGTTGTGGAGTCAGACATGAGGCACCACAGGGGATGAGATAAAGGCTGGAAAAGTACAGATTGTTGCATCATTAGCTCTGCTTAGCAATTTCCTTCATAATTTAGTTACGTTTTATATCTTCTGCTGAAGTACTAGTGTGCCCTTTGACTGAGAGGATATATTTCTTCTATATTTTTGGGGTTTTTTTTTGGTTTCTCTTTTAGAATATTTCATGTTTTTTTCTGGATATGATTTTGAATCTCTGCTGTTGAATGACCTTGATGTTTTAACTCAAATAACAAGACACTTAAATCTGTTTGCCTTAGAAAAAAAAGTCCCTGGTGACACTTTGAAAGCAGCTGCCTTCTTGTTCCTATTCATCTCACCCTGTTTTCTTCCTCATCGATCGCTGATCTCTCTCCTGCTCTGTCCTGTCACATTGAGGTAAATCTGTGAGTCCCCACTCGATGCACCGTGTCATCCCGTCGCCAGCTGCTTTCTTTATGATGTTCTCTGCTACTTCCCACAATGGTGCCTTGCATTACAACTATCCACCCATCTTTTCACGTGTCTCTCCTTGTTGTACTTTTTTTCTCAAACTTGCCTTCTCACGTTTCTCTTCTGCCAAGCAATTACATTCTCACCTCTCCTTGCCTAATGCCTCCTTTGAACTTCTCTTGTCTCTTCTCCTCTGCGTCAGATTTTCCCCAGGGATGACAGTGGATCATACTTATGGTTTTTAGTGATAGTGGCTACACTACAGATCATTTTGTGTCAGGGCTGTTACAAGCACACACTTGGCACACTATGTCCTAAATGAATTACTCTTCATCTCTGCAGCAGCGCTGTTAACATAGAAATGGTGCTCTTTGGTTGCGTGGCCATATCATTCTGCTAACATTCTTCTGGTTTTCTCGATATAATTGTCTCTTTATCCCTTGCCTTCTTTTTTTTTTTAGCCTGAATTGTCCTGTTTAATTTATGCTACTTCATAATAGATGTACTTATTCATGCACACACAGTGTTTCTGTTTTAACTCTCTGATTTTCTGCCCTATGTTAAAGGTCGTTCATTATACTGTTGATAAAATGAATACTTTGTCCCTGAGAAGTGATCCATTATACCTCCAGCCTTTTAATTTTTTTAGGATAGATGTAGAAGTGTCCCTAATGTGGTCCCTGTTAGATATTTAAAGGTGTACTCTGAGTTTTTTTTTAGTTGGACTTCTTTTTTTATATATATATATAAAAACTTCACATCACCTGCAGAATCTTTGGACCCCAAATTCTTTGTCAAGTACTATTTTGTAACCAAGATGACTGAGTGAATTACCTTAATGTCCACTCTGCCCTTGGTTCAACAATATTGTATTTTTTCCAATATCTAGTCAGAGATAACCCAGACAGGAAGCAGCACCCTTAAGAGTAGTTTCTTTTATATGTTGTTATAGTTGCTCCACTGGGAGAAGTGAGCACAGATTTTCAGTGTGTATTTTTTTTACCATCCGTGTCTCTAAAGTCAATATTGGACCATTTTTTTACACAAGCAACACACTGGATGTTCTGAACATGTTGAAAGTAAAGTTTAAGTGAAAATGCACCGTAGTATTTTTTTGGTTAGCAACCTCTGGAAATAAAAATAAAACTAGGAAGAGCCTGCTCAACTCAGACAGCTGCTCATTTGTTACACTGGAACTGCAGGGGGCCGAAAACGTATGGGTTCTTTGAGTTAAAGTTAAAGTCCCAAGTATTCATCACACAATGGTGAAATTACATCTCCGCCTTTGACCCATCCCCATGGTGGGGAGCAGTGAGCTGCAGCTGTGGCCGCGCTCGGGAACTATTTGGTGGTTTAACCCCCCAATCCAACCCCTTAGAGCTGAGTGTCAAGCGAGGAGGCATTGGGTCCCATTTTTCCAAAGTCTTTGGTATGACCCGACCGGGAATCGAACCCTGATCTCCCAGTCCCGGGGCGGACACTCTACCACTAGGTCACCGGAGCTTGTTTTGGAAATATACAAATGTCAACATTTTCATATATCACTTTTCCACAACTCAGATAGAAATGTGGATGGATGGATGGATGGATGGGTGGGTGGGTGGGTGGGTGGATGGATGGATAAATGGATGGATGGATAAATGGATGGATGAATGGGTGGGTCCATAAGAAATGGATGGACGGACGGACGGATTGGACAGATCAATAGAAAATGGATGGATGGATGGATGCATGGGTGGACAGATCAATAAGAAATGGATAGATGGATGGATGTACAGATCAATAAGAAATGGATGGATAACAGTGAGAGATGGTAGATTGATTATAGACAGAATGCTGAATGGATGAATGATAGATGTATCATAGTCATGGATGGATGGATGGACAGACAGAGGGATGGATGGATGATAGACAAAATGATCCTGGTTGGATCAGTAAGAGATGGATGGATGGATGGATAACAGACAATGAAGGATGGTAGATGGATTACAGACAGAATGATGAATGGATGAATGATAGCTGTATCATAGTCAATAGTGAATGGATGGATAGATAGATGGAAAACGGTTAGTAGATGAATGGATAGAAAGATGAACGAGTGGACAGATGGATAATTGTATAAAAAGACGGTCATGTTGTAATTCCTGCTGTAATAAATAGAAGCTCATTCAAATCTTTTCTTTGCTGGTTTCAATGACGTTGGGAATAGAATGCATGATAATAAAAGTCCACAGGAAGAAGAAATGTAAGGAACTGACTTTACTTTAGTTGCACAAAGTTATGGCAGCAGTGATACACACCAAAAGAAAACTAACTTTTCAAAATCAACTGTAGAGCTAAAAACCAAGCATCCTGACACAGCCATCTGCTTAAGCTGCTCCTGAGGCCCGGAGGGTTGGTCCCCAGTAACAGCAAGCTGAGATCAAGTTAATCCTGCAAATTATTATTCAGGATGCTTGTTGGATGATATCTGTGCGATGGAGTCTTCTACGCTGATTTAAATTCCCTTTAAGTCAGTATTAAATCACTAATTTGCAGTTCATCATTATAAAAGTGGGTTAAGTATCTTGGGGCGGCTTAACAAAAACAACAACCTATTGTGCTACAAATTCAGCAAAATGCTCCTTTTAATGTTGCTATTGTGATTAAGAGGGCATAAAAAAGCTTTTATTTGTCGCTCCAGTGCAGATGCTAAAGTCGGTTGAATGTTGCAATCACCCCCTGACTCACACACAGCAATGGAGAATGCATTTCTGTTGATAAAGACATGCACACTCTACCCAGTGGTGCTGAAGGAAGGTAATTATGCAAGTTAGATGACAGTAAAGCCATCCTTCGCACATTTGATTGCACTGTGATGACTAAGAGGTTGTTAGCATGACAAGTATTGTTTCCTCTGATCTATTAGTGACCAAACAATCATTACAACATTGTGCTTCTCTTGATGTGCTTACGTACTTATTTATACTTCCTGCCTCTTCCCTTCATCCCTTTAAAGGGTTTGTGAAGGTCTTCAGTGCTTGTGTGAGTGTGAGATGTCCAGATTGTCACATTTGCGTGAGATGATCAATTACATTGTGTGTGTTTACATGTGCGTCTAAATCAAACTATTGCAGTAATGGAGCTAATACCTCAACCAGAATGGGAGCCTTTATTCTAGTTTATATGTCCATCAGAAAATCTAATTATTGAATGAAGTGCATTCGACTCCATGACGGTAGGTGGCTGTTTTGTGTTGGCATTCCTTCGGTTGGCCTATTGCAGGAGTAGGGAACCCTGGTCCTGGAGAGCCGCTATCCAGCACGTTTTAGAGGTTTCCCTGCTTCAACACACCTGATTTTAATTAGCAGGTAATTAACAGGCTTCTGCAGAGCCTGATGAGCTGCTGAACAGGTGAATCAACTGTGTTGAAGCAGGGAAACCTCTAAAACGTGCTGGATAGCAGCTCTCCAGGATCAGGGTTCCCTACAGGCATTTCAAAAGTACGACTTAGTCGGACTAAGGCAGTAATTCGGTTTTCTCCTATTGCATGCAAACCCCACTGCCTGTGGAGGCGTGCATGTGGAATTTATCACTCTGACCTGCTTTTAAAAGGTTTTGAAAAAAATGCATCTTTGGTAAACACAAGATCAGTTGAAAAGGACATGCAGGTATAGAAGGTATATTTCACATCACAGACTTCATTGCAATTAAATATGAGCACGTCTTCTACAGTTTTACTTTTTATAAATGAGCTGTTGAGAAGTTTTTATTTGTCGAATGATGTTCACATTCTCCTGGGGTTCATTTGCAGAGTGGAGGCTATCAACCTCTGCTGTGCTGTTTGCCTCTGTCCTTGCTTCACTTCACAGAAAATAAATGACTGTGTGCTTACACTCAGAAATGTATCTGCTCCAGTCAGCCATTCAGCTCTTCTCACCATTTTTTTACTCTATTGTCAAGGATTGTTTTCCCAGTGCTTTCCTCGGTGGAAGATGAATGGGTGTAACTGCAAATACTGAATCATTTTCTTCCAAGTTCTTTGTTAGATGTACATGTCAGGGTTGGGAATAGTGACGTGACTGAGTTGAGATCCACATCACATTCTGTCAAAAGTGGCTCAAAAAGTACTGGAACTTTATTGATCAAGGTCATGCTTTCTGTGTTATGGTCTTTTGTCAGTTCTGACATAAATCTATTGATTATTGTAGTATTATAAATAATAGATTTTTCTACAATGACCCAAAGAAGTTAGCATCCTCTTCATTCTCTTGAATATGGAAGATTTTATTGCTTTTCATACTCCTCGTATGAAATACAGAAAACATCAGATTCTTGGATTCCAGACTGGCCAAACTCTGATTAAACCAATTATGTTGAATACTGGTTGATTTCCATCACCAGCTGATTTTTTGGGTGCATCTTTAGTACTGACTGCATATTGTCAACTTTGATTTAAAAAAAATCAGTTTAAAAACCCAAATAAAACTGGTGTTTTACTTAAGTATCAGGGTGTGTAAATCTGCAAGGAAGAAGTGAAACTCCCTAGAGGCAATGATTGCAGGAAAATGTTTTGCATACATGATATTGTACGTAAAAGAACTTGATCTACATTTATTTACTAAGTGCATAATAAGGTTGGGCAATCGGACGCCTGTCCAAATCCAAATGTTAGATTTGAACATTTGAGTGACATCTTCTCGAACTAATAAGTCAAGGGTTACCCACCCTGCTGGGTCAAAATCATTAGCTATTGGCTGACAGGTCAGAAGTACCACCCTTTATTGTTAAATGTGTAGCGCGGACCAACTGCACCACAGTTTATAGTGGACTGACACATCAAATAGCCAATGAAATTTGGAAAACAATGAAGTCTCACATGGAATCCTCGTGGCTTGCTTCTGCTAACTGAGTAAGAACGATTCTGATTGGTGGAGCGCTCCATGCAGTGTGTCAGGTCCACAGGATGTCTAAATGTCTCCATGAATATATCACCCATTGTCAACTTTTGGACTGACGAATATCGCTTGGAAAATCGCCCAACCTTAGTGCATGAACAATTTAAATTTCACTTACACTAGCACTTGTTCTGTATTAAAGCTGAACTGTAACTAGATTATCTGATCCATCCTCTTTATTTCCAAACACTGGTTTGACATGTTCCTGACTGATTTGGCCTCTTTCTGTTTCCTTTGCCGCGCTGCAGTTGGCTCTGGAGGACCCGGTGCACAGCGTCTCTCTCCAGCAGTTTGTCTACGACAAGCTGAAGGCTCAGCAAGCGCTGCTGGGGGACGAGGGCTTCGGCGTCCTGATGGAGACCGTGGATACGGAGCTCGTTCGGCAGCTCCAGGAGTTCCTCCAAGGCCTCTGAGCCCCACCTACAGTCCCTCGCCACCATAGCAGCGCTCTGCTGACGTTTTTGAAACTGAACTAAAAAAAGGCTAACAATCTGCCTGATCCATGCCCTCCCAACCTCCACCCATGCTATGCCTTATCTATATCCACATCTAACCTCGCCAGCTGCCCTTAGCTAACCCTCCCTGTCCAACTCTCTCTCACACATCTTATTTTTATGAATGGGATTTCTGTGGGTGCTTAAAAACACCCTCATCACTCTAGAGCTTCCTCTTAATTCTTCTAGTTTCTTAACTTTTGATGGTTTTAAAATTGGTGGGTGGTTTGAGGATGGAAACTGGACCGTTTTTGGAGTTTATGACAAAGTGCCAGACAAGGATCTTCAGCTTTTTTTTGTTTGTTTAATGTGTGAAAAGAACAACAGAGGTTGTAGCAAAATGCATGATAAAAATAATATCTGAAGGACCGAAACCAGTGTTTACAGTGTATTCTTAAACGAGGAAACAGAAATGTAATTTTGTACGTATGTAAAGTGTGGGTCATAATCTGCATGATGATATTTTTTTATTTTACTTTAGGAGGAAAGTGACTACTGAGTGAACAGTGATGGCTTTTTTTTTCCTTATTAAATTCAGTTGGTGGGAATTATTTGTCTGTCACTGCAGGATTTTTTAAGTGATTTGTAAGAGTGCTGGAGCACATTTCTATGTATATACATACTGCTGCTAATAGATGGTGTGTCAGAGCACTTTAATAACCAAAAACTGTTTTACATTTCTTTCTCATTTTCACGCCTCACAAAACTGAAGTTGCATTAACATCTTTTAGGGGTTTTTGGCATTTCACACATCTTAGGGCAACATCTCCAGTCTTAATGCTGATGTCGGATGCTGTTCGTTTCATCGGTTACTGATCTGATGAATTCTGACCCGTGTGGCTATTTAATAGTCACTCAGTCACAGTGATGAGTCTTATAGGGGAAAGCTGTTTCTGCTTGCTTCAGACTTGTTTTTAGGTAGAAATAAATGTTTGATCACTTTGATTTGAAAAGGAGAGAACCTGTTTTAGTTGTAGATTTTTCCAAATCAGTCTTTTAATATTTTTCTTTACTTACACATCAATAAAATTCTGACACTTTAGTTGCAGTAGGGTAGTCAAAATCCCTGGGGAGAATAAGAAGATCCTGAATTCAGGGCTGTGTTTAAAGTGTTTGCTCACTCACTACATAGTGTTTACTATCTAGGTATGCCGTATATGGGGCGTATAGTAGGACAGTGGCCTAGTTCAACTGGTTTTAATGCAGTAACACTGGCAAATGCCCAAGTTGTAAAACAAAATTCAATGGGTGATAAAATCCCGCCGTTAAAATGTCTTCTAAACGTCTAACTTATCTCAAATTTCATCAAAAACCAGCTTCATAAAACAGCTTTTCCAGTTACAATGTGCATAAATCATTTAAATCCAGCCACATCGCGTTATAACAGTCAGAATGCGACTCATTTTTACGGTGTGATTTTACACCTTTAATGTTTGTCACCAACACGTTTCCCCGAGTTCTGCAGCTCAGCCAGAGGAGGAGACCAGACATATTACAGCTCACTCTAGAAAACCATCAGCACTTCCAACAACTTAAAGAATCACTTTAGCTGTTAGGGTGCCTAATCGGCTCTGGTGGCAATGCCGGGTGTAGTGTAAAACATAAGTTGTAGTGCATGAATGGATTCTATGACCCTTGATGGGGGGATGAAACGGAAATGGTAAAAATTTCAAACACCGATGATGAAATAGTGGATATTTCAAACACAGCTTAGCTCTTTTGACACTGTGATAACAGCGTAGCAGTCAGAAATGCAGCCTTATGCATTCAGCCTTAATTAACCCTTAACAATCTTTTTACTAATATATTCATTTCCCTAACTAGCAGTGAAATATGTGTTCACTTGTTTGAGTTTGTTGTCTGAGTTGCAGCTGTTATAAAGTTTAAACACAGCGGATCACTAAGAGGGATGTTTCTGGTTTGTACATTTGTTTTTGTTTTTTTTCCGCTTCATCTTCTCCAAAGCTTTCAATAAAAATCAGCAATCAGACAAACTCATCTTGTTTTTCCATTTCTGAATTTAGTATTCACATAAAAACACAAGCCTTAACAGCTCCTGGTGTTTTAGACAATATTCCATTCTGCTGTCTGGTTCTGTTGAGTGTTTCATTTCAAACCAGTCAGACACCATGACTCAACCAAATGCTGTTGGTAAGTCAGAGTAACTCAAAATCAAAATATTGATTAAATGTTACATGCATGTAATAAGTGAACAAGCAAAAAGGAAAAACAACTTGGGACAAGAGGAGCAATCATTCTGATTTGGAAAATTTGCCCAAAAGAACTCAGAAAGTAGAGAAATTCATATAAATTGTGGTGGGAAAAGATCATGTTACAAAAAGGCTCACCTTATAGATGGTTAATAAATAGACATGTTGTTAATTTCTAACACTTTATGACAAATTAACTGTTTATGATGCATTAATTAAGGGTGGGAAAGAGAAAACTGGTTTCTTGCAAAATGGTAAATCGTAAAAGTCCTTATATGGTGCCTTTTAGAGTCCTAGAACCCCCCAAGGCGCTTTACAACATAAGCAGTCATGCTCATTCACACACTGGTGGTGATGAGCTACAATGTAGCCACAGCTGTCCTGAGGCACACTAACAAAGGTTTTCTCCACAGGGTGTCTGGGCTCTCCCTTATAGATAGGGTGAGAAGCTCGGTCATCTGGGAGGGGCTTGGAGTAGACCTGCTGCTCCTCAACATTGAGAGGAGCCAGTTGAGGTGGCTCCGGCATCTGGTCAGGATGCCTCCTGGACGCCTCCCTGGTGAGGTTTTTTGGGCATGTCCAACCGGGAGGAGACCTAAAGGAAGACCCAGGACACGCTGGAGGGACTATATTCCTTGGCTGGCCAGGGAACGCCTTGGGATTCCCCTGGAGGAGCTGGCCCAAGTGGCTGGGGAGAGGGAAGTCTGGGCCTCTCTGCTTAGGCTGCTGCCCCCGTGACACAACCTCGGATAAGCAAAGTAAAGTGGATGGATGGGTTTCACTTCCTCAGCTTGTTCTTGAAAATGCCTTTATGTTAATTGCTTGTTTCTACCCCTGACACCCCCGCCGCCGCCGCCCCACACACACACACACACTTAAGTTTTCTCCTTTATTTGACCATTTTATCAAAATTCTAAGAAATGTAGAAGTCAAACCCAGAGCTATTTTTATCTCTGTTTTTCGTGTTCCTGTCTTCTTCCCTCCGTCCACATAGAAGACACTCATAACAGATCAAACAGCCTCCTCCGTACACGGTGCCGCTCTGAGGAATGTCTATAAATGCTGCAGCACTCACCAGACGCTGCTGAGTGCTGCAAATGGACGATTTCTCTCTTCAAATGCTTTTCCGTTTTGTGGCTGCTGTACCAACGATGCTGCTTGATACTACAAGTTAAAAGCCAATAACACTAGTGCACGTTTTGCTTTACTCTTACACAATTTCCTATAAGCTGCTTTTTCCGTTTAGAGGCAAAAGAAAACAAAGGCAACAGTTGCCAGCATCGACCCATTTGTCCTAATTGGACCAGAATGAATGTACTGCTGCCGTCTGGTCACTTAGAGTCTCGTAGACTGGAATAAAGATTCCACACTCATCGTCACTTCCCACCCTGCCTTTTCCTTCCTCTCAGTGCTGTTAATCCAAAGGACTCGACTCATTCATCTTTCTGCAGGTGCACTATCTACAAAGCTTAATGTTAATTGTTCCCCCGGTGTACATGACAGCAGAGAGCGAGAGGATTAGTGCTAATCAATGATTTGCATTCTTTATTGGATTAGATTCTCTCAAGATTATAATTAAGCAGCAGCGTTTTTTTCCTCTGTCCAAAAAACTTGGGAATTGTTCGTGTTCTCATTTCTGCCCTTCAGTAAGATAAATCCACCTGTGCATTTCCCAGGATTATTCTAGGGGAATGAAATGTGATTTAAAAGCTGGTATAGTCACTGTTAGCAGCAGTAAGTGGACTTAATTATCTTCTTATCCGTTTTAAATCATCATAGAATCATTTTTTGCCAACTTCACTTCATGGTATTACTTTCACACACGATTTGATATTTGAGTGGACTCGATGCTTAGGGGTGGACTTTAAAAGGGCCATTTTATACAAACCTCTCTTTTTGCATCCTTTTGTGCCATCATGTAAGTCTCTACTGCCTCTATAAACACTCCAAAGGTGAAAAAAAATGTCCAACCATTTTCGGTCGGTGTTTGTTTTTAGGAATTTTGCGCCTAAAACGAGTTGTTTCAAAGAGTCCCAGTTTGTGACATCACAAACCACCTCTCCTCCAAGCCCCTCCCACATATCAGAGCTTCTCAGCACATACTACGGCCAAATCCCAATACTTGCACTGTGCCCTACACACTTCTGTGAAGTGCACTTAGAGGAGGTGCGCAGTAAGGTTTTGAGTGCGTAGTACACAAGTGTGCCAAATTGGGACAGTGAGCATTGCGTCCTCGACCGCGACGCATGCCGGGATGCCGGTCACTGTTTGTGCTAATTTTTTAAAACCTTTATTAACAACTTAAAAACAATCATTGCTGTCCACGTTAAATCTTAGTCTAACATTCAGAGCATGAATAAATATCATTAATCATTTTAAATGGTAATATTTTCAGAAAAGGCATTTGAGCCATTGCTCCGCCACCTTCTCAAAATTCCCACGCAGCGATGAATTGTGGGTAATACCCTTGCCTGAAGTCCTCATCGATGCGGACTTGGGCGAAGTGCGACTCAAGGGTGCAAAAGGGGCGTGGTCACCATCTGCAATTAAGAATCAGGAAACCCTACGCACTCACACCCCTTGCTGGGAACGCGCATTTGAAGGGCGCAAGAGTGGAAGTGTGAGAATTGGGACTGGGCCCAGGCTGACTGAAGGAGGAGTGGGTGTGGCCAGCTCCAGCTTGTTTTCTTAAAGTGACAGAGCCCTGAAACAGCTCATTCTGGAAGGTACTGAAACTGTCCAGTATAAAACTGCTGAAAGCAGTGAGAGGAATTTAGTGCAAAGAAATTCATGAACATGTTTTGTATCGACCATAGAACTATTATAACTTAAGAAAAAAGTCATAATATGTCCCCTTTAAAGCGTTTCCTAGTTATTCTGCTTTAGATTTGCTGCTGTTTTGGATTCCTGATGCCCTCCATAAGATGCCAGCATTCTGTGACTGTACATCAAGCCTAAATCATCACTCAGAGCAGCAGAAATACCGTTTTTAAACACTGAGTGATTCACTTTTGTTTACACGTTGGCAAATATTGTCACCTTTAAATATGTTTCTCAGAACTGAAAGAATGTACTTTGTTTTATCTTACCATGACCCTATGTAAATTTCAAACAAATCATTTTGAATATGTACTTCCCCCCTCTGTGCTTCAACAGTTACCTGATTATGTCATTTTAATTGTCTGCAGCCTTGAAAGCAGGAAAGCGCTGTGACAGTGCGTAGGAGCACTCCTTTTTCCTCTCTGTTTTTTGATTCTGATTAGAAGTGGCAGATCTTCTCTGCTTTTGGAAACCTGCTATTAAAACCTGAAGTTCAGGCATGTGAAATTGTTTTCCTGTCGGCGCTGCCTGCCTCTCGAGTGTTTGGATGGATACCGCTGATAATGGTGCGTCAGTGTCTCCATGGGCTTGTGTGCGTCACTTGAGTGTTAGAAATGAGAGAGGTCTCTGATTAGTGTCAAAGTGTGGTCCTCTGATTGAAGGGTTTTAAGTGTAACCATACGGAAGAAAGCAAATCTCACTCTTCAACGTGCACTTAACAAAACTAGATGCAAGTACTCAGGAAGTTCATTTGATTGTTTTTTTTAAGATGTTTTATTTCCGCAAACTTATACTTTTCTGTTTTCATTATATATTATGACGTTTATTCAGGAGGGGAAAAAATAATTTCTGGGATAAACAAGAATTTAAAGATGATCAAATCAGCTGCCATAATCTTCCCATGCACACTGAAAATTCAAATATTTGCTGTTCACAAAGCAAAAAAAGGCTTTTCAAGTAACTGCTTCCTAATTTTTCCTTGTAAAGAAACATCAGGAGCAGTAAAGTTGAGTTTGGGAAGACGAAATATCTTTTCCAAAAGACCTCTTATTATTCATAGGAGTCTCACACCAGACTGTAAAGCACCTTTATGAAGATTTAACAGACACTGAAGTCGTAATGCCACTTTTTGTGTTTGTAGTCTCTTTTGTGCATTAGGACTTTTATACGAGTCATTTGAAGAACCTTTCCTGTGTCCTTTTCAAAAAACTCAGAAATAAATTTTCAAACGAGTTCTCTGGAGAGAATGCATTAAAATGTAACTTTTTGGCTTCAGTGAGCAGAAATACGTTTAAACTTTCTCCTTATTTAGCTGATAACATAATTCACAAAAAAGGAAAAATGTTAAATAGACATAAATCTTGCAAGCAAACATCCCACCATCAACAAAGAAGCTGAAAAATAACAAAAGAATGACTGAGTGGATCCAAGACTCACTTTAAATTCTACAGTGAACTAACTAAAGAGTTCAGAACTTAAGGTTAAGTCACTGAGAGTATTCTGACCTCAGTGTAGCTGAACTGGAAGCCTTTAACAGGCAGACTTTCTGAAAATCCACCCCAGAAAGAGCTGAAACACTTTGCATTAATCCAAGGAATGTTTACGAGCAGCATTTTTTGCTGGAGGGGGTGTTGCTGAACACTGACCGAAGAGCAAACACTCGCTTCAGGCTCTTTTTAATGAAGTAATATTTAATATTTTGAAAGAAAAGTGTCATCTTTCATTTTATCCCCCTTTTAAAAATATTATTTTCCACCCACATAGCTAACTGGAATCCTGCCCAAACCTTTGCACACAAAACAAAATCTCTTTTATTTTATTTTGAAAGAGCTGCCTGGTACGTGCAACTCAATTTCCCCACTTAATCTGAGGCAACTAAATGAAAATTGGATAGAAAATAACACCATCATTTCAAGTCGAGAGCTTAGAAAGGATTTCAAAAGCACTCTTGATTTACTTCTCGTTTTGGACTATTACCGTGCCAATGATCCTTCGAGCGGTGGGGCGAGCAGCCGGTTCTGATCTCTGGTAATAAAGCAGCCCTGTTTTCATCTCTTGCTTCTGTGTCATAAACTAATAGTTGCAGCACAATCACATAACTGTCAGAGTTTCTCCCTTTTATCACCACAGCTTGAGCTATCTCAGGATATGATTAAACACTTTGAGCTGATGGGAGATCATTCCTTAGTAACTTTTGATCAAATAAAAAATCATCTGTGGTGTTTGTCAAAAACATGCAGAGAACCCAAATTAATCTTGGTTTTCTTTTTTGTGATCAGACTTTGTTGAGTGAAGCTCTGTACAGATTATGTTTATCGCTGCTGCATCAAAGAGTGATGCCTAAAGGGATGTTTTCTCACATAATTACTGTTAATTTCACAGGTCTGCTGCTAAAAGTAATTTTAGACTCAACATAAAAACTTTTTTCCGGCACTTGATGTACAGGGCTGTCAAAATTAATTAGCCCCCACACATTTTTCTTGTTTTTCCTTTTTTGGCAGACCTAAATGTTTCAGATCACTGAAGAAATATCAAGATCCAACAAAGATAACCTGGATATATATATATATTTATATACGCACGCACGCACGCACGCACGCACGCACTCACGCACGCACGCACTCACACACACACACACACACACACACACACACACACACACACACACACACACACACACACACACACACACACACACACACACACACACACACACACAACAGCTGTAGAGGGATTTTGGCCCATCCTCCTTAAGAACAGTTAAGATCAAAGGTCAGAAATTCTCCACATTTTTCTGGTTGAAACCAGAGCTCATGGTTTCATAAACTACAGCAAGTCATCCAAGTTTTGAGGCAACAAATCATCTCCATTCTAAAAAAAACTTTCCCATAATGCCAATTTTGTCATTTGGTCTCTTTCTTACTGTTAAATAATGAGCTATTATTTTAGTGCTTTTAGTATGATTTTTAGTGCTTTATGTGTTGTTCTTTAGAATGGTGGCTTGATGTGTTGCTTTTTTAGATCTTTTAGCCTATTTCATGTTGTCAGACAGATTGTTTTGCAGCATTTCTTAATTCTGCAGGTCTGATAGTATCAGGCTTTGGTGTGTAATAGTATTAATAATTAGGGCTGGGTAAAAAAAAATCAATTTAATCAATTTTGGATCGATTTCATAAAAATTTTGCAGAATCGATTCATTAGGCCTAAGAACGATTTTTCCCCTTGAACCAGACTGACCTGGGACTGGATCTGCAGGCACTTCCGAGTACAAATTTGTTCCAAAAACATGCTTAATGTGTACCAATATACACAAACTGCACATCTACTTAATGAGAAGAAGCTCGTCTAAAAGATAGAAATGTCGTTTTCTACCTCAGCAACACCCAATTCCAACAATAAGCCGCTATAAGAACATAAAAAGATGCAAAATGCACATATCAAGAGAAACATGCAGTAGCGACAATAAATAATGAAGACCAGACTGAATTGAATCTAATCGAATTGAATCAAATTGTGATTAATCGATTCAGTCTTATGAATCAAAATCGAATTGATTTAGGAAATTGGCCACAATACCCAGCACTATTAATGATAAGATGGTTAATCACACTCATTTCATGATCTAACATTATTATATTTTTCCACATAGGTCCAGTTTGGTTTGGATAGATTATTTTTCTCTTAATACGTGAAATCATCATTTGAAAACGGCTTTTGGTGTTAACTCGGGTAATCTTTGTCTGCTGTTGACTTTTTTTGCTGCTCTGTACATAAAAACAAAAAAGATCTATAAGGGGAAAAATGCTAGTTAGCAGCACTGTGAGTGATGGATGAAATACTCCACTATAATGATCATTAGAAAGGGCTGAGGGTCATAGTGACTCATGTGGTTGTTTGTTTCCATCCTATTGTTGATGCCAATAAACTGCAGATCTGCTCCTGATCCACAGAAACCAATCATATCCACCTCCTCTGCCGCTCAGCACTCCAAGGTTGTCCTTTGTTTTTAATTAACGTGCTTAATGTCTGTGTTCTGAAATGCATTTCCCTTCAAACACACACTCTGAGTTATAAAGACATGAACGCAAAGTTTCATCAGACTTTTTCTGATGTAAGATCTGCAAAAAGCCAAGGTTGTTTTTTTATAAAGGCTTTTAAAAAGCCAACAGATGCTGCTCACTTATGAAAAAGAGCAACCACATTCATTCTGAACAAGAGTGAGATGTCATCAGGAGTTAAAAATACACCTCTTTCATAAACTGTTAAAAAGGGTCAAGAGCTATTGAATGTAAAAGCTTACTTTGCACACTGATGAGACTGCAACGGAGCTATCAGACAGATAGAAATTGGTCATTATCCTCACTTCTGCACTTCTTTTTGCCGGTACATGAGAAATTCATTGAACAAGCTCTTGAAATTTGTTTAAGTATTTTTTTTCTCCAATAACAGCGTCACTTCAGACTGTCTGTGTTTTATTGTTCCAGACAGAATGTCACAAACAGATGGAATCCCAGGTGGAAAACAGAGAAAAATCATGAAATTAATCTGACTTAATCCCTAAAAAGGCTGGAAAATAATTACTGATAAGAGGCACCCTTACAAGTCAGATAAGACTTGTATCTAAAAAGACATTATCGACCCATAATCGGTGGTGTAATAAAAAAAATCCTCTTATCAGTCGTTTGTGGCATTCAGGGCTGTGGAAATAAAGAACAAAAAGGCATGGAGGCTTGTACATGGGGCTGCAGAGATATTTATAAGTGAAGCATGTTGCCGTTTCAAAGGAGTAAACTCATTTAGGGCGGCTGAGTGGTTTTAGGAAGAAGTTTAATAAAAGTAAATAATGTTATAGAAAATATTTTTATTAACATGATCTGTGTGCTTCAAGAGGAGTTTTCCCTCTTAATTAATACAGTATTTCACTGAAAAAGGTCAACGAGAAGCTAGCTTATGACCTGGAACTTACTGGAGAAGTTATGTGTCCGCTCTGCTCTGGGAGTCTCTTGGGATGCTCCAGGAAGAGCTGGTGAGAGTCACCAAGGAGCAGTGGCAGCTGGTGGAAAAACATCTTGGTGGGGCTATGTGTGAAAAGATTTCTTTACTTAGTACATTATAAGTATTCAGTAGTAGGAGAATGACTACAATTCCAAAACAATCATTTATTTCCTTTTCATAAATATGCAGTTTTACTGATAAAGTCAATTATCAAATTTACAGATAAATTAGACTTTAACGGCTCTTGAAGCTCTCGATTTACCGGTTGATCTATGTTCCTACCCTCACCTGTGGTCACGAGCTTTGGGTAGTGGCCAAAAGAATGAGATTACAGATACAAGCGGCTGAAATGAGTTTCTTCCACAGGGTGTCTGGGTGAGAAGCTCAGTCATCAGGGAGGGGCTCGGAGTAGATCCACTGCTCCTCCACATCGAGAGGAGCCAGTTGAGGTGGCTCAGGCATCTGGTAAGGATGCCTCCTGGATGCCTCCCTGGTGAGGTTTTCCAGGCACGTCCAACTGGGACAAGACCCAAAGGAAGACCCAGGACACGCTGGAGGGATTATGTTTCTCGGCTGGCCAGGGAATGCCTTGGGATTTCCCCAAAGGCTGAAGAGGCCTGGTGGAGAGGGAAGTCTGGGCCTCTCTGCTTAGGCTATGACCCGACCCTGGACGAATGATAATAGATGTATGGATGGATACACAAGCCTACAATGTGAGCAACTGCAGTCCATAATGTCCATGTTTTTCCTTATCCACACTTTGTTTTGACATTGGTTAGTTTTCCAGCATTTTCTGTGAGTCTCAATTGATCTTCGGCCTAAATTATACACAGGGCAATACGCAGTTCCACCAGTAAGTGGCACTAACACAACATAAAAATTAAATTAACAATCCTCCTTTGAACTAGCAAATACATATTTTTTTTAAATCAATGACTTAAGTATTTGCTCATGTGTCAAAGAAAAGCCCAAGTCTAAATATTCCAAAGTTGACATTGAAGCCGTTTCAAACGAACGCCGTTCCTGAGCCGACGCCATGTTTGTTGTTTTTTCTCCCTTACAGATCTAGCATTAAGCCCGCCCAACAAACATAGAGCACTCTGATTGGTCAGACAAAAAAACAGTTCAGGCCAATGGTAGACCTGCTGAGGCTACAATGGAGCATGGCTAGACCGACCTGCAAATCAAAACGTTTTTTGCTATTGTTATGGTTGGTCTAGATTTCTAGGCTAGTTTTGAGTTTTATAATCACATAAAATGAGAACAAATAAACACACTTTACTGCAGCAGCTACAGGTATGACTTCAGCTCTATCTATATAAATTATTAGTGAGTGTGGTTGAATGGCGGAGTGAGAGAAAGTGGGGAAAGGAGAGCCAACACCTTCTAGCATGCTATTTCCTGTAGCAAGGGCGCTATCGACCAACACCCCAGAGGCAATAAATCAAGCTATGCTGATTAGCCCAAAATTCTCCAGTTCTCCCTAGAAACCAAACAAGACTGGCTGTTTATCTGCATTTCAGGGGCTCTTTTTCCAGTGCCCCAGGAGTTATAATAGTTAGTCTGTTGGAGGAAATTCACTGTTTAATGAGAGACAGCTGCTGAGAATGATGTGTAAATAATCCAGATTGCATAGGCACACACAATTAAGAAAAACTTATAAATTTATAGTAAATATATGTATATACTGCAGTATTTTTTTTTTACTTTTTAGATTTTTTTTCTCCCTTCAATTCAGGGAGGGCAGCACCCTTAGCACCCCCTATGAATGAGCTGCCACTGCCAAGGAGAGTCTGCTGTTATCTCCTCAACCTGACCTCAGATAAATATAAAACCCAAATGGATGGATGTCATTAAAATCAACTCTGTATCTGCAAACGTTCAAATAAATGATCAGAATATTTAAATGTAAAATAGATTTTTATACGTTCACACGCACATCTGGTTTAACATGTTGTGAAAAAACTATGATGCTATCTGTGTTTGAATAAAGAAGCAGCAAAACATTTCAGAAATAAAAATAGATGGACTTGGTAAGACCAGCAGAGACATTTCCCCAGAGCGTGACTCACTTATCGCTCTTAGTTCATGTGTCGAGTTGGTTGCACTTGAAACAAAAATCAAATCAGAAGCAGGAAAAGAAAAAGGAAAACCCTAAAGGCTAGGAAGGGCAGGATGTGCAAACACAAGGACGGACGCTTGGCAAAGACTAGTCTATAGAGGAAAACCTGGAGAGGCTTAAACTGATTGGAGCACAGCAAAATAAACCGTGAGATACAAACAAAACAGACACCAGAAAGTAAATAAAGTCAAAACCTCAACCCAAAAATCTATGACAACAGGATCTGGTCGAATCACAAACCTCCTCCTCACATCTCTTATTGAGTTCAGCCCTTGGAGCTCGACTTCGTATTTTCATCTATTTTTTTCCATAAACTTCATAGAAAATTTGAGGTTCATACTTTTTAAAAAGAAAACGATAAACTGTACGAGCATTGTAGGTTGTAAGAACACACGCAACCCTTAGAGACGCACAGAATCGCTGGAAATTCTCACCGAGTATAATAAATGTGAGTTTTCAGAATCTGTTATAGATGAAAGTCGATACCTCAGACAAAAGCCACAAACAATTTTAACAATATTAGCTTTGTCTGCTGCATTTTTTTTCCCGTACTGTATTGAATTATTCCTCAGAGGGGGTTCTTGTAATTTCGTGCAGCTTGTGTAGAAGCGAGCAGGTCAGCCAGGGGATTATCAGCTTGTGCGTTCGCTGTGCTGCAGCTGTTACTGACAGACTTTATAGAAGGGCTACACTCCTTCCATATCTCGGGCTGAAGGCGGGTGTTTGGAGCTACAATGGAGCTCCACTCCGCGATCCATGGATGTCGATGGTAATTAGCGGAATGAGATTCTCTGAGCTGTCATGGCTTTAATTTCATCGTAAGTTTTACTGCGGCGAGGCGTCCGTGATGACAGAGTTTTTGTTCGATGCAGATGGTGATAATCACTCTGTCAGCCACTTGACAGATGTTTAACAGACTACCTGTAGTTGGACTGTGTGATCAGAGAGAATAGGAGTGTGCAATAGTCACCACACACACACACACACACACACACACACACACACACACACACACACACACACACACACACACACACACACACACACACACACACACACACACACACACACACACACTCTTACCTCGTCCTTCTCATTTCCCGTCTCTCCTTTCGACCCCTCTATTCTTCCTCATTCTCTGTCTCTCTCTGCTGGTGGCTGATTAATATTGGATAGCAAAGCTGACATTATTTTCTCCCCCCCACACCACCACCACCAATGGGAAAGACATTATTAGGTTGCATATTTGAATATTACTCAGAAAGGTTCATATCTCAATCTGGGTCCACAGTCACATTTGGTGTGACTGAGACTGCGTATTAAAATTCATGAAAGAGTGTTCACAATCATGTAGCAGTCACATCTGGTTTCAGCATCAGAAGCATCGTGATCTTTCGGTTTTATCTTCAGTAACGTAAAAAAAGCACCAACCTGTCGGTCGCCTCCAACTCCACAAAGAAGAATTGGAACAAGAGCAGTATGGGTGCCCTGGAGGTTCATGTGCAATGTTGGATTAGCTGATGGGTATCAATGTCCCGTTCTAAAGGATTTACAAGGATTTAATCTGAAGGAGCATTTGCTTTTGGTATAAAGGCTCTCTGTGGTGCCTTTTTCTGATGTATTTCATGCAGAATAAATGGCATTACACTTAAAGGTATTTATTCTGTGGCTAATTAAAGGAGCAATATGTCAGAATCACAAAACAGTCTTAATGTCTCAATCGTGTTGGAAGGAAGCAAATACTGAAACAGAATTCATTTTCAGCTGGCTAGATGGTTGGTAGTTTATCTTCTTTCGGAAAAAACGAACATAGTTACTGTTTACAGTTTGCCGAGTCTAATGCTAACCAAGAGAACTGAGCACATCACTCCTGTTCTTAAATCTCTACACTGGTTGCCAGTAAACTACAGAATTAATTTCAAAGTGCTTCTACTAGTTTATAAATCACTCAGTGGCATGGGACCAAAATACATGTCGGATCTCCTCCCAGTATATACACCCAGCAGGGCTCTGAGATCCTTAGGAAACAGTCAGCTGGTAGAACCCCGGGTCAGAACCAAACAGGGTGAAGCTGCTTTTAGCTACTATGCTGCACACAGATGGAATCAGCTTCGTCATGACCTCAAATGTGCTCCAACTATAGTAACTTTTAAATCAAAATAGAAAACTTTCATGTATTCATCAGCCTTTTAACAAAATGTTTTTTAATGCTGCACCTTCTGCACTGTAACTGCTCACCCTTTATCTTTGCCTTTTTATCTTATTCTTACATCTAATTTTATTTGTGTATTTAAATTTGATTTTAAAATCTGCAGTTTTGTGTTGTCACGTTGATTTGAATGTTTTATGTTCTTGCTCCTGGAAAAAGCACATTGAATTGCCTCTAAGTATAAAATGTATTTTACAAATAAATCTGCCTTTCCTTGCCTTTCGTAGAAACCCGTTGACATAACTTGGTTAAGTAAATTCAGCATTTCATTTCTTAGAGTGTACATAAACACTGGGAATTCACAGGCCCCACTGCGGGAGATCCGTACACCACAACATCTGAACAGCCTGAGGATTCAAGTCTTTTGTTTGTTCAGCATTTTGAGTATTTTGATGACAGACTCAATCCTCCTCACCACGGACAGCTCCACATTTCCTGAAAGCTTCTCTGTTGCTCTGGAGAGACAATTATTTTTGCAATCCGCTCCTCTGGAGGGCTTGTATTTCTTCCCTCTTTGATACACCCCAAATATATCCTATTGGATTTAAATGATGCACTTGGTGAGGTCATATCTTTTAGTATTTTTTTTTTAACAGTTAACACATAGTTTTGAAAATAGGCCTTTTAAAAGAAATGCTCTCATGTGAAATAGAGAAATTAGGTTATGAACTACTAGTAGTACAAATACAAATTTGAGAATAAATCTGATATATTTTTAGATCAGATTCGAAGCTTTTATTTTTATTTTGTCTTCTTTGTTGTAAAAAAAGCATTTATTCCCAAATGCTCTCTAACTTTGGAGAGTTAGGTAGACAACTTGCAAGTTAAACTACAGTAATAGTATATTTTGTCATCTAGTGTGTTGTCACAGATCTTAGAGGGAATAACTGCTCCTACACCATCTTTGGAGACTACTTACTCGGCTTCTAAGTAATCATCTTTGCATATGTGGTTGCATGCACGCTTTTGCACGCATTGCATACTAATATTCCCTTTCTCTTTCCCTCACCTTCCTGTCCCTTTTGTGCTTCTGTCTTTCACTGCGATGCCTTTTGATAGCACAACTGTTAATTCTTCACACGCCTCGTGGCCACCCACCTGCCAGCAAATTGTGCGTGACATGTGTGGATCATTTCGGTGGAGCTTCTCACAGCGATGTGCTCTGGAAACTAAAACCAAGTCAGCTCAGAGTGTTTTATCCCGCGCAATTAGCAACCATGAGTTGTTTCTCTGATTACAACGTCTGAGAGAATTCATCATCGCAATTTGAACTCTTCTTCTGTTACGGGCAGGTGGAGGAGAGAGGGGGGAAATAAAGCCTGAAATGATTTGACAGAGTGTTGCAAAGTGAGGTTAGAAGGCAAAGGAAGTTGTTAGTGGGGGGGATCATTGACAGTCATGTGTGATTGTGGGGTAAGATTCAAGCTGAGGAAGAGGAGCAAGGCTGAGATGAGAGGGGAGGCAATCTCAGAAGTGAATACATTAAAAGCTTGAGTGCTTTGATGAAAGTTGTCACAAGCTATGAAATACATAACAATGAACAGCTTGGCAGCTGCAGCTCTTTGTTCTGTTATAACAGAGTCATAAACAAAAAAGGTGGGTGTTAATGGTGTTATTTTGCTCGAGTGATAAAAATTGGAATTCCTGCTGAGAACAACAATCTGCTCCAATTTAAAACCAACGTAAAGATCTTTTTGCTAATTTAAAACAAATTGAATTAGCTTTATTTACGTTTTTCTCTCTGCAGACAAACGACTGCTCGACCTCCGTAACTCTCAACGATGCAGGACTCAATACGACACACGTAAAACCCTTCATCTCTTTCTTTTGTTGTGACAAAGACTCTGTTTGCTCACTTGCTCATAATCCCCTACATTAACATTCTCCTTTGATACTTATATAACTCTCATTCACAATAAAAGGTTAAACAGCAGTTGGTCTTTCTTGGCCAGCAGGAGGTCATTTCAGCTTTAGAGGATTTAAAGAACAATCACAAACTAAGCCTTTGAGGAAAATAAGACTTTGGTCTACAGACACGCGTGAGCTGCTTCCCGTCCATTACTTATTTTTATCTTGTGTGCAAAAGTCTCGAGCCACCCCTCGTTCCTTTATATTTCACTTTAAAGGGCGACTTTGTAATTTTAAGGGGTTTTAAATAATGTCTGACTTTTTTTTTTACTTAAGTTATAATAGTTCTATTTCTGTTACAAGTTTTTGCCAAAATCCAAAGGGATTTCAGCAGTTTTATTCTTGGCATTTTCAGTACCTTCTAGAAGGAGACGTTTTGGGGCTCTGTCACTTTAAGAAAACGAGCTGGAACTGGCCACGCCCACCCACGTAACGCTCAGGCTGCTATGAGCTGAAGAGCTTGGATATATGGGAAGGGTTTGGAGTAGAGTCGCTGTTCCTCCATCCTGGAGAGGTGAGAAGGGGTTCTTTGCAAATTCCCCAGTTTGTGACATCACAATCTGAGGCTGTTTGAAACAGCTCGTTTTAGGCACGTAATTCCTAAAACCAAACACTGACAGAAAACAAATAAATGGGTTTTTCTCCCATTTGGAGTGCTTATAGAGGCAGTAGAGATGGACATGGCAGCACTAACGGATGCAAAAAGTCAAATATGCATAAGCTGGACAAGTGAAACGCACAATTTTAGATCTAAAAACTTTCCACAGAGAAAAACACCCTGAAAGAGATGAAAAAACAACAACCCAGAAAGGGCCTGGCAGATACAGTTGATTTATTGACAATATGTCAGGTTTTCTTTGTGAACCACCTGGTTGGTACAAAAGGATTATTTTCTGCCTGTCAAACAGGTTTTTTGTGTGTTTTTAGATTTAAGACTAATTACTAAAGCAAATAAAGGTTAAACCTTTACTTTTTATTTATTTATCACATTTTATTGAGATCATTATATTGTTTTCTTAAGACATTTAATTATTTGGAGCTAAACAACTTTTATTAACAACTAGAAATAGTTTCAAGTTTATTTAGTAAAGTCCTTTCTTTAGAATTCAGGGCAAACACGCCGACGACTGACTCAAACGCAAAAGGTCACATCAAATCATCACTGGTCTTCAAATACGAGTTTGTTTAAACAGATCTACAAGATTTTATTACTCTGACACATTACTGATATTTTCTAGAGATAAAAATAGTCTTTACAGAGGGAAGCTTTTCAGCACCATGGATAGCAACATGGATGAAATGGCTTAAAAGTGTAAAGAAAAGCCTGGAAACCATCAAAAAACCTTTTCAGCAATCTCCAAAAATACTTATTTCCTCAAAACAGTGGAATATTACATAACAATATATATATTTTTTTCTTTAAATAATGGAAAAATCTTATAGAAATCAAATAAAAATTAATCACAACTGGTAAAGCAGATTGTGGATTATGCAGGTTAGAACAAAATACAAAATAAAAGCTCAAAAAGCTTCTCATCTTGGTTTATTTGTTACATGTTGACACATAGAAGACTTGCAGAATAAAAATATTGCTCAGATCACGTCACATTAAAACAAAAAAACTCCTATTTTCTGAATAGAAAATAAAGGCACGGTTTAAAACTTATTCACATTATATTGGTTTTTATCTCTCTGTGTGTGAAGGCCGTTAAAACCTAGCACAAAAATTGATATTTGTTTCAAACCACGTGTCTTTTGAGGTAGTGGGCGTCGACAGGAAGTGAAATTTTCCATCATCATGCTTCACTGGAGTAGAAATAAGAGTCTGTCATGCTTTATATTAAATATACCTCCAGAAAACCAGAGCTCAAATGTGTGCACACCCACTCAGTGGACACAAATACACTCAAATCCTGAACTGAGAATGTCTAATATGCTGTTATGGTCAGATTTGCGCAGCATGTGGGCTGCAGCAGGAAGCTGTAGTGATTGGTAGGTGGATCATGGAACAATGCATTTGACACTGGAAGCTGTGGATGTCTCTGCACACCAAATGTATCCAAATTATGATGTTTGCTTGAGATCTTCAAGTCTCAGTGTTTTTGTCCAAAACGCAGCAATTATGCAAACAAAGCCCAGACAGTCGTGATGAGTTAAACTGAGACTTAAAGCTGGGGTAGTTGAAAACTTTTAAAGGGTGAGTCACAGCATGGGTGGAGACTTAAATAACACACACTTCCTGTTAGAAAAATGCGCGTGAAAGAGGCGTCGCCTGGCGGACCGAGAGAGCGGCACTGAGGCAGTGATTGACAGCACCCCCCCCTCCCCCACACACACACACACACACTAACACACACACACAAGCTCTCGGAGTTTCTCAGTCGGAAAAACGAGTCGTTAACAAGTGCGTGCACACGAGCACACACACACACAGCAGACTCACCACTCAAGAGAATGAGCAAACAGCATCTGCAGCAGGCTGGGAGATTTCCTGTCCACCTTGATCACTAGAAGAAAGGGGGGAGAAGGACGTTTTTTTTAAGGAGGCGAGCCACTCTGAGCCGTAACGTGTCTATCAGCAGGTGAGTGGCCGAGCCAGCTGGAGGTGAAGCCGAGACTCAGCAGGTGTACAGTGCAATGCAGCCACATAGCTCGGTACAGACAACAAGTCCTAGAAATCTTCACCTTTGATGATGTCACGCTACGAACTACAGCTTTAATCAGCTGTAAAATGAGGTTTTTACTTATTTTCCTGCTTTTCTTAATCGGAAAACTGCTTTTTCACAAATCTTGTCAATTTTACTTGTTTGATTTAGTACTTTTCACTTTACTGATGCCTAAAATTCAGTTTTTAGCTCATATTCAGTTCATAAAATTTATATTCTGACCAGTGCTCAGACTTGGTTAAACAGAATCTTAACAGAACGTTTAAGACATGTTTATGCTTTTTTTATACGTATTACTGCAGGGCATCTTGAAAAAGGGGAAGTGAAGAGAATGTCTTGATTTTGAATCAACAGCACGTGATCACTTCTCACAAGCTCTTTTAAGCAATTTTCAAGAAAGTTAATCATAAAACCGTTGATAGATATGAAAGATGATCAATAGAGCTGATTTGTGCAAAACGATGGAAACAAACAGAAATAGAAGGTTTCAGCCTGACATAAACGATGTGCATATTTTCTTCTATTTCCTGTTTTTTTTTATTTGCATAATTTCAAATGAACTGTTCTGCTTAAAGGCCAAAAATAATTAGTTTATATCAGTACACGGTTGGGAAGAGAAATTTTACGCATATCGTTGCAGAATTTGAGATGACTCATTGAGTGATATTAGTTGGACTGGCCCTTTTTTTCTCTCCCTGTACTCTAAATGCACCAGTTCCCCCTTGGGAGTTTCCTGAGACAATAATCCTTTGTTCTATTTGAGGATTCAGACACAATGACAGCTAAAGACGACTCGTAGACACCGGCTCTAAGATAAAAAAAAAAACATGTTTCTCATCCAGGTAATGAATATGGACAGCCTGACAGAAAGGCTGTTTTCTTATATGTTTATCTCATGGGGACTTTGATTTGTTTCTGTGATAGCTGTAACTGCTTTGAAAGTCGTTTGACTCGTGAAGGATTGTTGAAGTTTGTGAATGACCGGTCAACGTTTATGTTTATCATCAAATGTTTCTGATCATGTGAGGTAAGAAGGAAGCATTGATTGAGTGTTGGAGTGTCGTTTAGTTTTGTTTCGACGGAAGCTTCCTGCAAAAATAAAGATGAAGTTTCGGAATTTTGTAATTGGGGTTCTGCGGAAATGTGGTCAATAAACATCTTACCTGTCACACATGACTCTGTGAATGGCCTCAGTTTGGAGAAACAGAGATTAGTCATGCTATTTTAAATCTTTCACAGCAACGGTAGGCTCATATATGATAAAATTCTACTGTTGACTCTAGACATTATTTGTTCTGAAATGGTTTTTTCTTGAGACATCTTTTCAACTCGGAAATAAGACACTTGGATTGGGTGAAATCTTGTCTCCACCTGTGTAAGTTCCACCCATTTCACAGTGTAACACAGGGATATTTTGTGGTGGCCTGGCCACTGAACTGGCCCACTTGGCGATTTCCGACAGTCAGGTCCGTCATTCAGATGAAAAGGTTGATTTTGCTTGATATGGGCCCTTTAATCAGGACACCAGAGAATATGTAAATAAACATCTAGTGTGAAATGTCGACTTGTTTTAGGATGGCATAACACTTTGTAACTGGCTCCACTTGGACTAGAAAGTAGCTCACCTGTCTGGTCAGAAACAACCTGTATTTCTACAAACTGAAGTTATTTAAAGAGCTATCTACAACAGGTATGCTATTAATAGTTTATACTCTTTCACAGAAACACACTGACAAGATCTGAACATATATTTGATGTTAAATTCTAAGGTTTTACAAATTCTGGAGATCAGATAAATAAAACATGCTACAATGGGCCAATGTGTTATTTTCCCCTCAGTAGCTATACATACAGAAGCGGTCTAACAAAATCCTTAAATAGCTCATAGATCTACCTTAACTCTGATTAAAGCCATACAATGCAAAGAGGCTACAATTTAAATGTTTCAAAACCATTTGTACTTTAGCCCAAGCCTGACTCATTCCTTCATTTTAAAGTATGTTTTAAAAAAATTAAATGCATGAAAATTGCTTTTTGTGCTGCCATGTGGGTCTTCAGAGTCTTTATAAATACTCCAAACCTGAAAAAAATCCATCCATCTGTTTTCTCTCAGTGTTTGAGTTTAGAAATTTTGTGCATAATACAAACAGTTTCAGAAAGTCCTCATTTGTGATGTCACAAAAGGGGCAATTAAAGGCATACTATGCAACTTTTTCATATTTTTAAATCATGTTCTTGAGCCAGTATGTGCTAAAATGACCCTTTACAGGGTTAATGAAATGTCATTCAGACCCCCACCACCCTCTGTGGCCAGAATACCGCACTTGCAACATTACACTTGGTCCGGTCCCTTTTGGACTTAGTAAAATGGAGCCGACATGCCTGGTGTTGCAGTCTGCTTCCAGCATGTTTCCTGCATGTTTTAGATCATGAACACAGCTGATTTGTTTGATTTAGTGATGAACCGCTCCTGTAGACACTAATGAAGGCTGAGGAGACGTTTCAGCTGTTAGATTAAGGTGTTAAAAAGACAAACGCACAGCGAGGAGATAAGTTTCACGTTTGTTTTCACTTACGGACACTAGGGGGTGCTAAAAGCAAGCCAAAACTGCATAGTATCTCTTTAAAACCAAGATAATACACTTTTTTTTTAACTAATAGGCTTGTTTGAATAAATTATATAATTTTGAATATATTTTATTATACAACAATACATCAGTAATTAAAATGGCACTTATCACCTGCCATACTTACATATTCCACAAGAGGGCAGAGGTCACTTTTAAAACGGCAGGTGTTTGATGAAAGTGCTAATCCTGCTCCTTTTTTGGTCCTCCAGGGCTTCCATCCTGCAGGTTTTTAGATGTTTACAGCTCCAACACACCTAAATCAAATCATTTAATTACCTCCTGCAGCCTGTTAATTACTCATTCATCTGAATCAGCTGTGTTGGAGGAAGGAAACAGCTGACGATTGCAGGACGGTAGCCCCCTGAGCACCAGAGTTAGTAACCCACCTTAGAAACTTAGAAAAAGTTGTAAAACACATCCTCCACATAGAGCCTGTTGGTTTCTCTTCTGCAAACCTTTCAGAAAACAAAACATCAGCAACTTCACGTTGGCATTCAGAAATACCAACTGCTGGTGGCAACATGATTTATAGATGCAGACAGATGATATTAATTCACAGCGTGCCATTGGAATAACAGACAAAATTTATCTTCTCAGCACAGCAACTGTTAAAACATCTTTTTTTTCTTTCTTATTGTAAATATGACCACAGGTGAGCATTACTCTGAAGGATTCCTCTTATTGGTTTTACAAATTTAGCTCAGTAACCTGAGGCAGTGAATGTGTCTTCAGTTGATAGAACCTGCACTGTTTTAATTTAGCTTGTTGTGTTTGACGCACACGTTCCCTGAATTTTAGCAGCTGGCAGGAACCGAGCTCAGTGTGCATGCATTATTATTAAACTTACATTCAGACAGTAATATTTGCAATTTTTTATGTCTGTTTGCTGAAATAAAACTTCCCAATAATGTTTAGATCTATCACTCCAAATATCACCAAATGCCACTTATACCCATTATGTCATGGATAAGCAGAGAAGAATTAATTATCTTAATAATATCTATTAAGTTTGCTCCAGCAGAGCCTTTCTCTCTGTCGGGAGGAATAATGTAAATCTCATTTCAGATCAATATTGACTTTAGCCCTTCTTCATTTGCTCGCTGGCTGATCCTCACTCGTGAGCGGTTGCTTTATTAAAATGAGGATTGGCATCACCCTGAGCGCTTGGTGGTGGGAGGTTGAAAGGACTGAGATCAGATGCCTTAAAACTCCAGTTACCCTCATCGTATTCTTTGTCCTCTTTCTTCAGTCTCAGGAGGCTGCCCACGGCTCGCACTAACGCCCAGTCATCGTAACCGATGGTAATTGGGAGGCACTCTCTGTCATTATCATTACCACAACGTTGCTGATGCAGAGTCCGTTTGGCTTTTTTCTCCCCTCCTGAGTCCTGTTTTGATTGCCAAGAGTCTGGCGTTGTTGTCAAAGTAACGTTGAGCAATATTTAAAACACAGAGACCACGTACCTGTGGATGACCTTCACTGGAGGCATGAAGAATCTTTCCTTACCGAGTTGATGAACGAGTTTGTTCACACTCACGTCCGTGCTGCAACTGCTGCATGATCGATGGTGGCACAAGGCTGTACATCACAGGAAAGGCTCCATCACCTACAGACGGACACGGCTATGCTCGAACGACTCTGTGCTACCCACGGAATAAAGAAGTATTGAGTTACCTCCTTCTGTCAACTACAAAACAGTTTTAGTCTAAATGTTATTGCGTGCGAATAACGTTTTTGACGTTGATGGTAAATAGGACGGTCACGAGGGCCGCTTCCTCCGGTTTGCAGGTGCAGACGTTTCCATAAATTTAGAAGTTAGCGACACTTTCAGGAACTTTCCAGTCGAAGATGCTGACGGCGCTCATTTGTCTCTCCAAGTCTACCCAACCTGCAGTTGTTTATTATGGCTGATGCAATGGTTGAATGAGGGTGCATGAAACTAATGTTTGCTGGCTCAAGCTGTAGATTCTTATGCACTTACCGTGGGTGGGTAAGCTAAAGTTTAACCTCTGTTCTAAACAAAAGTTACGATGATTGTTTAAGTTTCTGCTTTCATTTGCATTTAATTCAGTCATTTTGAGACAGGGCTGTTTGTTAGCAAGAAAGTCGAAGGTTCGAATCCCAGCTGCAACCTTTCTGCACAGAATTTGCACATTCTCCCCATGCATGCATGGGTTTCCTCCCACAAACCTAAATCTATGCACACCGGGTTGATTGGAAACCCTAAGAGTGTGTGACTGGTGTCCTGTTTCTCACCTGATGACTGCTGAGGTTAGACACCAGGTACCTGTGACCCTATTGAGGAAATGCTGTTTAGATAATGAGTGTTTTTGAGAAGTTTGGAGACTCAACAAAATGTTGTTGTCCCAGACTGTCATGAGCTTTGACTGCTTGTTAACTGCTATTATAAACAAAGAAAGGATGATTGGTATTTTAAATCTCCATAAACATCCAGTTTTGCAATTTTATCTTTAAAGCTGTTATCGAATCTACAGAACAATCTGTCCTTGGACCAGAACAACCAATCCACTTGGGTATCTTCCCTGAAACATTTCTGCTGAAACCGGAACCGGCATTGCCAGAGGAAATGAGATAGCGCTAAACACCAGTCGTCATTTTCTAGGTCCAAATATCTTTAAGCTAATTTGTTTTCTAAATTTGCTATAGCTGCTCCTTCATGCAGCTTAATAGCAGGAAATCTCCTTCAATCTAAAGAAATTCAAATATCAGAAACAGTAAAAGTATTTAGAGAGCAAAAAAAAAATGCAAAAAGGTGAACCATTCCTTACATCTTTCATACTTTGATGGATCATCTTTACGGACTGGAAGTATAAACCAATGAAGGATAAAGTTTTGAACGCACTCAGAGTTTTTGAGATCCTGGTAGGTTCAGAAAAAAGGCAACTGGACTTTATTTTCTTGAAGATGTTTAACATCTCATGTGCAGAGAAACAAGCTTTTCAATTGTAGAGAGAGCGTGATTAATGCAGATCAGTTTACAAGTGATCCTCTTAATTCTCCCCTCATGAGAGTCAAGGTCTTTAATGTCCACATGCAGGATATTTTGATCTCGTTCCTAAAGCTATGGATTGCTGTGGAACTATCTTGGGGATGGATTCAGAACTAGATTAAGGTCTGAGGCTTCACGAAATAAAGAAGTCCAGTTTCCTTTGTTCTGAACCTGCTAAGATTACCGTGTCCTCAGAAAAGTACGGAGATGAAAAGGAGGTGGGGTTGGGAAAAATTACTCTGGAGAAGAACATGACGGGAGAGAGTTTTAAATAAAAGAGGTCAGACTTATCGGCTAAAAAAAGCAGAAACGAAGGCCAATGAACCACAGGAGTGGTGACAGAATTAACAATGTGACGAGTTTGACAGAACAGAAAAATGTGAGTGATAAAGCTGAGCAAGATAAAAAGCTACAAGCACCAACGAATGAGGCAGATGAGGGGAAACAAATCTTTCTGTATGAACGTGCACAAAAGACTCGGAAATGTGACCTTCCTTCAATAGTCTTTAGAGAAAAAGATTTACATAAACTAAAGAAGCATGATGTATTTTGGGAGTCCTGTTGACGGATGGATTGAGAATATGACCTTCAGGTGGCTACAAGAAAAGATGTAATAAGATGCAGAAATTTGTGAGAATATCCTCAGTGACAGAGAATCAGAACAAATAAGTTCTGCTTTGGAAATGAAAAAAGGTTAAAAGAAGCAAAAACTAGCATTTGGTAAAATATAGAGTCCCATTAGTTGTCACACACTGGTGAAATTTGTTCTCTGCATGTGACCCATCCCCTGGGGGAGCAGTGAGGTGCAGACACGGCTGCACACGGGAACCAGTTGGTGGTTTAATCCCCCAATCCAACCCCATATTGCTGAGTGTCAAGCAGGGAGGCATTAGGCCCCATTTTTAAAGTCTTTGGTATGACCCAACCGTGGATTTGAACCCACGATATTCCAATCTTAGGGCAGACACACACATACCACTAAGCCACTGAGCTATAAAGTACAAGTTTAGCTAGCTCCGGTGGCCTAGCGGTTAAGTGTCCGCCCCAGGACTGGGAGATTGGGGTTCAAATCCCGGTCAGGTCATACCAAAGACTTTGGAAAAATGGGACCCAATTCTTCCTCGCTTGACACTCAGCACTAAGGGGTTGGATTGGGGGGTTAAACCACCAAATAGTTCCCGAGCGCAGCCACAGCTGCAGCTCACCGCTCCCCACCATGGGGATGGGTCAAATGCGGAGATGTGATTTCACCAGTGTGTGACGATGACTTGGGACTTTAACTTTAAAGTGTTTGCAAAACTTTTTTTTTACTCCTCAGACATGATTTTGTCTTGTTTACACTGTAAACCCGAATAAGTTACCAGAACTCAAAAATTTGAGGCAATCAATTGCCACAAAATTTTTGAGTTAATAAACTGGACTCAGTTGTGACCTCATAAGATCGGTGAACAGGAGACCTTTAAAGTCTCAGAGTCCGAGAAGTCATTTGGTGGAAAGATGGACAAAAATCAATGAACTTTGACATATTTCATATGCAGCTGACCAGAAAATACTTATTTTTTTTAACAAATTATTTGTATTTGAAGCTTAATATATTTTAAAGTTGGCTCATATTTTAGAAGCCTTTTCTTCACAGTAACAGTGACTTTCGCCCGCGGTGTCCTTGGTTTGATTTGCCACTGGATTAGAAGCATCACGTTTAAGCAACACTCAATACTAATTAGTTGGATGAATGAGTGTTATTTCAGGGTGTTTTGGTAGAGAAGTGTGTATTGATCCCTGTTACTTCACATTAGTGTGTGTAAATAAAAATAGACATGATGACTGAATCTTCAGTCAGTATTTTTTTTTACAATATTTAGTAGTGATTTTAAAAGATGGTAAAAAACATATTATTTGCACTTTTGAGCCGATGACTCGCCCCCTGCTGGACACCAGAATAAGTGCAGTTTTCAGTGTTCTTCAGCAGCGAGTTCACCTTTCAGATCAAGAGCCCGTTTTCATCTTTATTTAACAGCGTAATCTCTGTGTAGCATCATCACCTACACCCAATGCAACACAGCTAATTAGCACTTTAATATGTCATTTCAGCACACATTTAATCAGCTTCTCTGTAGTGATCGCTTTTAACCTAAACACTGTTTCAAATTAGGTGTCTGTATAAAGAAATCCCTCTTGCTCTCTGTGAAAATCTGTCAGCAATAACCTTTAATAACAAGACACGGGCTCTAATGTCGTTATGCTTCCTGTGTCAGGTATATCCCGTCTGTTTGGTGAAATCAATCCTGTTTCTACAAAGATGCTGAACAATTAAGAGACATTAGATTATGGGAAGATTTCTGCAAAAATAAAAAATCTTTATGCTTCTATTTGTTGCTTTTCCCCCTAAAGTAATTATCACTGAATCCGTGAGAATGATCCTTGCTGTGTCCCCCTGTGACAAACCCCCACCACCCTCCAACCCCGCCCCCACCCCTGCTGTTTATTCTCACCATGACTTCTTAAATGCGTTCCTCAGCTAATTAAAGGTACTGGAAACAGTTTCCGTTGGAGACCAGAGTGACTCTTCTCAGCAGGTGCCGACCCCACGTTTTCTCATTCAGGGGGGAAAAAATAAAGGTTACATTTAAAATTTATAGGAGATACTTACACATATAGTATGATGCTTTCTTTAGCTTTAAAGTTGTGACATTAGATGATTTTGAGCTGCAGAAACCTCCTTGAATCCAACTAGCCTGCTGAGCGGTGCAGATGCGCAAACTGCTGCTGCAGGTCACTTAAATAAGTTTTAAATTTGAGCAAATTATTAAAGCAAAATTAACTTTTTGACCTTGACGATGTCTGCACATCATTATCTGGTTTACAAAGACATGCATGTCATTTTAAATCAAATCAAATTTTATCGGCTTTATAATGTTATAATTGTCACATAAAACCAACGTTTAAATGCAATCACTTAAAGACCAAGTTCACTGAGAAATTGGTTTTTAATTGTTATTCTTGAAATACTGGTCATGCTGAGCTTAAAGACACAATAGTTTTTACTGTTAATCTCTGGAAATATCCATCGAAATGTTGTTGAAAATGAAATAAATGATGCCCAGTTGTTGTCTGGAAGTAGATGGGTGTGACTTTGGGTCCATATAAGTCATGTCTTCCTAAAACAGGAGCGCCAGAGCTTTTTTCCCCACAGAGATCGATGCAAAAGGCATTAACTTATACTAGAGACCACTGCAAATGTGTTGAAAAAACGAGTGAACTTGGTCTTTAAAAGAAAACAGTTACCCTGTAAATTATCAGTGACCAGGTCTTAGGTGAAGAGCTTTGCCTCTGAGGAACATCTTATCAGTTCCCTTGTACTTTTATTCACTAAGGTTTTCACCAGGAGCTGCAGGGTGAAACCGTTACACTCTAATGGCGGGATCCTCTGTGCGAGGCCAACAGCCAATATTAAATCTTGTTTTGTGCATTTCATTTGTATTCAAGAACAAGAACAGTTGCTCCTAAAATTGAGCCTCGGGTGTTGTGCAAACACACCGTGTGCCTGCACTTGGGTGCAATTGATCCCTATTGATTTTTACCAAGGCCTCTTGTGCTGTACGAGCCAGTTCTCCCGACAGATTTGATGTCGTCGTTGTTATTATTAGTCTGAGGTATGGTGGGTAGGATTTGGAAGGAGGCCCCTTGGAGCTTTGTGTAAGCTGCGCTTTGCTGTGTGGGTCAGTGAGAGAACTAAATCTGTCAGTCATCCCACCACTTACTCTCCATTTCTCTGTTTGAATGATTATCTGTGCTTTCACATGCTCAACCTGACACTTTTGTAAAGTGTTTGTGTGCATGGTGTGTAACCGTAGACTTGCACGTGTTCCTGCGTGCATGAGCAGCGTTCACTGTAGCGATAAACCGTCATGCTTTGTGTGACAGACTGACTCCCCGTCGTAGACAATCAGCTGTGAGTGGCTGTCAGCGGGCTGAAAATATAAAAACAAGACTCAAACATTGATGACGTCTCACTTCAAAACATAAAGTAGGTGAAACGGTTCACAGCATTTCACAATAAAGGCTCAGAAAATGCAGAGGCTACAATTTAAATGTTTCTAAATCATTTGTACTTTGCCTGTTTAAAAAAAACTATATGAAAATTGCTTGTTTAGTCATTCGATGTGGAGAAAAATATATTGACTTTAAAGGGGACATATTATGCAAAACTCACCTTTTGTGCTGCCATGTGGGTCTCTAGAGCCTTTATAAACACTCCAAATCTGAAAAAAATCTATGCATCTGTTTTATTTCAGTGTTTGGTTTTAGGAATTATGTGCATAATACAAGCAGCTTCAGAAAGCCCCCATTTGTGATGTCACAAAAGGGCAAATGAACACGGAATCCCCTCTCACTTCTCCAGGCTGGAGCCTATCAGGGGTTAGGGTGGGCGTGGCCAGCTCCAGCTTGTTTTCTTTAAGTGACAGAGCCCTGAAAAGACTCATTCTGGAAGGTACTGAAAATGTCAACAATGAAACTACTACATAGAACTATTATGACTTAAAAAATGCCATAAGATGTCTCCTTTAAAGTAATTAAAATCTCGAGACCTTTGAGGATGAGGTTAGGAGGTGTTCAGCAGCACAAGTCAGTGATCTGGTGCATGAGCTAGCCATCACACCACTAACCCAAGGTCAAGTCTCAAATGTCACAAGAGGGAAACCCAGACATTTAACTCTTCAATGACACAATATTTTTAACATTAAATGTTAATTTTTTGGTTTAAAAATGAAAAATCATGTTCTATTCAGTTTATTCAATTCAGTTTATTTATATAGCGCCAGATCACAACAAGAGTCGTCTCAAGGCACTTCACAAAGTAAACATTTCAATACAGTTCAGTTCATAAGCCAATCAGTAAAAAAGTTTCCTATATAAGGGACCCAGCAGATTGCATCAAGACACTGACTAGTGTCATTGTGTTGGTACAATCCTCATACTAAGCAAGCATGTAGCGACAGTGGGAAGGAAAACTCCCTTTTAACAGGAAGAAACCTCCAGAGGATCCTGGCTCAGTATGAGCAGCCATCCGCTACGGCTCACTGGGGGTTGAGAAGACAGAGCAGGCACAGGCACACCCCACACCCACACCCACACCCA
>SSNS01000199.1:1033025-1092531 GCA_006937985.1 Aphyosemion australe | reverse complement strand
TGACTAAGCAGTTTCCTTTTCTGAGGTTCTGGTCCAAAGATGATAACTTCAGTCTTGTCTGGATTTAACAGCAGAAAGTTTAGAGTCATCCAGATTTTTATGTCTTCAAGACAAGCCTGTAGTCTACCTAACTGATTAGGTTCATCAGGGTTTATGGATAAATATAACTGAGTATCATCAGCATAACAGTGGAAGTTTATCCCATGTTGTCTAATGATTTTACCAATTGGAAGCATATATATAGTGAAAAGAATTGGTCCAAGTACTGAACCCTGTGGTACTCCACAAGTAACTCTAGAGTATGAAGAAGATTTCTCATGTACATGAACAAACTGAAATCTGTCAGATAAATAAGATTTAAACCAGCCTAGCGCTGTTCCTTTGATCCCTACAACATGTTCAAGCCTTTCTAAGAGAATATTGTGATCGACTGTGTCAAAAGCAGCACTGAGGTCCAACAAGACCAGAACAGACACAAGATTCTTATCTGAGGCCGTGAGAATATCATTTGTAACTTTCACTAATGCGGTTTCAGTGCTGTGATACTCTCTAAAACCTGACTGAAATTCCTCAAACAGATCATTAGTGTTTAGATGCTCACATACTTGACTGGCCACTATTTTCTCAAGGACTTTAGATAAAAATGGGAGATTAGATATTGGTCTATAATTCATTAGGTCATCTGGATCCAGAGAAGGTTTCTTAAGTAGAGGTTTAATTACAGCAACCTTAAACTCCTGCGGTACGTATCCATTTACTAAGGATAGGTTAATTATATCTAAAATGGGGGCAGTAACCAAAGGAAATGTTTCTTTAAATAATTTGGTTGGGATTGGGTCTAAAATACAAGTTGAAGGTTTAGATGAAGCTAATATTTTTGATAACTCTGAAAGCTCAACTGCATCAAAACAGTTCAAACACAGATGAGGTTCTACAGTTACCTCAGATGCTGCCTCACTTACTGAGGAAGAAGAAGTCGTGTTGGGGAGGATGCTGATGATTTTGTTTCTAATAGAAACTATTTTATTAGTGAAGAATTCCATAAAGTCGTTGCTGCTGAAGGCTAAGGGAATAGCTGGCTCAGAGCTATGATTCTGTGTAAGTTTAGCAACTGTACTGAAAAGAAATTTAGGATTATTCTTATTCTCCTCAATTAGTGACGAATAATATGCAGTTCTAGCTTGTCGAAGCTTATTTTTATAAAGCACTAGACTATTTTTCCAGGATAAATAGAACTCTTCCCGGTGTGTAGAGCGCCATTTTCTCTCCAATTTTCTAGAGTTCTGTTTTAAAGTTCGCAGTTCAAAATTAAACCAGGGAGCCAACTTCCTGTGCTTAATGACCTTCTTTTTTAAAGGGGCAACATTGTCTAATGCCACACGTAAAGAGGAAGTAACACTATGAACTAGACCGTCAATTTGTGAAGGGCTAGAAATGAAATAGTTGCCCTCTGCTAAGTTCCTCTGAGATTCTGAAGACAGTAAAGATGGAACAGTTGCTTTAAAGTTTGCTACCGCGTTATCAGATAAAGATCGAATATAGTGGAATTTACTTTCATGTCTGGAGAACTCGGTTATAATAAACTCAAAAGTTATCAAAAAATGGTCCGACAAGACAGGATTGTGTGGAAATACTGTTATCTCCTCACACTCTATACCATATGTCAGCACAAGGTCTAATGTATGATGGCAGGAGTGGGTGGAGCTATGGATTGTTTGAGTAAAACCAATTGAGTCTAAGATATTACTAAAGGCTACGTTGAGAGGATCACTTTCAATGTCAACATGAATGTTAAAATCCCCCGCCACAATGACCTTATCAGTATTTAACACCAAATCAGACAAGAAATCTGAGATCTGATCCAAAAATTGAGAGTAGGGGCCTGGTGGACGATACAAGACTACAAACAAAAGTGGTTTTAGAGCTTTGCAATCCGGATTAGGCAAACTAAGAATTAGATGTTCAAAAGAACTGTAGCTATTAATTGGTAGGGGACTGATTAATAAATCTGAATGAAAGATGGTTGCTACTCCTCCTCCTCGCCCTGTACTACGAGCAATATGATGATTTAAATAATTAGAAGGAGTGGACTCATTTAAACTAACATAGTCCTCTTGCTGCAGCCAGGATTCTGTGAGACAAAACAGAGAAATCTGATTATCACAAATCAAATCATTAACTAATAAAGTCTTTGAAGAGATAGATCTAATGTTCAATAAACCACACTTAATTGTTCTAGTTTTCTGTTCAGTAGANTTTAATCTGTTTGATTCTGGCCGTGGGCAGGACACTGTCTGGATGGGGGAGTGGGTGGGTAACAGTACAGAAGCTGCAGAGGGGAGGGTTAAACTACCACTCTGCTTCCTGGTCTGGACCCTGGGTTGTCAGGGAGGACTAATAAAATTGGCCATATTCCTAGAAAGAAGAGCTGCACCATCCAAAGTGGGATGGATGCCGTCTCTTCGGATCAGACCAGGTTTTCCCCAAAAAGTTTTCCAATTATCAATGTAGCCCACGTTGTTTTCGGGACACCACCTAGACAACCAGCGGTTGAAGGACAGCATGCGGCTAAACATGTCGTCACTGGTCCGGTCAGGCAGGGGGCCAGAGAAAATTACGGAGTCCGACATTGTTTTGGCAAACTTACACACCGAAGCAACATTAATTTTAGTGACCTCCGATTGGCGTAACCGGGTGTCATTACCGCCAGCGTGAATAACAATCTTACTGTATTTACGCTTATCCTTAGCCAGCAGTTTCAGGTAGGATTTAATGTCGCCCGCTCTGGCCCCTGGCAAACATTTGACTATGGTTGCTGGAGTCTCTAATGCCACGTTTCTGACTATGGAGCTACCTATAACCAGAGTCGGCTTCTCAGTGGGTGCGTCACCGAGTGGGGAAAATCTGTTTGAAACGTGGACGGGTTGGTGGTGTCCCACGGGCTGGGTTCTATGCTTCTTACGTACAGTCACCCAGCCGGCCTGAGGTCCCGGCTGCTCGGGTTCTACTGGAGGACCGCTACGGGGTGGTTCTGATCTAGTTAGCCCCGCGCTAGCTAAGTAGCTACGGCTATCTACAGGTTTTTCAACAGCGCGGAGCCGGGCCTCCAATTCTGACACCCTCGCCTCCAAAGCTACAAAAATGCTACATTTATTACACGTACCATTATCACTAAAGGAGGCAGAGGAGTAACTAAACATCTGACACACAGAGCAAGAGATAGGAGACGGAGAGGGAGAGACAGAAGTAGCCATAGCCGCGCCGAGGCTAAGCTAACTAGGCAAACAACCTTTCACACCAAATAAAACTGCGTGCGAACTCAAAGGGTTCCCTAAACGCTAGGTGCAACAGGAAATGTGTGTTTTCGCGTGCTTATGTACTACAAGAACTCAAAAATGTCTCAGTACGGAGAAATCAAACCAATTTTAGCAAGCCACAAACACCGAACAGCTACACTGAGTGCAAGCACTGAAACAGGAAGTGACGTAATGCCTTACCGCAGGTTCAGCCAAAGTTTATCTATTATCTATCTATCTATCTATCTATCTATCTATCTATCTATCTATCTATCTATCTATCTATCTATCTATCTATCTATCTATCTATCTATCTATCTATCTATCTATCTATCTATCTATCTATCTATCTATCTATCTATCTATCTATCTATCATCTATCTAAATTCCATTTCCTACAGTAACAGTCTAACTGCGATCCACGGGCCAAAACTTATAATAAATCTTGTTTCTCTGTGAGAAATGTCTTGAGTAAAGTCGTTACATCTTAATTTGCGGCTGCATTTCGAGCCCATATGTCTGAGTCCCAACACAATGCCGTTACTAATGTGTTCGGTGGCTCGGCTGCCTGTAAATTACCGTCCATCAGCAACTGCCAGATCTAACACAACCCGCTGTTCTACTTTCAGATTTGTAACCTGTCTCCTGTGTCTAATTCCGAATGATTAAGACTGTTTATCATTCCCAGAGCTCTCACTATGATCCAATAACCAGTCCGCCTTTACTGTAAAAGTTCAGCAGCACACTCTGATGGTGTTAATTAATCTTTCAGTTACTCATCTCTAGATGTGATGTATTGCCTAAGATGTGGTTGCGTGTGTCTATGGGCTACGTTTTTCTGAAAGCTGAATCTCTGCAGACCCTTTAACTTGTTTGTAACATTTTGTATTATTGGTAGTTTATTTCCGCTCACTGGGAGTTGTTTTTAAGTGTATTTTGCCACCTCTCTGTCACACGTGGGTTTAAAATGCAGATGAGCCCCAGACTGCTCATTGATTATAGCGCGAGGAACCTGATTAACATGCAGCGGCGTTTTTCTACAAAGGCTAATTACTGACAATTTTGCAAATTGTAAAGAAAGTGCTACTCTTTAGCTCTGAAAACTATAAAGCAGTGAGTTTTATTCCAACCTTACTCATCCCTTTGTGCATGTCCTCATCAGTTTCATCCCTGATCTCTGATCTGAAGATGACTCATCGTGTTCTCTGAACCTTTTGAGTTCCCCACATTCGGATATCCTTAATTCAGGGTGCCTCGGGCAAACATGCAAATGAGTGCATCGCTAATTGAACGGCATTAACTGCAACTGTGTACTTTTAATGTGCAAAATCTAAATGTGTTTTTCTTTATGTTGATTTATTGGACTCCTGTTAATAAATGCAAAGGCAGATTGTGCACACTTAAGACAGACAGAAGTGTTGTCGTGAAAATAAACGGATCAAAGAGCGGGCCTTTGCTGTTTGAAGCATGATGCAGTCACTCCTCCTGGTTTCGAAAATTACAGCACACTCTCACTAAAAGCATCAGCTGAGGGAGGCAGCGGCGGCGGTGCCCCCCCTCTGCATCAGCAGCATCCCTCTCTGCATCTCCGTCCAAATGTCTGTGTCTGTATCTCCTGACAACAAAGACGCAGCTTTCATATCTCACACGTCCACCTGGAGGTGCGCGAGACTTTAAGTGGCGTTACTGAGATGACGTAGTTATTACTGCTCCCAAATAATAATTTCCGTGATTTGTTCTGTTTTGGTTTAAATCCCTCGATTGAGTTGAGTGCCATCAGTCTACCATATAAAAAGAAATGTGGATGGAGGCGCAGAAGCAGAGTGGGAGCACTCGAGTCACACAGAGACTTTTTATTAAAAGCTTCAAATGCAAACAGTACGACGCAGAACAAAAGAGGAACTCTGTCATTTGAAACTTGGCTCTTCCACATTTTTTATTTTCTGGAAAATACAGAAACCCACTTTTGGCTTATTTTTCCCTCATTATCCCTTCCTCGCAGTCCTAAATCTGACTTTCAGCCAATAATATTACAAAGATTCACTTGCAAAGTTCCTGTTTGACACAATAATGCAAGTATTTCTGGAAAAAACACAAACACCAATGCGGCTGATGTCTCACTCATCTATTTTAGAAATAAAGATTGCAGATTAAAAAATATATATTTTACAGCTGCCATAAATACACACGGCATCAAATCAAAAGCTGAAGCTAAAGATAGCACCTTGAGTTTTCAGCTGGAAGTCGAAACCACTTTCTTGCCTGAAGGAAATGGCATAAAAATGACAGAAAGACAAAAAACACTCATCTGGAGAGAGACATTAGCTCAAATCGGCTGATAATTAGGATGCCATTTTACACAGCACAGAAGAGAAAATCAGAAGAGCTCTGACTGCTGTTAATTATACTCTAATTCATTGTCAGAGATCAAATTAGCAATTCATTTTGGATGTGCTTCAACCTCAAAACGTGAATCCGACATTAATTTATCACATATCCTTAGAAGAACAAGCTTCTAAAAGACAAATTCATGATTTCACTGTTTTATTTATAATCCAGAATACATCACAAACATAAGTTTTACCTTAAAAATCTAAATTATTCATTCTGAGCACATTTATAAAGAAGCCGGCTAGTTGTGAGCTCTTTCATTCTACTGTAAATAATAGATTAAAGCATAGGTTTTCAATTCTCTGTTCAGTATCAAACAGGCAGGCAACCGGTGGTTTGTGGCGGCGCTGATGGTGTGGATACTCAGCAGCGTCGGGTTATGCAAGCAGCTAAAATGGATGATGAGAAGTCTCTTTACAAACAGTATCACATGTTTAAAGCCTAGAAATAATATGAGGACAGGGGCGTTGCTAGGATCTTATACCATGGGGGTTAGACCCGTTCATGAACGTGAGTTCATACAGATCATGTGTAACGTGATCATAACAAAATGAATACTAATAAAGTTACTGAACATTTTCATTGTTAGCAGCTTTGAATAAAGCAAATTTACTCATAAATTGTCAGTGATAGTTTAAGGTGCATGCTTGAGTAACAAAATCCACTTTTGGCTTTTCCAAAATACTTTGGAATCATTAAATGTGCATTATGTAAGAATGTGGTAAAATTTGGTTACTGCAGCCCATTTTCAAAACAAACGTGAATTTCTCACTGCCGGTCTGTGAGTTTAATGGCTGTTGCCAGCTATGGCTTAGCACCAGAAGATTATAGATGATGAGTGAAGACGAGTCACACACAGTAAGTTGATAAGCAGATAAATGCATTTTACTGTAATATCGAGTTGCTAATAATTGAAAAAGTAGGATGATATATATTTAGAGCCGACAATTTGCTTCTAACTCATTGTTAGCTTTGTTAACTCAACGTTACCTCAATGTTAGCCTCTAATTTTCTTCACCCAATATTAGAGTAAAACAAAAAGACTCTGTGGCTTCTTAGGGGTACAAGAAATAACTTCTGGATCGCTCCTGTTTACTGGCTTAGGATCTTCACAAAACACTGCTGTGTTTTGATGGCTGGTGTCGAATTACAAATGCAACGCTGCAGCATTAGCTCGCACTGACTCGGCCACAGTAACTACGTCCGTTTTTAGCTTTTTTGAAAGGAGAAAAACTGACAACCTGCCTGCCGGCAGTGAATGGAATCTGTTTCAATGTAACACTCCTAACATGACATTAGACTGTTTTATGGTTATTTTATCCCAAACTTTACGTTTGTGCAACACACACACACGCACACGCACGCACACACACACACACACACACACACACACACACACACACACACACACACACACACACACACACACACACACACACACACACGCACACACACACACACACACACACATTTCTCAAGTCACACTTTGGACAAAGAACTCACTGCCCTCTTGCTAAGGCCGGTTAAACTTGACCTCCTCAAAACCATTTTGGCCCACTTTATTTCTTATATTGACCTCTGACCTCAGTCTTAGCCAGACAAGGCCTGCTGTGCTTTAGATGTTGTTCTGGGTTAGTCTTGAATTTCGTTAGAATTGGGCATGACGTGTTGCTTTTTGAGATCGTTTTTCCCTACTGCCTGAAGCTGATCAGTCTATCATAAGTCGTTACATGAAGGCTCAGGATCTCAACCAGGTGTTCTGACTCAGTTCAGGTAAAAGGGTCACATGAAACCAACACCAAAACTCATAACTTATGACAAAAAATAAGCCATTTAGAAGCTAAAGAAAATTTTAAGTTTAATTTTGATGCTAATTTTGCTCATGATAGGTTTTTTGTAATCCATAAAAACATCTTGAAGGTTGTTGTGAGATGTGAGAGGAATTTAGTGCAAAGAACTTAATTAACATGTTTGCTATTGACCATAGAACTATTATAACTTCAGAAAAGAAGTCATAACATGTCCCCTCTAATATTTCTAAAAACGTGGGCTTTATATATATATAAAAACCAAATTTTGCTCATCCAAGACTTCTATTCCATCTCTGCTGCTTTCTTTTTTCTCCTCTCGTCTTTTTGCCTCTTTTCCCAGACTCAGCAGCAGCTTTTCTCATTTCTTTTCCACTGATCCAACTTGACCTTTGGCCTCCATTGGTGCCACTCCTCATTTCCAACCAGAACCACCTTTTCCACCTGCCTTCCTCACTTCTTCTTACCTCCTCGTTTTTCCTACTCCCCCTCTTCCCATCTGCCCTCGAGTGTGAAATGAGAGTGCAATGAGTTGATTTTGTGGGTGAGGAGGATGAGCGGGTGTGGTCTGTCACAGGACAATGATCTTAACTGGCTATGATCACCTGTAAAACCCCAACCTCCTCCTCCATCATCATTACACACATACAATCTCTAAAACACACACACACACGCACATACACACACACATGCACACAAAAGTTAGTTCATCGGTCACTAGAAATGTTATGGTGACACAGCATCAATGATTTGCATGATTTTGATCACAATCAGGTCAAACTTCAAAGATGCAGGAAGAGTCTGCAACACACAGCCTGATGCATGCACACACAAGCACGCATGCACATACACATACACATGCACGAATGCACACACACACACATGCACGCATGCACATGCACACACACCAAACAGTTTCATTAAGGACTTTCTCCATTTTCAAACTAGCTTACCCTCATGAGGAGGAACTCTAATATTCCCACATAAAATGATAACTCAAAAAAAAGTAATTGGATTTTAAGCAAAAACTCTCCTCCGTGGCTGTAATTGCAGTACAACTTCTGAATCTAAAGCAGCAGTGAAGATTGATAAAAAGTGCTGACTTAATATGAGAAGTCATAAGTCGAATGATGAAGGATTGCGGCGAGAGAAAAAAAAGCACAAACACAAACAAGATGAGTTCTGGCTTCTCGCTCGCCACCTGTTGCACCTCTGAAGCTAATGAACACACCTGCACGAGGTCTCAAAGCGAATAAATCAGCCAAACGCCAGCGGTTTATGATATCTGGCAGTTTCTATGCATGACTGGTGCTAACGCGTGGCGATCTGTTTCTGATTTACGCACTCAGACAAAAGTGACAGATCGCAGAAGACAGCTGCATTCCTCAACTCTGTCAGCTGCACGGCGCCTGAGTCAAAAGGCTAACTGACATTTAAAGAAAAGGAAGACAGGAAGACAAGACATGGAAATAAAGCTCAGGGAGGAGGAGAGAATGAGATAAAACACTGCAGGAAATTTTTGACCTTTCAAACCTTTTTGCCCCAGTTTTTCCACAATAAAGTCAAACTTTAAATATTACAGATTATATGTGACTTAAAGGTGCAGTGTGAGATGTTTTTCAGGAGCATTTTTTTGTTTGAAACGCTTGTCACAAACTGTGTTTAAAAAATGACACCTCTGAAACATACAATCCTGGAAAAACCTCATCCAATTATCCTGTTCTTAAAGGTGTAATAAGTAACTTTGTCATATTTTAAAATCATTTTCTTGAGCCAGTAGTTGGTAAATTGATCCTTTACATGGTGAATGAAAAGTCTCTCTTTGTGGGCAGAATACCACGTCTCTCCAGATTGGTGACCTGAAGCCTCACAAAGTCACCTACCTCACGAGAAGCAGTAACGCTTTACGGCAATCCATATTTACCCCTCAGAACAGATGAGCTAGGGGTGGTTGGCATATATCGTAGCATACTGTGCAAAGCCTTCAAAGAAACAAAGAAAACCTTTATCTGATGAAGCTAAAAAGAATGTCCGACTGAAAGAGTGGTCAAACAAGAGTCAAGATCGGGAAAAATGTTTCTGAAAGACAAGAGGTCAGAAAAAATAAGGAGGAGCGGGTGGGAGGAGGTTCGGTTTGGTTTGGCATTGGTTCTGGAAGTTCTGACTCTAACAGCAGCTCAGCAGGGCTGTGTGTCAAACGCTGACTCATGGTTGTGTCGCAAGCAAGTGTTGTACCATTTTCTGAAACAATGAGATTCTGTGACTCTGTGGGGGGAGCATGTAGAAGGGGATCACACCTTTATTTTTTTTATTTTTCTAAATCTAGCTTGCTTAAACCGTTATATTATTATTACCCACAGAGCCCACAGTGGTGTGAAGTTTATGCAAACAACAAATAAAAAATACAGAATTGTCACTGATTTCAATGTTCATTCATGGAATATTGTAAGAAACCAAAGAGACAACAGATTTCAGCGATTAAATAAATCTGTTGTGACTTTGGTGAATTCCAGTGCATCAGAATTCAAAACGAGGATGGTTTGACTCAACAAAAACGTCGGCGGTTTACAGCTTCTTCAGCACAGGGCCGCTGGGGAATGCTAAATAGGCTCTTGATGGACAGATCCAATTTACATAATCCAGTCTGTTTCTGTTTCATCCACGCTACTAAAATGGTCACACACAAAAAAATAATTCATCAGCCTCATTTCGGTGGTGATACCAATCATTACTAAGCTGTCACGGTTGTGACAGGTGCAGCCCCGTCACCTGTTTTAGTAAAGAAGTGTGTTTAAAAATACATTTGATGGGCTGTGACCTCAAATCAGGATGTGAAACTGCATCCGTGGAGATGTTCCACTCAACCAGGGAGTGTGACAAATATCCTTCATCCTCTTGTCCCCTTGGCAGACAACCCAGTGACCTATAGTGATGGGTTAAATGTTGTGATGGTGCTTTATTGCACAGACCTCTGCTGTCATGTAAACCAGGTCCTTGAAACCACATCTATAAAACAGCCTCGCTAAACACTGATCCTGCTGTTTAAAAAACAACACAGGACTCTGGACTCCCAGCACAAATCAACATCAGCCTCGCATGTTCCTACAGCCTCTACGATGAGCCTGAGACGAGATTAGAAAGTTTCTCCTGATACAGCAAATTTTAGAAATTAATTATGAGCTGCTTCTAAAAGATAGCACCACATAAAACTATTATTATTCCTGTCAGTTTTAAATTAAACCACATTTTTAGACCAAAGAGTCCAGTTTTGATTAAACTTTGCTTTTTTCCTCAAAAGTGTCAACCTCTCCAGTTTATCCAAGGAGCTGGTTTAAAAATACTTATTGCCTCTTTCAAAGCTTTCTCCACTTGCTTCCTTTCCACACAGTCCCCTCTGATTTTGGCAGGACTTTGATAATCTCAATAATCAGAAGAGCTGGGCCTGGGAGGCAGCCTTGAAATTGGGCTATACCAATTCAGGCAGCAAATCATTTTAACAGGGCTGTGAAGAGGGAGGACTCAGCAGTAACGTGGGCTTGTGTTGCAGACTGGGGCTCGGTGTGATGTGACGCACATGCAGTAACAAGCATTCACACTGGGACTGAACTGTGTTATGAAGTTGAAATGATAAAACTCGATCTAAGGGTGAAATTTTAGTTTAGTTTAATGACTCTAAACCTTTGCTGCAGCGCTGTCTGTCAAAACGCCTCTTAGGTATTAAAAGGACCAGATGATTTTATCTTAACGCAATCCATCTCTGTCTCTCACACACACAAAAGTGACAAATTGCAAAAGGCGAATGCATTCATCACCGTGACAAATGCACGGCCGTTCTTAAACTTCCTGCAGTGTTTGCAGTCTTGGTGATCTCCTGACCTCAGAAACTCTAGTTTTACCAAACTGCAGAATATCGTCTGATTGCAATTAAAGCAAAGCCTTTGGGGAAATGGGAATATTGAATTTTATGGGTGAGATTGCATCTCTGGTTTCCAAACACTTTACAAAGTTAGTGAAGGTGCTCTTGAGTGTCAAAAAGAAACCCGCTCTATGTTCTGGCTTTTGTAAGGAAACATCAAGAGCATGCTCCAGTCTGAGCTGCTGATTTCTTTTCCTTTTTCCTTCTCTTGAATCCAATCTGATGGAATAAATAGAAGCAGCGTGACATCAATGCAGTTTTGACCAAGCACTGTATTGGTTGGGTGGAAAGAAAACACCTTCATGGAAGCAGGCTCATGACTTAGAGCTGATCTGTTAAAAACAACACATCTCTTGAACTAAATAAGAAGCCGTTTGGGAATCGAAAGCGTCGATTCGAATAGGTGAGCTGCCAATGAGCTTGAAAGAATCATAATTCTTAAAATGCCGTTATTTTTAAAGGCTAAGTCCTCTCGACTATTAAAGCTTCGATGCTTGTTAGTCTACAGGCGTTCCTAAGAGAGTTAGAGAGATTTCATTCAACCTGAAATCCTTTTAAAGTGACGGTTCACCGATGGAGTGGACCACCTGATTTCATCACAGTTGATCACTTATATTGGTGTACTGTCTCTTTAAAAGGATTTATAATCAAGCTGACTTTGTTGTGAAAATAAAGAAATCTTATTAGTCTGAATGAGAAAAGCCCATAAAGTCTCTTTGACATGAGCAGCTTAGCTTAATGATGACCAAAAGATGTCCGCAAAGATGCTCAAACTAAAATAGTCTAAAAGTTTATGACAATTTATTTATTTGTGCATAAAACAAATTATAATTTATAATAAATTGCAAAATAAATAGGAGCATTTGTAGTCAGAGTTCATCACCATGTCAAACTTTTACAAACAAAAAAAAGGAACATCAAGTTTTTGTGTGTGTGAATATCAGTCAAACGATGAAACCTGTTTAGTACGGAAGCCTGGAGCTGCCACCCACACATGATGAAATTAGAGCAATATCACGTTTTAACGTGATAATTTTATTCACATTCTTACAACATAAAAATTACATTGATAGAACAACAATTTATCACTTTATTACTTGATAATTTTATGGTTCAAACAATATATTTTCATGTTTGCAGAATATAATTTCATGTTCTTACAATTTAATTATATTATAAGAATGTGGAATCGTATTGTAATTAGATGATAGTATATTGAACAAACCTGAAAAATATATTGTTAGAACAATTAAATTATCACGTTATAACATGACATTGCTCTAGTTTTATTTTGCGTGTGTGGTAGGTCCAGGCTTCCGTAGGTTTTTGATGTAATGACATTTAATTCTAGTCAAACATGAACGTGTAATATGTATTGTGAACATTCTTCATATGTTCTGGACCTACCCCAGAAATATTGGTGGTTTATTTTTGATGCACTCTACAAAATTTATGGAACCACTATGCACCCAGACCCTGTGACCGCCTTGTTTTGAGTGGTCGCGATGGAAGCTTCTTTGGACACTTGCCAGTTGGACATGATTTGATTTGCTCTTTATTGGCTAAAATACTCAAATTGTCTAAGTGGACAGACTCTCACCTGCCAGCATACGGTCAGTGGATTAGGGAGAAATTTAATGTAGTGTGGTCATCGTTTATGTTGTATTTTGATAGTCTACCTGTAGACTATTTTTTATCATTTTTCTTGTGTTTCATCTGTAAGCTTGTATTTGTCTTTTGGTGTTTTATTGAAATCTGTTTTGTTAATTTTTTTTAGTTTGATCCAGTGCAGGTTGGATGGTGGTGGTGGTTGTGTTTTGTAGTGTTTGTTCTGTTATGCAAACATATTCTGTGAAAAAAGAATTTAGAGGCAAGAAAACTGATGGATGTTTAAACCAGGAAGTGAGGGAAAGTTAGAAAACGAGGTAAGCAAAGTTAGCTGAGGACACAAAAGCAGGTCTGTCTGATCTACAAAGCTTTGCTCAAAATGCACTTTAGATTGTTATTTTCCTGTTTTGGAAATACATCCTGGTATTCAATCTTCAAGATTTTTTCCTTAAAGATGTGGTTCACTCATTTAATCAATACATTTGCAGTGGTCTCTGGTAGGAATGAAGCCCTTGCAAGCTGTACTCGGGGCAATAAAAGCCCAGAAACACTTGGATCAGCACCAACAAGTCTTCTGCAGCAGAGAGTGGCACAACATGAGGATTTGGAGTCTTCTTGATATTTGGATATCTTGCCTCAGATTGGATAACTGCAATGCAACTCTACCACTGACTTGCAACGTTGATGTTTTATCTCCACTAATAACACAAGCCTGGAGGAGTTTTTCTGTGTGGTGGAGTTGCTAATGCTAACGATTAGCTTCTACTAGCCGAGACGATCTCTGCTGCAACATTAAAACAACATTCTTTCCCCATCGTGAGTCCAGATGGGTGAGTCCATGAATGTTAAGTGTCAGTGTGATCTGTCAGGCTTTTCAAATCCTAGATTTTCACCATCTAGTTTTACTATCAGAAGCTAATGCAGGAGATAGGTGTAGGAGACGATTTTCATGTTCAGCCTGCATGAAAAACTCACAGTGATAGATTATAATCAGAAATAATCATTAAAAATGGTTTTTCAGTGAATCACACCTTTAAAAGTTAGAAATTGTGGAAAAGTTGTTCCAAGTTTGAAAACTTTCACAAATATGGAGCGAGTCCCAAATAATTAGGTCAACCGGTATTGTGTGTCAGTAAACTGATCCAATACGAGATTTCATCCCAGAGCAGCCGAGTCTGTCAGAAGCAAAAATGGAAAGGGATTTAGCCTTTTAGAGCCTCAAGGCAGTTCTGTATTAAAAACCGAGACAAAGGAGTTGTTTATGCTGTTCTGTGTGAGCATCGGGTAAAACTCCCCCATACAAAGACAAGAACATACAAAATAAGACATTTGACAGAATTCAAAGGAAAAATCAGCCTTGAACTGTTGAGCAACTCGAATTCTACCATTGAGCATTCAGAGTGTTTGTAAAAGAGGAAGTAATGCAAGGACAAACATGCTCCTTTATCAGTCTTTTCACCATGCTGCTGGTGCAGAATTCAAAATGATGACGTCTTATGAAACCTGAAATTATTTTTCAGTTTACATGTTTTGCAGTTTGTTAAATCCTGTTTTTAATGAAATGTATCTAATTTTAAATTTTGAGACATATATGGAAGACTTGCACTTGCTAAATTTTGTGAAATCTGAACATCCATCCATCCATCCATCCATCCATCCATCCATCCATCCTTGCTTATCCAGGGTCAGGTCACAGGGGCAGCAGCCTAAGCAGAGAGGCCCAGACTTCCCTCTCCCCAGCCACTTGGGCCAGCTCCTCCTGGGGAATCATAAGGCGTTCCCTGGCCAGTTGAGAGACATAGTCCTCTCACTGAAACAAGCCCGACTTACTGAACATAAAAAATACAAAAAAAATACATTAACATTACAGTTAACTGTGGCTAAAATCTACTTAAAGCTTTTTAAGAATCACTGTAAGATAAACATCTGTGGTCTGACTTCATAGACCAAACAACAACACACTGGTCGCCCCGTTTCTCCTCTATGTACAGTGTGAATATATAGCTTCTATCAGATCAACCCGCCCTCCTGATAAAGAAACGAAGAATAGAAGCATTTTGAAATGGAACTAGAGCCATGAGCACAGAAGTAATTTAATATTACAAACTGAGAGATAAAGGAAGAGATGTCTGAAATGGATAAGATGATAGAATTGTTAAAGGGGCACTTTTATGAGGGAAAGGCAGGGAGAAGAATAGGAAGGGAGATCACGGGTGGGATTTAAGTGAAACACGGAGATGGAATAATGAATGAAATCCTCCAGCAAAAAAGGGAATTAAAGAGCCGAAGGTAGATGTGGGTGAGCAGAGAGCAAGTGCAGTACGTGTGGCCAAAATTTATCAGGAAATGCATCTAAAATCAATAACAAGTGTGTTTAATTATCCTGTTTTTTTTATTAAACTGTGTACTGCTCTTATTATACAGTAATTTATTCTTAATACCACCTAAATCTGATTATTTTCAGGTAAAAATCCAAATAAAAGTTTCACATATGTAGAAAAAATAACAATAACTCATTATTATTATCATTTACCCGTTTTGTTTCTGTGTTCAACAACAAAATTCGGTATCAATTATGAATGCACAGGCTCATATGAAAGAAGAGATGCTATTTGTCGAACAAATGCATCTACTTCTAATGTGTACCACGCTCAGAGTAAAGTCCCTGAGGGCACGCCGGAGGTCTAGGCTTTGTAGTCACTGCTGTACGTTTACTTGAAGTTTATGTAAGTCTGAAATGTGAAGCGTTTCCCCCTCAGTGTTCCTTATAAACCTTTAGTAAATACATAATGAGACACAAATACATCCTTTGTGGTGATTACATACAGACTCCTGATCTTTCTTTTAAATGTGCGGGTTGAAGATACAAAACAGAGCTCACTGTAGAACAAGTGTGCGCTGTGCAAAAGTCTCAAACCATGCTTTCGTTCTTTATATTGTTCTCTAAATAATTTCATCCTTAGTTTTAATATGTTTAACTCAGCCAGCTCCAGCTTTCGACAGAGTCCTGAAACAGCTCATTCTGGAAGGTACTGAAATGTCACAAATAAAACTTGAAATCACTTTATGTGAGAGGGATTTAGTGCAAACAACATGATTACTGACATGTTTTCTATCGACCATAGAACTATTATAAGTCATAATATGTCTCATTTAATGTTATTCACTAAAAAACACAAATTGGTTTGTTGGGGTTGAAGAAAATAAAGCTGTCATGGCCATAGTAATATTTCCTCCTCTAGACAAACACAATGCAAAATTATTTCCATTTATCTTCTAATAAAAATATATATCATTATTTTAGTTTGATATCTGTAGTTTTCTTCACTCTTTGGAAAACTGTTTTTGGAAAAGGCCAATTTCAAACATTTCTAAAGTCTTTTTTTTTTTATGGAACCACCCATAAAAAATAATTAACATAAGCTCTAAAAATACAAAACCATCTTTGCACCCATATTTTTCTTAGGAAGAACACCACAGCTGCAAACGTGATCTAACCTGTTTTACATTAAGTCTGCTATTTTACTCCACCTAACATATTTTACATTGTGCACAACATAAAATACAGTTTGTGCTTTTATACTTAAAGGAAAATCCACTACTCTATTGTTTGAATAATTAATGAGTCCCTCCTCCCTAACTCTCTCATCCACTGAGCATATTTCTCTGACTGTGTGTCTACTCTGAGCTGCAAGATCCGTGTGCTTTAAAAAAAATAATAAAAATTCCAGTTTGATTTTAAAGTTTCTGCAGTGGGTTTACTGCTCTGTCTCCTTCTTACATATGTGTGATTCTCTGCTGCATGTTTGATCTAATTACGAGTTCTGGAATAGTGCATGGTGCTTTGTTTTGGTTCCAGACATGTTTAGCGTGTCGGCACACCGCGGCTTTAGACGTGTTAATGATGAAAAATAGACACATCACCAGACGTGAAAGAGAGAGGATCTAATGAGCTGCAAAACAATAGTGACATCTCTCATAAACTGGAATGGATGTTTGTAAATATAGTTCTAGATTACAATCCCTGAAAAATTACCCCACGTTAACTGTCAGAGGAAATGCAATGATTTATATTCTGATTTTTAATCTGCAGTTTAACAATTATACGCTGAAACTCCAAGGTGGATCATTTTAAACAGCCTTATTTTTATTTTTTTGCATTTAAACTGGTCCATGTGGGTAAATAGATAAATTCCCAGACTATTGTTATCTTGAGCTACTGATTGCAAAATGATGTGTTATTGAAAGGCTGCAAGGTCAACCTGCCAACTCGAAGGCTTTTGGTGGAAGAAAATTCAAAATGTTTTTTGAACAAATGAGACTAAATTAGATTTTTGTAATTTCTTGTAAAATTTGTGTTATAAACTGATGAATAGGCTATGAATGAACATCAAAGCATAAAAAAATCTGCAGACTTGATCAATTTTAGCACTGATGAAAAAACTCAAAGCTGCAATTCCAGCATAAAGGAAAAAAAGACTGTATTTATAACTTTTAGTCCATGTATTTTACTGAAAATGTTGGAAAATTCATGAATAATGTGCATTTATAATCAAAGAGAACACATTCATAGGAGAAAAAATAAGATAACCGAGAATGAAAATTAACAATTTGTTCTTTTTATTTCACTGATTTAATTCAATTAACAGATACACATTTACAAAATGAACAAACACATTTAAAAGCCAAAGTGTTAGAAATAAAGTCATGATTCAGTGTGCATCAAGCAAAAAAGTTTACTTTCTAATATTAAGTTAATAAATCTGTTTTAAAGTCTCATCCAGAAGAAGTAGAGAAGCAACGGCCTCCTTGAGATGATGCTTTTTCTGACAGGAACCTGTAAGAGGAGCCAAAATGAGATGCGGCGAAGCAAATCTTATCAAATTTGATGATTTGAAAACTCTTTGACAGCTCTGAACTCGCCATTAAACACCGAGAAACCTTTTCAAAAAGCGTCCTCGTTGATATAGATCTGTACCATCATCTAGAAGCTGTGATGCTCCCTCGTTTCAAGTCCATCTACCATCTTCTCTAACCGAGTCTGCAGCGAGAGCTTTGTTGGTCTGTTTATCACCCCAGGCAGCTTATGTGTGTGTGTGTGTGGCGTTAGAACCTCAGCTCAAAGACACACCAAACCCCTGAGAATTCAATCCTGTCAGCCTCATACTTGAGGCCTGAACTGAACTGAAAGCACCTCTTCAGATGTAATACGGTCTCCCCCCCATATGCACACACTGTGACTATTAACTTTTTCTCCAGGCGCCTCATTTACATTTGACTCACTAAAGCTTTGTTCTCTGTTTTTTTATTTTATTTTATGTTTTATAAGGCTGCATCATATGGATAACTTTTTGTGAAATGTCTTTGCAGCTGATGCAAATGTGCACCACAAAGTGCTTTTTGAACAACGCTAAACTCAGTTTGCTTGAATGTCAAAGATGGTGACTCTTTGGGAGCAAATGTAAATCACCACATTACATAAATCTGATAGAATCCTATAAACCTGGCCTCTTTCTCCCTGCAGCTCCCTGATTCACATCCCGTGCAATCTTTTGACCAGTCCTCGTTACCCGGTAATAAACTTTACTGCCTTCACCCTTTTATGACCGTGCGACGTGGATCATAGTTGAAAATTGCAGGATGGGCACAACCCTGTGAACTTCTGACCTTGCTCTGTACGACACGTTTCAAGCTCAGAAATACGAGATGCTCAACCTTCCTAATTTACTCCGCAGGTCTCATCCTGCTTAGTGAAGCGTCCTCGTAGTTCACTGGACCAGTGCTCAATATATCACACACTCTGCAGCTTGACATAAAATAGACCCCTCCACTCACACAGACCATACACACTTTTTCAAAGTAAAAAAAATACTTAGAAGTGTCTGCTCATACATCACACAAAACTTATTTTCTTTATCATATCCAGTTTATGAGAATATATAAGGCCTAAATAATTATACTGGGCACCAAATATTGATCAAATATTACATTTTTTGCATCATACTTTCATACCACAGTACGCTTTTATTTTGCAAGACTTCGAGGCATGATTTTATATTTATACGTTTTCCATCAGCCATGCTTCAGATTGACCAAGTTCAAGGAACAAATAGTATCCTGGCTATGGAAACTACAGGATTCCTTAAAAAGATACAAAAATCTCAGTTTGCCTAAAACAAATCTGTTATTAGAGGGATTTATTCAGATGCTTTGAAAGGGTTCCAAATGTTAATTTATAGTGGGCGAAGAAGCAGAGGTGGCCAAATGAAGTAGCTTGAAGCGCTAAAGTTTTCCAGTCATTTATGTTGGAAAATGGTTGTTTTCTTGTGGCCTCTGTACTCAGTAGCGGCCCCTGTTGGTCACAAAAGTTGGGGGCTAAAATGATGCAAAATTATAATCGCCTCTCCAATAGTCTCACGTGCATATGTTTAAATCTTTCCTTGTGCTGCTTCCTGAAAAACTGGAAGAAGTTTAAAAGAAAGTGGTGTTTTTTTTTTCTTTTTTAGGCATTTTTATTCATTTCCTGTTTGAGCTTGTTCATATTTTATCTTTGATTTTATTACTTATGTGTATTTTATTGCTTATAGCTGGTGCTGTTGTTTTTATACTGGATACTATTTATTTTCAATTTTTTATGCTGTGCAGTGCTAAAGGCGCTATATAAATATACTTATTATTATTTTTATTATTATTATTATTATTAATAATAATAATAATAATAATAATAATAATAATAATAATAATAATAATAATAATATCATTATTATTGGTGAAACTGAAACAAATAAATAAATAAATAAAATGGACCAAATAAGCAAGAGTTTGACATTTTTTTATCCTGTAAGGACAAAAAAGCCCCAAATCAGGAAAATATTTGCCTCTTCTGCTGATTTAGAGGACAGTGGAGAACTTTCCAGGTAAAAGGTGATAACAAAGATGTTCCTTGAGTGAAATTAATGTAAAAAATAATCTATAAGTCAATATTTTATTACAATGGCAAATATTTCTCACTCAGTGTTGCTGAATTTCCTCTGCCACCAACAATGAACACAAACAGGAAACTGCATTTTGTTTATGTTTGTGTAGAAACCTCTGGGACCACTGTGAGCCCAGACCCTTTGACTGCTTTGTTTGGAGTGGTGGGTGCTCCTTTGGACACATGCCAGTCAACCATGATTGCCTTTTGCTATTTGCTCGACAAAAGACTCAAATTGTCCAGGTAGAAGGACTCCCACCCACCAGCATATGGTCGCTGCGTTGTGGAGACTATGTCTCATGTCCACTTGGGGAGGATCAGACACAGTCTGAGGGGCTCAGTCGAGCGAATGTTATGTGATATTTATGTTGTACTTTAATGTGTGACTTGATAATTTTGTATAATTTTTTGATTGTTTCATTTGTGGATCTTTGTGTTTTGCTTTGATGTCGTTTTGAAACCTGTTTTTTGTTTGTTTTTTAGTTGGATCCAGTGTGGCAGAGTGGGGGTTTGTAGTTGTTCTGTTTTTAAAATAATGTTAAATGTTCAATAAAAAAAAAAACTTGTTCAAAGAAACAAACTTCTATTCCTTAAACTAAATACCCTGTCTGAAATTCACCTTAACCAAATTTAGACTTTGCTTTGTTTCATCTCCTTGAACATTTATTTATGTATACATCTGCTTCCTACTTCATGAGTTCTTGTTAAGACACCAAAGGTTCTGGACATTATACTGTTATACTGTTGTAATTACTCACTAATATTTAAAATACAAGTAAATGTTTGTTTTCTTACAAGCGTGCGTCTCTAACAGAGCATGTGCACCCCCCGCCCCCCATCTAGAGCCTCCCCTGGATAAACCCCATGCACCACACTAGTAGGGAATCTTCGTTTATCATTGATCATATAACTCAGAATTTCAGTTTGTTTGCCATAACTACAGAAAAGTTCATGGTTATCCACCAATATTAGTGTTTAAAATGATGAATAAGAGACGATTTTAACTTTTTGAGATCTTTTTCTATCATCTGCTCACACCTGAACTCTTTCCTCCCTCCTGCTTTAACATGTGATGTCTCCTTAAAATGCTTTCCTCATGAATTGTTCACGAGTTTTACTTTTCCTTCACCTGTTCCTTCACTACAAATCCCTTTATTCATCAATAATTCTTTGTATTGTTAGTCATCCGGTCTCGATCCACCTCATTTGTTGTACATGTGAAATTATTCTTATTCCTCAAACCTCTTCAAGGAACCGACCTGCGTGTCGTTCATCCTGAGGAACTTTGCGCAAGATCAACATCTCTCAGTCATAATGAGATTGCATCTGATTGAACTATATTCTGAGAGTTCTTTTTTAGCTCCCAATAATATGAAAAGGCCAGTCTGGCTCTTAAGGGAGCAACACTGCAATCAATTTCCTAATGCTCAAGTGAAAATGTCAAGAACATTCAGTGTTGATTTGCCCCAAGGCCCTTGGTGTTCATTTGAATCTCATTATGTGTATATAGTGCAAAGAAATTTATGTAAGCCCAGTGACTGAACGTATTGCAAGGATTATTTTTTAAATCCAAAAATAAAACAATTTGCTCCATCATAAGCTGGTTTTGGAGCAAAAATGTGACAGTGAGGTGATAATCCAACAGACTTCCTGCTGATTTATGTTCTATTTTCTAATCTCAGGCGACCTATTTGCGATTTATAGTTCGATCATGGTCAGAAAAGTCTATAGATGGACAGATAAAGGTTTGAGGAGATTGCAAACTGCCTGAAATCTTGCTCTCTTATGTCTTGTAAAGCACATTTGTAGACTCTGAATGTTCTCTTAAACTCACACACACACAAACCTTTGCTGTAGTGAAGCCTATTCAAGGTCATAAGGGAATCACTGCTGTTTCCCAGCATTAAATAGACCTCAGAATGTGCATAAGCTGAGGAAAGTCTGCTGCATTCTTAACATTTGACGTTTTTTCTGCATATTCTTGCATTTACAGACATGAGCAAAAATAAAGAAGAAATAATAGTGTTTGTGGGGTTTTTCTTGCATCAACATTAACAATGTCTCAGTTGTTTCATTCATCATTTGCAGTTTTCTCTCTTTTTTATGATAGAGAGCAGGTTTATTTAAAAGCTGAATGTTCAGCCTCATCTAAGCAGGATTTAAACTACCTCTCATATAGGAGTGGAACACTTGTTTAATCAATACGTTTCCAGTAGTCTCTAGAAGGAATGAATGCTTTGTAAGTCGTTCTCTGGGGAAGAAAAACATTGGTGCACCATTTCTCGGACCTAAAAGTTGCCCACATTACAGCTGAGCTTCAGACGGCAGGTTTTGGAGTCTTATTTTTTTGATATTTGGGCATCTTGCCTCGGATTGGATAACAGCAACTCTACCACTGACTTGCAAAGTTGATGTTTTATCTCCACAAATAACACAAACCTGGAGGAGCTTCTGCTGTGTGGTGAAGTTGCTAATGGTTAGCTTAAACTAGCCAAGATGTCTGCTGCTGATTCCTGGACGCTAAACCAACAACAGCCCTCCCTGTCGTGAGTCAAGGTCAGTGAGTCCATGAATGTTAAGTGACAGTGTGACACAGATCTGTGAGGATTTTCAAATCCTAGAGTTTCAACATCTATTTTCTATCAGAAGCTAAAGCAGGAGATAGGTGTAGGAGACTATTTTCATGTTCAGCCTGCATGAAAAACTCAGCGTGACTGATTATAATCAGAAATAATCATTAAAATATGTTTTTTCAGTGAACCACACCTTTAAGAATAAATGAAGAAGTTCTCAAACTGAAATGTGCTAACGTGAAAATCCTCATTTCAGATTGGATCAAGACTTTAGAAAGTCATTGTCATACTTTCTGTCACTTTTTGAACCGTGTTGACCAGAGTTCCTTTGAGCATCTGAGCAATAAGGTGAAACCAAACATCTCTAAGCTACAAGGTGAAACAATATGAGGTGAAGACCTTCTGTTCCATGAAACACAATGTACCAAATGAAAAACTCAAGCACTCTTTCATGACATCACAACATAGAAATCTATCCTCATGTTACTTTTTGAGGCTATTTCACTAAAGCAATGATAGATTTTTTAATCAACCACACAAAAAAAGAAAAATAATGAAATAGAACTTTTAAACATCACAATGGAATGTACTTAAAATGCAGCTAAATTTAGTTTCAGATTATTTTTATGTACATAAAGTGCACTAGCATGTTTGTAGATGGATTAGGACTATCTCCATCATTGTTTGAGAAAAAAAATCTACAAAGCTAAGAACAACTCTGGTGTAGAAGTCAGAGATTACATATACAAACTAAAGTTTACCATTGTTGATGCTAGTCAATGTAACACTACTCTGCTAGAAGTCAGAATATCTGCTAATGTTAAAAAAACATGTTTACTTGTAGCAAATGCTCAATATTATTGCCACAGAGTTTCATAAGAAATATAAAATATAAGGGTGATTCTCTTACTTGCTCAAAGTGAAGGTCCAGATTTCACACTGTCTGAACCCGATAAAACTAAAATTATGATTGTTCGTCTCTGAGCTGTCCTTTTGTGAGCTGTGATGTAACACAAAACATCAACACTATCTATTGATTCTGCATACAAACAACAGATGATGCACCTGTTGTAAAAGTGAACAATGATCCCTTTCTATGTATTAGTCACTGCTACTCCAACATGTTTATTTAGCTACTGAGAAAAATGGTCAATGTGGTGTGGAGGTGAGGACCCAAACGCAGGTCCATAGCGTCCTGGGCGTCAGGCTGGTTGATAAAATGGACTGATTTTATTCCCAGACACAGGTAGGAACACTGATGCAAGAAAACATACAACGACGAGCCAACACTGACATTCTTCTTCTTCTGTGGGTTTTAACAGCAGCCTGCAGCCTATGTAGTTGCACTACTGCCACCTCCTGCAATAGGGTCACTCTATACTTCTACATATATAGAGGAAAAAAAACACTATACTCCCCCAAACAGTCTAGTAACAAACACAGCTTGACCCAACTGACTCTCAAACTGGATTTCCCCGGTAACGCCCAAGTCTGCCAGCAGCATCCTTCTCTGAACTGCAAATTTCTTACTTGCACAACCCTCTACCACACTTAGTAGTGCTGACAACGAGTCGCTACACATAATTATTCTCCCCTCTCTACTATCCTTGTTACGCCCCCTTCTGTCTAGGAGCTCAAGGAGGGAGTAACACAGAAAAAAGAGAATAGAATGAACCGAGACTTAGCAATAATTAATGTTTATTATAACAAAGGTTCACTCTAAAACAAGAAGAGGCTCTGCGATATACCAAATAAAAACCTTTCCTGTATCTAATACTAAGTAACTGGAATTTAACCCACTGGGAGAAAATGAACTTGACTAATTAACTAAATATAAGATGCTGGATAAACCCACAGCAAAAACAAAACAGGAAAACTCTAAACTAACTAAAATAAACACGAAAGCCGAAACAGAAAACTACTCACAAGTGGAAACGAGATCAAACACTAAAGAGGAACTAAATCTAAAGAAACTGCACAAAACCCAGTAAATTGTCTTAAGGACAACAATAACCAAGCAATTTCACAACTGTAAGTTCTCTAATACACGAGTTCTTCTAGAAACATGCACAAGCCACAGACAAGGGGACAACAGCATGGATCTTCACCCCCCGATGTTTGAAAAGCTCTGTCTTTTAAAGGCTTGAGCTGTCTAATTGCAGAGTTCCCTCAGCTGGTGCTGTGCAGCAGTGTGCCTCTCTCCATGGTGCTGAAAGTGGAGGCAGGAACAGTGCTGGAGAGGAGAGTGGCAGCTTGCAGGCGCTGTCCAAGGTGCTGAACTTATGGGGGCCGTAACAAAACCTCCACCTCTAAAGCCAGCAGTATGTCAATTAATTAGGCAGCATACACACTCAAACAATCTGACTTCCTCCTTGAAAATTGCACCCCCAACTCAGGAATAACCACAGCAACACCAGTCCTATCCATCAAGGGATCTTTGGAACCATCTGTATAAACATGCAAATACTCACTGTACTTATCCTCCACATGACTACTAAACACTTGACATATGTCTAACATATGTCTCCCTCCCCTTCAAACCTGACAATGACTTGTCCACGGTCATGCTCTCTAACAGCCACGGGGGCGTTAAAGGTCACCACATCGTCGGACTAAAGTCCCCATCGTCTCACCTCCTTTCCCCTCTCCAAACGATCCACTAATACCCTCTTAACTGGATGTCTGTGGTTATGACCCCTCAAACTCAACCAGTAATGAACTATTAACTGCTGTCTCCTAACATGTAACAACACATCCCCAGACTCCACCTGCAATGCACAAATAGGAGTCATCTTAAGCAGCACCTCAACGCCCTAGCTTGGACAACATCCAGTTTCTTCAGATGTGTCTTTGCAGCCGACCCATAAACCACACACCTATATTCTAACCGTGTTTGAATAAGCTGACACAGAGGTGTACTAATTATTACATTGGTTTGTTTCTAATTTCATCCCATTGGCTCATAAGTTACAGTACATCCATGGCCAAAGTGTTCACAAAGTCTGCTTGCCCAGGGAGATGAGCTCTTCCATGCCAACAGTAAAGCATCCTGAGGAGTTGCTTCTCAAACAGGGAAGTAGCATTCAGGGTGGGCCACTTCCATTCTGACATAGAGCTCGGACACCCCTGCACCCCCCCTCCTCAGGGCAGAGCCTAAGCATTTATAAGTTCTGATTATTTTGTGATAATTTTGCCAAATGAGAAATGTATAATCAAAGCATGTGGATACATTTATCTGAAATCAAAAGAGATGTTGAGTCAAATATTTTCCATGTTCTCACTGAGATAAAAAAGTCAGATAACACATTTTTTGCAAAATAGTTATATTTTGAAACTAATTAAAAAGATGTTGCATCTAAAGTAACTGCAGCTGAATTGCCGTTAATCAATTTTTGTAATTGCTCACAAAAATTTTAAATACTTAAAGCCCATGTTTGTAGTGTTTTCTCACAAGCGTGCCTCTCTAAAAGGGCCTTGCCCCCTCTAATGTTAGTCTAGAACTGCCCCTGCTTAATCACAATTTTGCCTCCAAACACAACCATGAGTAAAAACAGGTTCCTAAACATCCGGAACGCCTCCCAACTCTCATCGTTTTAATTTATTAAATCGTCAACAAACGGGTCAACAACCTTCTGGTCTGAAAACTGGACTTTTTAATAGTGAAAGTTCAAATTCACATTTTCTAATAGGTCAGATGTACAGAGTGACTTTATTTACATTCAAATTCAGCTTTGCAGAAATAAATACATACAGAAATACAGACATAGATTTATTGCTGGAATAAAGGCTGACATTTTAGTGTTACTTTAATCATGATGAAAAGCAATTTCCTTTGATAGATGACAGCATTAACAACTTTTAAGATGTTTTTAGTGTAAGAAGTGGTTTTGTTTGTCTCGTGTACGACGGATGGGACGGTTGAAAAGATGTCAGAGATGACAAAGAGAATCAGGTGAGACACGTCTTCATTTTCATGACCTGACTATGACATAGTGAAGAGAATCACAGCAGCAGTTACATAAATGGATACATTATGTGTAATGCGTGGGTAATTGCCTGCATTTCTTTAACACCATTTAAAGGAAGCAAATTTCTTTCTGCAGACTCGGTTACACCCACAATTCCCCTCCTTCTCTGCATTTCAGGAATAAGTTGAGGCTATGAGTTTTTCTTATTGTATTTTATGAAATCCAGGTCATTTCGTGCAGAAAGACTATGTTTATATAACTGCCTTGGGCGTCTGGAAGCAAAAGCTGGTTGCCCAAAGCCAGCAATTCCAGCTGAATGAGGTGAACTACACCTCCTGTCCACCTGACAGAAAAATGCTTGGACCCAATCCCTTTGCTTTGCTTTTTTTATGTTGTCACCTGTCTTTGATGTCATCAGATAATTGCTCCTTTTAGAACTCAAAAAGGGCCACTCAGCGCTCCTGGGATGGAGCAGTATCCATGGTGACAATCTTTGTTATTCCACACTGGGAAAGAAAAAAATATTCTGATTATTATACCGGATGAAGGGAGGGGGAAAAAACCCACTTTTGTATGGATATATAGCAAATCTGGGGCTGGGGGAAAAATGGGAGACACAGATTGGCAGGAATGATGTGGGAGAACAGAGAAAGAGATGAGAGGCAAAGTATGTGTGGAAGATAGTGACAGAGAGAAAGAGACGAAACAGAAATGGGTTTTAAATGTTCAGGGAGAGAAAAGAAAAGCTCGACGGTGGCTGAGGCAGGAGAAACAAATCCACGAGATTATCTTTTCCTGTGCTCACAAAAGGTCTTTATGTAAAAAGCACTGATTCAAACCAGGCAGGAGATATTGATATCAAACATCGACAAGATGGATTCAAAGAAAGCCAATCCCTGGAAATAAGCAGCGATTGGAGTCGTTTGATCGTTCCTGTATTTCTTACAATATTATCTTGCACGGCCTAAATTCCCTTCCTATTCCAGAGACCATTTTCCTCCCATAAAATGAATAATTAACAGCCACATTCTTACTTTAGTTACACCATTTGTAAGATGGTGATTACTCTGTGTCCCTAAGCTCCACCAATCTCCCTCCTCCTCTCCTGTATTAGAGATGATGACCGAGCTAAACTTCACTCCGGGTCCGAGCTCTTTGAATTACTATTCTCTTCACACTCCAGTGACACGATGAAATTGGCCATCCGACGTTTTGCAGTTATTACTGTTGGATACCGACCAATATAATTACGGCAGAAAATGCATGGCTTCCTGCCGAGGTTTAACTTGTGTGGAGTTTATTGTACCTGAACAAGGTGACGAGAGTCACACGCGTTAATGCGTTTGATTGATATAGTGATCAACGATTTCCTGCGAAGCAAATAGAACCGGCGCCAGAGCCGTAAAACAGCTGGACGTCGTCGGTGCATCGCGTGTTTTGTGCACAGAAAACATCATCACACCGAGACGTCTGCTGTTATTTTAAAACACGATGAAATACCAAACACTTGAGGGTATTGTGTGCAGCTTCACCGCAGGCTCAATTCTGAGGAAGAGTTAGATGGTGATGGATTTGTTAAAAATATGTATGTCCTCGGAAAAAGGAAAAAAAGTGTCCCCGGAGTGGCGGGTGGATAACATATTTTCAGTGTAAACAACGTGGAAGCCATATCGTGTGAAATTGCTCCCTGTCCAAAGCCATCTGTGACTGATCTACCCACATCATATTTGTTGTTGTGTATGCCGAAGTGTTACCCACAGCACTTGTTTCAGTGGACCCTCGAAGTTATCTCTGGGGTTTGGGGCGGCAGTCTCTTCTCTGTGCTGAATCCTAATGACAGAGGAGAGGAGACAAAGTTAGAGGAAGGATGCAGCCGAGAGGAAAGTAAAGGAAAAAAATAGGTGAAAAGGGTCAACTAAAAGCAGAGGCAAACATTTAAAGTAAATGCTATCATGAATAAAGTTTAAAAACATAAACAGCCTTGTCCCTAAACCTTTGTCATTGGTCCTGTTTATGGGGTTCATGACTATCAGTGAGAAGAGGGCAGGTTGGGGAATTTGAGGGTCCTACTCTCTGCTTATAGAAGCTGATGTTGTTCTGTTGGTGTCCTTAAGCCGTGACCTTCAGCATCCTCTGGAGTAGATTGCAGCTGAGTGCCAAGAAGCCAGAATAAGAGTTGACTCTTTTAAGTCTGAGGCCATGGTTGTCAACTGGAAAAAGTTAGAACACTCTCTCTAGGTTAGAAGGGCCTCTGCCTCAAGTGGTGAAATATTTTAGTATTATAGTCATGGAGTGACGATGGCTCACGGGTTAGAAGTTCACCCTGTAACTGGAAGGTTGCTGGTTCAAACCCAGGCTTCATCCATATTAGTCTTGGGCAAGACATTTCACCCTCCTTACCTCCTGGTGGTGGTCGGAGGGACTGGTGGCACTCGCTTCTATCAATGTAGGGTATCAATGTAGCTGATCACCATCAGCGTGTGAATGTGTGTGGATGGGTGAATGCCCGTAGTGTAAAGCGCTTAGAGTTATCCAAGAGCAGTGCATCATTTATCCAAAGAGCGAGATTGAGGCTCACCCTGGACACGGTCTCTTTGACCCGCTCCCATCTGGCAGGAGGTTCAGATCCATTCGGACCAGAACCTCTCGCCACAAGAACAGTTTCTTCCCCTCTGCTGTTGGACTCATGAATGTCAATCCTAGGGCTGCCCACTCCAGTCGCTTGGTCCCAGTCACATGACCCGGTGTTGTGTTTGTACCTGAAGCTGATCCACTCTGATTAGTACCTGCACTGTGTATATAGTAGCTGCTTCTTTAATTATTGCCACTTTTTATAATAATTATTTTATCATGAGTATATTATTATTTCCTATATTTGCTTATCTCTTATTTTTTATCTTTCTTTTTGCACCAAGTACCGCAGCAATTTCCTAATGTTGTGATTTCTCACACATCTGGCAATAAAACCCTTCTGATTCTGATTCTGATTTTCATTCTGATTGGTAGTAACAAGGTTGCTGTTCAGGTTTGTTGTGGAAATGAAGCTGATTTACATCCCTGTCTCCATTCCAACCGTCCCCACTGGTTATAGATATATATATATATTGTGACTGAAAGAAGTGAATTGTGGATCCATGCGGCTTAAATTTGCTTCCCCCATGTTGGGGCTCAGCCTTAAAGCAGTGGTTCACTGAGAATATAATAATAATAATAATAATAATGGATTGGATTTATATAGCGCTTTTCAAGGGACTCAAAGCGCTATCCATTATTCATTCACTCTCACATTCACACACTGCTGATGATGGTAAGCTACTATGCAGCCACAGCCGCCCTGGGGCGGTCTGAGAAACCATGAAATACTTGTTCTTTTGGGAATACGATCGGCCACTCTGAGTTTCTCATGCAGGCTGAACGCAAAAATAGTCTTCCACCTGTTTCCTGCATTAGCCGCTGAAAGAAAATAGAAGGTCAACACTTGGGTCATAAAAAGACAGTCCCTTCTATGTCACATGGAAATATTTGCATTCATGGACACACCCACCTTGGCTCGCGACAACCCACCCCAGCTAGTAGAAGCTAAATGTTAGAATTAGCAACTCAAATGTTGCAGAGTGAACAGAGGCAGTGGAAGAGTTGTGTTGCTGTTAGCCAATCAGAGGTGAGATGTGAGAATATCATGACTCTTGATGAGAAAGATCACCTGAAACCTAGCCACCATGTTTGGTTTTGTCCAAAACTGACTTCCAAACTCAGAACTGAACTCTGCACTGCCCTCTAGTGGATATATTGTCTAACTCCATGTCAATAGAAGAACACAGGGGCAGTGTGTGGGCAGTCAGACCTCTGACTTAAGCATAAATGGTACCTTAAACATGAGACAAAGAACTCTGTCGTTCAGAGCCACGGCTAGTTCAGGTGGTTTAGACACCAGAGGATCCCTCTAGATCACCTTCTTCTGGAGGTTACCTGGGCACGTCTACTGGGTCTGTAAACTCAGCAGATATACCGGCTGGTCTGGTAATACCTTGGGATACCCCAGGAGATGGAGAGTGTTGCGGAGCAGAGTGATGTCTGGACCTTTCTCTTGCACTTGTTACTTCTATGACCCGATCATTTGAAAGCAGAGGTAAATGGATGGATGTTTCAGCTGCCGTTTGCCTTTTTCTTACCTGAATAGCCTTCCAGTTAATTTGCAGAAGCAAAACATGGCTTTTAAATGCAAATTGAAACAAAAAGAATGATTTAGTCACCACATTTGTGAGTCAGAAAAAACTCAAACACTTCCTGACAAATCAACCATTCTTTTATCTGGAAAGTGCAAGGTCGTGAACGGTATGTTATTATGTTGCAGCTTAATGAAAACCTGCAGGGCTCAATCAGTTATTGAACCGAGTTTCATAACAAATGCTGACTTAAACTCCTACAACTGCCTTGAGCCGTCATAAGGCATGTTTTTCTACTTGTTTTTGTGATAAATACATCAAAAAGTAAGTGTTTGTTTCAAAGCTTCCAGATTTTATGAATTAAAGTTATAAAATGTAAGATTTTTTAATAAATGAAACTGTGATTTAGGTGAAAAACAGATTTTTGTGTGTCTAAGAGTAAATCCCTAAACACAATCTTTTTGACAGATGTATGAATCTGTGCAAACATATGGAGTCTTTTATTAAATCCTGAGAACCATGAGATCAGTCACACGTGCACAAGCCCTATTTCCATTTTTAATCATGACTGAGTGTATACATCCTACTCACAGCACTCCTCTGCACATCAAAATAACATTTGCAACAGAACTAAATCTCTGAACGTGACAGCGTGCAAAATACACAGTTTCTATTAAATGTGAGTCTCATCAGTGAAGTAGAAAAAAAGAAATTTGTTTCATTTGGTGGTCTCACTTCTCACTTCTGAGACCACGAGAGGAGAGGCAATCAGCTGTGAACTCGGAACAAAGGACTCCAAAGTGAGAAATACAAATTGCAACCGCTCAGGGCTTTGGAAGAAGGGCTGGCATGTGAAAATGCATACGTGTAACAATTAACTAATTGCTAAAATGTTTCACAGATTTAACAGAGGATTTAAGCGCCTCCACGGGGACACAAAATGCACATGAAGAGATGCTTCACTTCCTGGTGAGCAATTTGCACTCTTGACTTTGCTGCACATCAGCCACATCTGTGTCTCCTCAAAAATGCTCAGTTAGGATCATGAAAAGATGCTGTCTGATATCATTGTGATGTAGATAAGAGGGTTGGAAATTATTTTCTTTTACTAGATTTTTAATAAAAATTAGTAACAGGGAAGGGCTGCACAGTGGAGCAGTGGTTAGAGCTGTTGCATTGCAGCAAGGAGGTCCTGGGTTTGCATCCCAGCCAGGTTGATCGGTCTCTCTAAATTGTCCTTAGGTGTGTGTGTGTGTGTGTGTGTGTGTGTGTGTGCGCGCGTGTGTGTGTGTGTGTGTGTGTGTGCATGGTTGTTTGTCCTGTGTGTCTCTGTCTTGCCCTACAATAGACTGGCAACCTGTCCAGGGTGTACCCTGACTGCCTGCCCATAGACTGCTGGAGATAGGCAGCAACCCCCTGCAACCCTGCATGGATAAGCAGGCATAAACAATGGATGAATAGTTACAGGGACTTACGTGTTTCTGAAGGGATTTTAAAGTGTGATGCAGCTCACCAAGAGATGCATTATCTACCAAATTTTAAATCATTAAGAACTGCAGTCTTCTATTAAATGAAATAGGTAATGTCTATGTTATTTTAAAAGAATGATATTGTGATCATTAATGCACCAGACATAAGCAAGGCATGGCAATTAAAGCAAGAGCACCAAAAGGCTCAATACTGCTACAGTTAAATATAAGAGGCTCTGAAAAATCAAAATCTTTTTTACTGGTCGTCTCTTGAGCTGAAAATAAAACAGAAGATATTAACTCTAAATACAGAGCTAAGGATCTTGGCAGAGGTAACAGGGAAATTGTTGGATTTCTAATCAGAAGCCTCGTAATCTAACAAAAGCACAGCTTTAGGGATACAGGGAGGAAACCAGCAACTCCCGCTTTATCTGCAAAAGATCAATGCTGCACAATGGGTCACATGACTTTACAGGTGAAACTGGAAAAGAATATGGTGCATTTATTTCAGTAATAGACTGAGAGACTAATTAAAGGAACATGGGGCAGGATCTTTAAAAAATCTGTAAAAAATTAAGCATGTATGTTCATTTTTTCAAAGCTAATGGGTGATGAAGCGTTATAAACCAAAAAGAATGAGGCCACCCATGTATCGTTCCATTTTCTTGAACAGGCTGTTTGCTGCAAAATGCGCTGCAGTTCGGTCACAAATTTCCCGCGCTGCCCTACGGATATGGCGTCAATTGACACTGCTTGCGCGTTCACGACAGCTTCAAAACAGAAAGAAAATGTGTTCGACACTGCAGATCGGTAGGTGGAGCTATTGCACCTTAAGTTGCTTGCCAACCGCCAAACTCCAAAAGAAGAACTGTGGGAATGGATTCTACTGCAACCAGCAAACGACCAAGCGTGGCACAAAGGAAGTTTATTCAGCGGCATCTCGTGAGTCAAAAACCAGTAAAAGACAGGCAGGGACCCAAATCTATATCGGATACGTGATTGACGAATGGAGGCTGCTTCAACTATATCTGGGACTCAAAAAGGATGCTGCCATGGCTCATTTCCTAGTGAGCAGGTAAGAAACATTATAGGTTGTGTTTAGAGATGATGACAATGATCTGACCTCACCGATGACTCAGAGAGAGCTAGCGTGCAGTAGCATTAGCTGTGATCATGCTACAGTAGTAGCATTAGCTGTGATCAGGGCTGCAGCGTGGATTGCTTCGCCGCAATATTGTCCGTGAGAGCGGTGGGGAGTTGCCTTTTCAGCGTGAGATATTGGAGGTGTGGCGTGAGAGCGTGTGAAGAGGGTCAGGTAATGGTATTTTTGTGTTTGTGTAACATAGCCGTCTGTGCACGCTCCCGTGCTGGGCTGCAGTTACTCTCAGAGCCGGGCGCGTCGCTCGTGAGCATCGTTTCTTTTTTCCTGCCTCTAGTTCCTTTAAAGGCTCAGGGACCCTTTGATAAAATTTTAATTAACTGATCTAAAATTGAAAAAATGTTTCACACCTTTTTAGAAAGGAGAGAGTGAAATTATTAATACATTTGTCTAAATTGTGGATAATTTATCATATTAAAATATACTTTTTAAAGAAGTAAAAGTTGGTTAGAAAAGGCCTGAAACATGTTTTTGGGGACAGGAAACTTCTTGTTGGGGCATCAGGAAGCTAATAATCTAAAAACAAATGCATCAATACATCTGATGTGCAGAAACCAGCCTAACATTCTCTCGTCAACTACAGGTGAAACTGGAAGAATTAGAATATGGTGCAAAAGTCCATTTATTTCAGTAATTCAGCTTAGACTGAGAGACCATCTACAGGCTCAGGAACCCTTTGCAGGTGTTTTGGATTCATTAGCTGATCAATGTGACACTTTGAGTCTAGAATATTGAACTTTTTGCAATATTCTGATTGTCTGAGATTTTGAATCTGGGGATTTCATCAGCTATAGCCGTAATCATCACAATTATAACAAATAAAGGCTGAAATATCTGGCTTTGCTTGTGATGAGTCTATCTCACATAGTTTCACATTTTAAGTTGAATCACTGACATAAAGGAATTTTTGCACCATATTCTAGTTTTCTGACTTTCACCTGTATATGGGGCTGGTCAGGAGAGACAGATTGACCAAGCTGGTGGGAGGGTGTGCATGAGCCCAGATTTGAATTTTGGTCCAAAAAATTGGGGGAAAAAAAATCTGCATTATATCTCTATGGACTTATATCAGCAAGATCTTCCTGCAACATTATATAGCAGCTATGGGCAAGTATGTGTATCTCTGATAATCTTTTTATTTATTTATTTTGCAAAAATCAGTTTTTACTAAAAAATAATTCTGTTTTATTTGCTTTTGTACTTTTAGGACTGATTTTACTACTTTTTATCCACTGAATCCAGATGATGGATTTCTCAAAACATAGTAATAATATTTAATCAAATAAAAACGGGTAAATGAAATAAATAAACATAATTTTTTTTATAAACTGCACTGGGGTGCACACACCTCCTTCATAAAGGAAAAGGTGATTCCATCATTCGACCATGTGGCCCCAGGTGTTGGTTGATAACACACCTATAAGATCCTCCCAAATCCATTTCCTTCTTATCAATCTGCATTATCTATTTAATATTGTGTCCCCAGAAAATGTAATTTAAACATTTGGATTTTTGACATAAAGATGAACACTTCTTAATTTTATTTTTTTTTTCTGATGACTTTTCTTCCTTTCTGATATATTTTTTAAGATTTTTTTGTTCATGAAAAACAGTTTCAGAGGTCAAAAAGTCCATGGATGAATAAAGTTGGGTTTTTGAGTCATCAAATGTTGTTTTGGTTTGTGCTGCAGGGGTCATACAAACTGACCTGGTGGAAGAAGACATGGAAAAAAGATGGAATATGAAAGTAAAAATCACAGAAAAGAACATTTTTGCAAACAGAAGGCTTATAGCATGGATACAATGAAATTAATAAAGCTAAAGAGTTCTAAAGCAAAAAAGAGAAAAAGGAGAGAATTTGCAGCAAGTGAGGAAAAGCCTTGATTATTATGTGCAGGCATGTGTTTGAGTGGTTTTTCCAAGAGTGTGTTTGCATGGTTGCAAACACTTAAAGCCTGCTTCTCTGGTTTCTATTTTAAAGAACATGCTCCATCCCCTTGGAGTATCATACATTGAATTCTTGTCATTTTGCTACAGCTGAGTTCTGAAATCAGTGCAGTCCATTGTTCACTCATCTCTGTTAATCCTGCTCTAGTCCCCGCAGATTAAAGCTAGAAAATCTCCAGCGGTCTTGAGGCTCAACTTTATTGATACTCGGTGTTGTTCTGCAGAAGAAGAGGAGATGTTCTCGCTCAGCAGGGTGAGAATCAGATATAATTTCACCGTCTGCTGACTTCATTGATTTTTTTTTCCCTCCCCTGCAACATGTCACTGTCACGCTCATCCTTGCTGACATTTTGCAATTTTCTCTAAACATACCAAGTAGCGTGGTGACATGAAAAGGGTCAGATCTGAGTGTTTTTGATAACGAACAATAACAACACGAGAGGAGACGTGCCTATAGCTGTACGCTAGCTGAAACGAATAATTAATGTGAAAAAAAGATGTTGGAGGAAATCTGATTGTGAACATAATCAGATAAACAGTCAGGGAGCTCTTCTGCATTAATCATGAAGCACTTTATTTCATTGTGTTTTGGGGGGAAAAGTGTCTGATCTGTGCTGAAGGAAAAATGACCTCGAAATATAAACGTGTCACTGTTTATATTTGCTGACATTCAAATGAGTTTAATAGATTTATTCACCCAGCCCATATGTTTACATGTGGTACAGAATACACATGTGGTGATAATTGATTCAAAAATTTGATGGAAATGTTTGCAGATGTATTACCAGCAGATTACGACAAAGGTGTGCGTCGGAAACACGTTGCTTCATAAATGAAATGTTTGTTTTGGCAGATAATAGAGTGAAGGAATAATCAGCTGAGTTACAAATAAACATGATATCTGTTTACAGAATGGATATAATGCATGGATTTAATAATATGATGTCAACTAGCTGCTAATCTTGTGCTGATGTGTAAAACCACCAAATACACACACACGTGCACGCACGCACACGTACACACACGCACGAATACGCACATACACATGCACGCACGCACACACACATACACATACACACACACATGCACGCATGCACACACGCATGCACACACGCATGCACACTTGCACACGTACACATACACACACTCACAATCAGGCACACATGCACACACGTGCACACAGACACACACCCATACACACATGCACACTCACACACGCAAGCACGCGCACATTCACACACACGCATACACGCACAAACACACACACGCACACACACATGCATGCATGTACACACATGACCACACACACACTCACACAGGCATGCACGTACACACACGCACGCACGTGCACATTCACACACACGCATACACGCACAAACACACACACACTCACACATGCATGCATGCACACACATGACCACACACACGCAGGCATGCACGCACGCACGTACACACACAAACACTCACAAACGCTCATACACACACGCGCACACACACACACTCACATGCACACACGCTCATATACATACACACACATGCACAAACATACACGCTCATACATACAGACACACACACATGCAGACACACACACATGCACACACACACACACACATGCACACACACACTCACACAGGCATACACGCATGCACGTACACACAAACAGACACACACACACTCACACATGCACATACACACACACATGCGCGCGCACACACACACACATGCATGCATGCACACACATGACCACACACACACACACACAGGCATACACGCACGCATGCACGTACACACACACACAAACACACACACACTCACATACGCTCATACACACACACGCGCACACACACACACACTCACATGCACACACCCTCATACACATACACACACATGCACAAGCGCACACGCATACACGCTCATACACACAGACACACACACATGCACACACTTTTTTTACTACTTTGCCACTCATTATTTCATTTTTTTAATTTTATTTTGTATTTGTTTTTGAGGGTGTTTATTTACATCCTACTTCTTTGTCTCCATCCCTTCACTGCTCCATTGCATTATGATTTCAAATGATCAAAAATGATCCATCTGACAACCATAAACAGCACAATTATTAACTTATTCCATAAGTTCAGAAATGATCAGCTTCAAACTAAGAAACTTGCCCATGAATGTGGATTATGCCTTTACTTTTGTGTGGAGAAATGATAATAAATATTACTGAAATAAAAATATTTAAACAAAAAAACATGTTGGAGATTATGAGTCCAAACCATGATCTGCTTTGACGTTTTAATTTTGTCTCAAACACCCCAGGCTGAATATTTCTCTGTTTTTCATTAAAAAAAAAATCTTGCCTGAAGCCATTTTTTGACCATTTCCCATTAATTGTGGCCATAACCTTTTTTTCTCTCACTCCTCTCTCGTTCATTCCTCATGATAATTGAAAGCTTCATTTGTGTTTTTTCTGCTACTGCTTTTATTTTTCTGCATCAACAACACCTCAAAATGTTTTATTTTAGAGTTTTTGGTCCAGCTCTGTTTGGTTGAGATCTTTAAAGGATCCTTCGTTTGCAGCTTTTCATCATTTTTGCATCCTGGTATCTGGAGAAAGTATCCTTGCTTCCCCCTTTTCATCTCACAGTAGTCACAAGGTGAAAACACTCGGCTGGTGTGTCAGCTGCTTGCATGTTTTATTTATTTATTTTCATGATACATCTTATATTGTACATAAGAAACCCTACCATACTCTTCTTTTAAAAGATAAAAGCTTGAGTGTCACCCAACTTACCCTATAAAGTTTACAACATCACAGTTTTCCAATCACAAGTACACAAGTGTCAGAGCGATGCATGTTGAAGGAGGGACGTCACACACCCTGCAGGAGAAAACGAAGCACAAGCATTAGCATGCCAACAGTCAGACAAGCTGACAGGGAAGCTTTACATTTCATGCTGTCAGTTTGTGTGACAGGAGATACTAACACTGCAGCTGTGTGTATCTCTTATTCATACATGTACACACGCACGCACGCACGAACGCACGCACACACACACACACACACACACACACACACACACACATGCATCCATCCAAAGGGAGGATTTGAAAAAGTGACAATTTACCACTAGATATCACTATAATGACAAACACAATTTGTCCTGACTCTTCAGCTGCTGACAGTAAATCACTCCTGTGTCTACATTATTGATAGGAGCTGAAACAAGCATGTGCTATCTATATACTGTATATACGCTAGCAGTTTCTACTTTTGCTTTCTAACTTTTTCACTTCTGTTCATTCTCACTCATGTGATCGTGGATGGATAAACGTACAGTCAGCATAAAACAAATAGATGTCACACTTAATAGATTAAACAAGACATATTGTGGATTCTTTTCTTAGGTTAAAATTGTTCTATGGTTAATATAAAACATGTTCATGACATTCTTTATGCAAAATTCCTCTCACATAAAGGGATTTCAGCAGTTTTATTCTTGACATTTTCATTACCTTCCGGAATGAGCTGTTCCAGGGCTCTGTCACTTTAAGAAAATAAGTTGGAGTTGGCCACGCCCACCCTTCCCCCACTCAGGCTGCTATAAGCTGAGAAGCTCCGACATCTGAGAGGGGCTCAGAGTAGAGCCGCTGGATCTCCACCCTAGAGAGGTGAGAATAGGTTCTATGCTAATTTCTCCATTTGTGACATCACAAATCAGGATTTTTCAAAACAGCTTGTTTTAGGCACATAATACCTAAAACCAAACACTGATAGAAGTTTTTTTTTACATTTGGAGTGTTGCGAAAGGTGGGTTTTGCATCATATGACCCCTTTAAAAACCATAGCTTTGTTTTGGGTCACTTTTTCACTTATTGCATTGATGTGTATGATTTATTTTTCAGTTTCATCTTCATCCTGGAGGTCTACTATCCAGCATGTTTTATTTGTTTCCCTGCTTCAACACACTTATTCAACTGTTTAATCACCTGCTGATTAAAATCAGGTGTGGTGGATCAGAGAGCTAAACTAAAACATGCTGGAGGAGCAGGATTGGTCTAGATACACTCTAGACCCCACCCCAGCTGACGGAGCACCTCATCTTATACATAATGCTAAACCTGGACCCCCATGGAGGAAAATCATTTTAGATGCTTTTGTCCAGACTCTTCCTCTCTTGGTCATAATCTAAATCTTTTGAAAAAAAGTGAAAAATGAAAGCCAAACCAAAACAACGATAAACTATTGCACAAGTGGACGATTTTGGCAGGAAAGTGATTTATTTCAATATAACTGTTAAAGGTCAGTGAATTATTCTAAAGAATAGTTCTGTCTCCCTTTAGGATTTGTTTCCTGCTCTATCATCTTTCCTTTTTCTCTCAACAACATATAAATTGTCTTAATCTCTGAGACTAGAAGTCCTAAGGTGGGTCCCACTGCTCCGAAGAAGAGAACAGAACAAGCAGGAAATGTCATGGATTTCAAGGCAGAGAAGAAATGTGGCTCCTCCACAAGCTGTTTATTCAATGTTAAATGACACGTGTCTAAAACTGGACAATGGGGAGAAAAAAGATGCTTACTGAAAAGTGAAAAGAGAAGGGAAATCTGTGGAATGTGCTAAAAAAATTGAAAAGATCCTGCGGGTGGTGGCACACATCAGATCCACTAATCTAGCTAAAATCAATATTTGATCCATGATTATAGATTTTATAAATGTGAAAATCCAAGACTTTGTAGATTAGGAAGAAAAGAGCAGCGCTTTACAGGCAGTGAAAAACATGCTTATGAATGATTTTAATCGACAGCTTTGCTGTGATTTGGGGGGAGTGGATATTGACCAGCAGGGCTCCCAAAACACTATCCTGTGAAGATCTTCCCAGACTGTTCTCAGCTGGGAAGAAACCCTGAGCAGACACACACAGGTTTACATTTCCTCCCTGAAAACCCCTCACAGCCAAATGCCACATTCGTTCAGGTCTCGGCTGGATGAGCAAAGCAGGCAAGTTGTGCAGCAAATGTTTATTGTTCCTTAGATGTGGACGCTCGTATGTCCATCATATGCAGCTGTGTCTTCACTCACATGTGAATTTCTGTATGAGTGATCACGCATGACTACACACAGCCATGTGTAGATGCACTCTCTTCTACTCTGACTGTAAACTAGTGTAGGCGGAGCACCACGAGATAAGCCTGCTGGCAGCTGTTTGGGCTGCATGTTTATAATTGGCATCAGTTAGAGATGATGAGGAGTCAGCAGGCCCATATGCTTCTGATAGGAAGAGCAGCAGTTGGGCTTTGACTGACTGATGGATAAACTTTGATATGAGTTCATCTGCCCACTAACACGAGTCTGAGTGCTTTGTGTCCAGCTACGTCTACATGACTACACATTGTACAAAAAAAACCTCAGTATGTGCTGCTGCAAGTTGCTTCAGGTCCACAAACTACAATCTTCTAATAGATCTAAAGACCAAAAGAAGAGGTGATTGCTCTTTTCAGTCTGTTGCATCTTTACTTTAGAATGAATTTCTTTTATTCTTGTGTTGTATTGATATCCTGGACACATTTATAAGCAGCTAAATATTCTTTTATTTAAAATAGCTTTTGCTTAAATTGTTTTTTGTTTTATGATCTTTTTTGTTTTTAATGATTTTTTTTCTTTTTTTTGATGTTTGTAAAGTCATATTATACAACTTTTTCATATTTTTAAAAAATTGTCTTGAGCCAGTATGTGCTAAAATGACCCTTTACAGGGTTAATGAAATGTTACTCAGACCTCCACCACCCTCTGTGGCCAGAATACCGCACTTGCAACTTCAGAGTGGCGGGCTGCCTCCTGTTGGAGCTGACATACCTGGTGCTGCAGTCTGCTTCCAGCATGTTTCCTGCATGTTTTAGATCATGAACACAGCGGATTTGTTTGATTTAGTGATGAACCACTCCTGCAGACACTAATGAAGGCTGAGGAGACATTTCAGCAGGTAGATTAAGGTGTTAAAAAGATTAACGCACAGCGAGGAGGTAAGTTTCACTTTTGCTTTCACTAACGAACACTAGGGGGTGCTAAAAACAAGCCAAAACTGCCAAGTGTTCCTTTAAAGTGACAATATGTGGTTCATTAATCTCTGGAAATCAAAATGTTGTTGAAAATGAATAAAATGATGTCCAGTTGTTGAAAAATGTTGGCGACTTTGTAACAAATATCCATAAAAATCGGGTCTAAAACACATAGGGTACAGGTCTAAGTCTCTGGGGGATGCCATATTAGACACCATGTTTCCTTCTACGTGAGCCAGCCTTTGGGTACTGCGCATGCAGATGATGTCACACTAGATGATTGGCTGGACGTACGACTTACGGAAGTTACGTTACCACGTTTGAAAACATTTAGGCGATAAGAAACATGAATTTAATAATAAACCTGCTAAACTCTTTCCAACACCTATGTGAAAGAACAGAATCAAAACGCAAAGCACTATATTTTGTCCGAGTGGTATTGCCGTAGTTTGATGTCATCGGCAGGCGCAGGACCCCGAGCAGATTCAGAACCTACACTGCCAGAAAACTAGCATCAGCATTTCATTCTCTCCATGGAATTAACAGAAGGACTATCAAAGTCTGAGGAGTCACGCCGAGGTCGCATGCTTTCTGCTCGACAGGTAACATTTACTGTAATGTTTTTTTTAAACTAGCGACAGTCACGGCAACATGGTGTAAAACTACCCTGAAATGTATGTGCTGCCCCCTATAGGCTGGAAACTACACACTGTCTCTTTAAATTAAGTTTTAATTTTCATGAGATTTTCTTTGTGAAGCACTTAGTGATTTTTTTCTGTAATAGATGCTATAAATAAACTTTACTTACTTACTGAAGTGACACACTGTATTTATTTCATGCTTAAAGACAAATTGTCTAAATGAAGATATGTGAACAGTGCAGCAGTTCCCTCCAGGCTGCTAGCTGAGCCTCTGGCATTGACTCTAATCATGCTTACACTGGCTTCATACCAAGGAGTTCCCCCTTCAGGACGACTGAGAGCTCCTTCTGAACCCAGTTGTGCATCAGCCTAAATTTTCAACTCAAACTATATTCCAGCATCTAAAATTAAACCTTTCCTTTGACAGTGTCTCTTTCCCTTTTCTTCTTTTTGTCTCTTTATTGCTAGGATATGTGACTAAATTGTCATCGTCTTCCTCCTTTGAATAACAGACACTTCCATCATTCTTTACATGAGGAAAAGCGGCTGCTGCATCGTTTTTAAACTTTGTTGTTGATGCAAAACGATTTCTGTGCTTGAAAAGTGTGTTTTTGCCCTTTTCTTTGATGTGTGTAAAGAAATGAGAACAGTGTGTTTCTTTGTAACTGACTGCAAGGAAAAAAAATTCCATAAATTACAAGTGAGCATTGATTCTTTGCTAATTTTTTCTGCTGTGCACACACAGAGTCCCAGAGACCACCACACAAACAAGAAAAGTTCTGCTCCGTGGAATAAAATGAGAAAGAAATGACTTTGCACAGTACAGCAAATCACTCAGAAGTTATTGAACTACTTCCTACACTTTTCTCATTGGCAATAAACCTGAGCACAATAATAAACCAGAGTCCCTCCATGTGTAAATGTGTCAGACCCTGTAGGTTTGGTGGTGTTTTCATTCATTTTAGCATCACTCATTTTCAGGTTGCAGACTTCTCATTCTGAGACTCGTTTCTAAGCTTCAGCCCTGCCTTTAATTCATCACACCTCTGCATTTAGCAGTCAGAGTTTGCAGTCAAGGAAGCCCAGAGCGTTCTCTTGAGGCTTTGCTGTTTACCCTCTTGACCCATGACTGCACCGTCGGATTGATCCGTAATAAGATCATTAAGTTCACTAATGATGCCACATTCAGGGTCTTATCAGCAGAGGTGATGAGTCAGTGTGCAGGTGGGAGGACAACCAAATAAGACTCAGCTGGTGGGTGACTTAAAGAAGCCTGCACAGGCAGCCAATATGGGTTTTGATTCTGAACATCGGCGCTATTGTCAGGAAGGCCCCTCTGGAGGATGAAATGGACAGGTTATTTATTTCAGCTCATCTTCTGAACAGACCTATCTGAGCAGCAGGGAAGCTGTTTGGTGCAAATCTCCCATCCCTGCAGGCGATTTACCACCAGGGCTTTCGTTCTCATGAACAGAGGCGCTGATGACCCATCTCATGATCGACTATTTCTCGTTCTAGAAAACCTGATGAAGTACTCTGACAATGGCAAATGAGGCATGTTTTTTTTACTTATCCATCAATTTTCTTTTAAATGTTTTTCGTGCACATTTTTTTTATATTGCATGATTCATTCTGCTCCTGCGTGCAATAAAACAGCATAAATTACATATTTTTTTTTTACAAATTTACCTTTTCAGAATAACTGACATAAATTTTACAAACGTTTGTGCTTTGATTGCAGTTTCATCTGTGTGTAAATGCTTAATTCAAATGTGCATGCGTGTTTTGATTTTCAAGCACTGTTTTTCTCTTGTTGGCGAGCACATCGGGTTTCTGTTTGCACAAAAAGTGCATTCGAAATAAAATGTGACTAAACCAAATATAATCCTGCATTTTCATTTTATTGATCTTCTGGTATTTTGACAGTTATGCAAATAATCAAATGCACATTTCAATCTTGCAGCATCTAAACAACTCTAATGCATTCATTTATTCATTGGGGACCACATATATATGAATAAAATCAGTATAATGTACTTTAAAATTTACCACAATAAGCCCAAGGGCAAAGTTATTATACCTTGGACAAACAAACAGTTAAAAATAACATCCAAAGCAGGCTTAACAAGGAGCGCCAATTAGCAAAAGCAAAAGATTTAACTGTTTTTTTGCTCTGTGAATTGCTTTCCTATCAGTTTGTTAAGCTGTGTCAAAAAATAAGTAAAGGTTCTTGCAACCAGACTCAATTAGGTGAGAACTGGACTATTAACAGAGCTCCGGGGAATGGCTGCAGGTTTTTTTAGTCTGTTTATTTGCATGTGCGTGTTTGTGTGTGTTTATAAGAGCCCAATTAACGAGCACATCTCCCGCCTGTGTCAGCATCTTGTTTGCAATTAAGGCAACATGACTGAAAGCAAAGCCGTCCCACTAGACACGAAACAGTGAGCAACTAGATAATGTTGTTATTATAGCGCCATGATGCAGCCGTTTAGCTGCTGTTACTGACGGTGGACACGTGACTACCCAGACAAATGCAAACTCAGAGCTGCTTCTCAGGCTGCAGACTAACAAAGTTTTCAAACAGGACCATATCCTCAAAAGCCAAAAGGCTGACATGTTATTTATATTTGGTATGTAAACATATTTCAGGGACACATGGTGTGAAGATGCATGGCAAGAGTTGGCAGCAGATGAAACAGAGACGGGAGGAAGCTAGGACTTCATTTTAAAGCAATGGATCCTTTCCTTGGCAACATATTTTTCCTGCTGACAGGAGGTGGAAATGATGCAATAAGCCAAGTGACGTTTCCGTTCCAGGATCTCCACCTCTTCCATCCTGTCTCTTCTGCTGTCTTCCTGTGGCATTAACAAGGTGCCAGAGGCGGTATGATCACCGGTTTTGACCTGATCCTGTGTGAAAATCACTGCCACGGTTGGCCACACACTCACAGAACCCGTGCTGTTATTTCTGAGCAGGAACCGGAAACACATGCAGAGATAAAAGAGTATTAGGTACAATAAATGTGTTATTCCTCAATGCATTTGCAAGAGACACAAGAACATATATATTCAATGTGTGACTGCATCATATTTCTATGCATCTGCCTGAGGTGGAGAAGTTTGAGTATCTTGTTCATTAGTGATTGTTGGTTGGAGAAGGAGATTGATTGATGTATCAGGTCTATCTTCACAGGGGTTTTTCTTCTGTCTGTAAAGAAAAAGAAGGGGCAGAGCCAAAAATATGAAGTTTTCAACCTACTCGTCCATCTAGTATCCAACCCTCACCCCATGAAAGAAAATAAGAGGAGAAGCCCCTTCATCCAAAGGGAGAGCTCAGTAGAAGGGTCTGCTCCTCTACATCAAAGAGAGTCAGCCGTGGTGGTTTCAGCATCTTCCTTTGGAGGTTTTCTGGGCATGTCTAACAGGGAGGAGACCAGGGAAGACCTGGAGCTCACAGGAGGGATTTAATATCCTCTCTGCACTTTAGAATTCCCCAGGAGGAGTCAGAAAGGAGAGGGATGTCTGGACTTCTCTCCTGACCCTGTTACCTCGGCAACCCAATGTTTGATGAGTGGAAGACAATGGATGGACGGCTGTCTCATACATCATCATCTGTAACTGGTTTTTATGTATTTCTGAAGACAGTTTTGATATTTTAGCAGATTCATCAATCATGATGAAACACCTGTTCAGTCTGCAAAGAAAAGGTGCATTTTTCTGATGTTCCCTAAGAACTTTAACAAAATAAAAGCTTTTTGTACAGATCATGGAAAAAAACATGAACTCTTTAAGTGCGAGGTAAACTATTAGGTAGAGCATATTTTAGTCTAAATATTGCGTCGTAGAAAACTGGAAAAAAAACTATTAAACAAAAAAAATCTGAAACTGTAGGGATGTTTTAAGAAAAACTCAATGATTATTCCCATGCCATTACTTTCATCTTAATAATAATATTGTTATTTTTATATTAATATTATTTTCAATTAAATATAACCTTTATTATAAGTAATTTTAAAGCTGCAAATTTCAATTTTATTTTAATAATTTAATCAATTTAATTGCTGTTTTCCTGTTGTTGATACTAAAGCGTAAACGTTTATAAGTTTTGTTGCTCAGTACCTACACTGTACAAAGTGGTGAATTCATTGACAAGCATGAAATTAATCTAAAATTCACATAGGAGTCTAAATTTAAAACATCAGCAAATACTGTTTGATAGGGAGGTATAACAGGGATATGTTGATGTGATTTTAATTGATTTTTAACAAATAAATGAGGTTTTATTCAGTTTTCCTTTACTGGGAGACCAGGTTGTGATTTTGATTAGAGTCAACCTCACATGAAAGAAAAGCGAGCTGGGAGGTAGAATCACTGTGTTGACACTTGTCCTGATTGTTTCTACTGATTTTTAAAGCTCTGTTATATTCTGACATTTCTTGGCAGACTTTTGCTGCTAATTTTGCACTTGACTATCAGCAATTTTTCACAAGTGCAATTATCATAATTTTGACAATTTAATCTACTTTTGACTTTTAGGAAATTACGTTTTGCTGCAATTTATTTGTGACGGGAGAGGAATTATCTTTTGGACATAATACAAGCTCAGTCGTTCCTTAATGGCCCCCCAAAATGTTGAAAATCCTTCTAAATAAAGCCATTCTGTGCAACTTTTTCATATTTTAAGATCATTTTCTTGAGCCAGTATGTGCTAAAATGACCCTTTACAGGGTTAATGAAATGTCACTCAGACCCCCACCGCCCTCTGTGGCCAGAATACCACACTTGCAACTTCAGAGTGGCAGTCCGGTCCCTGTTGGACTTTAGAGCTGACATTCCAGCACTGCAGTCTGCTTCCAGCATGTCTCCTGCATGTTTTAGATCATGAACACAGCTGATTTGTTTGATTTAGTGATGAACCGCTCCTGTAGACACTAATGAAGGCTGAGGAGACATTTCAGCAGTTAGATTAAGGTGTTAAAAAGACGAACGCACAGCGAGAAGATAAGTTTCACTTTTGCTTTCACTAACGGACACTAGGGGGTGTTAAAGCAAGCCAAAACTGCCAAGTGTGCCTTTAAAGGTTGAATACGGAACACCAAAGCGACACCTAGTGTGTGGAGGTTGTATTTGCAACAACAGCTTACCTATCCATGAGAAAGTCACCATTTCCACGTGTGTTTTGATGCTGTGAATTTTTTAATTTGGGTCCATCTGTTGTAGACTTCACCTAAACTCACTCTGGTTTTAGATCTTTTATGGTCGCTCCTCTTCTGAGAAGGATAACATCTTCTGGGCTCAGAAGCAGCTGCTTGACTTGCCAAGTCCACCATCTTCCACAGTGCCAGCCTCGCTGTGCCGAGCGGACTGTTTATCATATTTGGAAACCCGCAGTGGTGCCATCTATTGGCTGGTAGATGTAAACATAAACCCAGTGTCGTGCCCATCAAAATAAATATTTGATTATTTTTAAATTAAAATATAACTTTTAAAGGTACCTTCATTCTGCACACCTCTAAACACCCTGTGGAGGTATTATTTTTTTAAATATCACTTTTTATTAAATTGTTCCATATTCAGCCATTAAGACATGTTCATATTATGTACTGTTTGATGGACTTTATTGTACAGCAACCATTTTTGAAGACATTAATTACATAATAGATATATAAAATCTGTCAAGAAATAATGAAAGAAAAAAGTTTTTGGATAAAAAACTATTTCTCAACCTCAACAGGTCTTTTCTTCTTTCCAGTAAAAAAAAAGTTTCCAATGTATCCTTTACAAAGAAGGGGAGACGTTAGAGCATTATTCCTAATCACTTAGACAATTTAAATAACTCACATCATTGTTCCCACTTTAATGCTTCTGGGAAATGTTACTCAAGCGATTAAAGTTAGATGTTGCATTAAGGCTGAGGAGAAAGTAATTTCAGTGAGACAGGTGACAAATTAATCGCTACCTGTGTCAGCGATTAAAAGAGCCTTTCAGGCACCTACACCAGCAGTCATTCAAATCAGCGCTAAGAAAAATGCATATTTCTTTTACATTATCTACACCCCCTACACACACACACACACACACACACACACACACACACACACACACACACACACACACACACACACACACACACACACACACACACACACACACACACACACACACACACACACATCACAAGGTTTGATGATGATTGGATATTTTTGCCTGAAGAATCCAGTTTTCACTTGTTAATAATTCATTATTTTCTAATTATAAATCCATCACATTTAAGATGACAGATAACAACACATTCATTGTTTTTATTAGGGATGTCCGATGTTATCGGCCTACCATTATCATCTGAATTATTAAAATGTCAGATGCAAAATTGTTGGTATTGATTCTTACTCTTTAAGTGACACAACTGTTACATACCATGCACATATTATACACCAAACTCTTCAGCTACTTCTCTCACTCAAAATATCAAATTTTGACAGATCCAAAGAATAGTTAATTTGTTAGATATTAAGTTAGCTAGTTAAATATTTCTTTCCATTGACTAACTTAAAGGAGACAGATTAGGACATTTATATTAAGTTAAAATATTTCTAGTTCTTTGCATTAAATTTCTCTCACATGAAGCGATTTTAGCAGTTTTATTCTTGACAGTTTCAGTACCTTCCAGAATGAGCCATTTCAGGACTCTGTCACTTTAAGAAAACAAGCTGGAGCTGGCCACACCCACCCATCCCCAGATTGGCTGCTCTGAAGTGAGGAGCTGAGACATCCAGGAGGGGCTCAGAGTAAAGCCACTGCTCCTCCAGCAGCAGCTCTCTCTTGCACATGAGAGGTGGTTGTATGGTAAAATCACCATTTGTGACATCACAATCGGGGACTTTTTGAAACAGCTTGTTTCAGGCACATAATTCCTAAAACCAAACACTGACAGAAAACATATGGATGGATTTTTTTCCACATTTGGAGTGTTTAAAGAGGCTGTAGAGACCCACATGGCAGCACTAATGTGTGCAAAAGGTAAATTTTGCATAATATGTCATCTTTAAACCCAAGTAGTTGTCATATTTTGCAAATATAATGTTTAAAGTTTAAGTATGAATGACAGGAGATATGTGATGCTTCCTAAAATGATTTAGTTGTTCATTTTATGAGGGGCGACCCCATATATTGGTATTGGTTTATATATCGGAAATTAAGCGTTAGACGATTGGTATATTGGATGTGGGTAAAACAGCTGATATCCAACAACTTATTAAATTGAAAATACCTTTCTATTTAACTGTAAATGAATCCATGCTTTACTCAGATTTCAAACCTTAAAGAGGTCCTTCAATGAGAAACCATTTATTTATTTTTTTTTTTAAATTATTGGTCACTCTGAGTTTATCATGCATCTGATAGAAAATAAACAGTGAAACAGTAGGATTTGAAAATCCTGACAGATCTATGTCACTTAACATTCATGGACTCACCCATCTTGACTCGCGACGGGGAAGGCTGCTGGAAACGTCTTGGCTAGTAGAAGCTAACCATTAGCATTAGCAACTCCACCACATAGCAGAACTCCTCCAGGCTTGTGTTATTTGTGGAGATAAAACATCAACTTTGCAGAGCAAACAGAGTCAGTGGTAGAGTCATCTTGCTGTTAGCCAATCAGAGGTGACGTGTCCAAATATCAGGAAATTCGACTCCTGCCGTCTGAAGCTACTTTCGTCTCTGGCAGGATTCTCCATACTAAAACAGATGCACCAGTGCTTTTTTTCCCCAGAGTATGACTTGCAAGGCATTCATTGGTTTAATCAGTTGGTTTAAATTAAGAGGTTACTTCATTTTTGCTAAATTTAGAGCTATCAAACCTTCTAAACATAATTTTACAGCGTTTTATTTAAATGCAGTCTTGTTAACCCGTGCACAAACACACAGAAACAGACGAGCAACCTTGAGGTTGTAACTCCCTCCGGCAAACTGAGAGGGCACTTGTTTGCTACAGATAGGTCTTTGTTTGGAGCCTTTGCGCCGCCGCCGGTGTTTGTGTCATGTCGCGGTACCCCACCTCCGTGCACGCCCCCAGACTTAATCCTTTCAAAGTTTAGAAGCCAAAGAACACTTATCAAACCGCACCGAGCAGCCCTCTGGGGAAAGGGGAGTTTAAAAAACAGCAACACGTGTTTGTTTTCGTGCTAAAGAAGAGGCAAGCAAGTTCTTTGAGATTTGGAAAGCCGAGGTGAAGTGTTCCTGGGGTCGTGACTCGTCATCTTCATGCTTTTGAATCTTCAGTGAAAGCAGGAAGTGGCACAGTGGATCAGGCATTGTTTACTCTTACCTGTTTCTGTTTGCTGTTGTCCTTGAGTTCATGTCCTCCATCACAGTGATGAGTTTGGGTTCGTGTGAGCAAGAGGTTTTCTTGTCCATCAATATCCGGACCACTCTGTACAACAGATATGACATGTTTGTTTCTGGCAAACCTATCTTGTAAAAAATAAATAAATACCCACATATCCGAAAACAGACAAACCCCCATTTCTTCATGTCAGAAGGAGTTTTGTGGTTTTCTGTCACAGGCTGGAAAGGAAGAGAAGGAGTCTCCGGAGCGTGATGGGATGAGAGCTCTGATGGATCAAAAAGACCCTGAAGAAGGAGGGGGCATCATGCTATACGCATTTGGTCATATCTAAGGTTTTCTTTTAAGCATTCCTCATCCTTGGATGAGTTACATATTTATATATTTCCAGAACAATTTTAATTCAAATAAAAGTTCAGGTAACACTTTACAATAAGGGTCCCTTTAATAACGTTACTTAGTGCATTATTAAGCATTAATAAACAAAGGATCCCTTTATTAACATTTCTGGTATTGTTAACTATTAAGTGTCCTTAAGGTTAGGACAAAAGGCCAGGGGGGTGTCTGTTTAGAAATGCATTACATAATATGGTTATGCAGTTGTTAATACTTTATTTAATAGTTTATTAATGCTTAATAATGCATTACATAATGTTAATAAAGGGACCCTTATTGTAAAGTGTTACATTATTATTATTATTATAATTATTATTATTATTATTATTATTATTATTATTGAAGACTGGTGTTATTCTAGGTCTTGACTCTGTAAAATAGCTACCTGTTAAAATCACTTTTAGAAACAAACAACAAGGTTGAGACTTTAAATACTAAAATATCACCAAATACATGATTTTCCCTTCTAATATGATCAACATTTCAAATGTTTATTTTCAGATTCTCATTAAAATGAATAAATTTAGTAAGACAGACTTTTAAAAATAGTTTTCTATAGTATCTACATAGGTTTTTTTGGTTTTAACTTTCATTTGGTGGTACATTTGTATTTCTACTTTTTCATTGCTAAGTTGTTTCTACCTGAACAATGTTAGATTCTGTTTGTAAAAAGAGAAAAACTTGTGTTTTACCACTACTACTACTACTACTACTACTACTACTACTACTACTACTACTACTACTACTACTAATAATAATAATAATAAATTAGATTTATATAGCGCTTGTCAAGGTACCCAAAGTGCTTTCCATTATTTACGCACTCACATTCACACACTGCCAGTGATGGTAAGCTACTATGTAGCCACAGCCGCCCTGGGGCCGTCTGACAGAGGCGAGGCTGCCATTTTGCACCATCGGCCCCTCTGACCACCACCATCAGCAGGCAAGTCAGGTGAAGTGTCTTGCCCAAGGGCACAACAGCAGATTACCCCTGGTGGGAGCCGGAATCGAACCCACAACCCTCAGATCATGAGGCAACCCACTATACCTCCTGAGCTACTGCTGTTTTACCGTAAATCCTCTAATACAGGCCCGGGCCTTTATTTACTCAAGCGCATCCTGGTTCAGGCCTTTATTGGAAGGAGGCCAGAATTAGAGGCAGGCCTATATTTCAATTTGAGCAAAATAAACTACCAGTAGAATGAATAAAAACAAGATTTTGTGTCTATTTGAGCGGTGACTGAAGTCTCACATGCAAATCAAAAGTGATGATTGCTGAGTTTCACTCAGGTGACCCTGCCGCCGCGCTGAACTCAAATAGTGGACAGGAAGTGTTTTGCTCTACTATAAAACACAGCGTGACGGATGAAAGTGAGTGTTCTAAATGAGCTGGCACAGACGCGATATCTTCATTTAGGTTATGACTCATTTCATTTTAAAAGTCGGACATATAACTAACGTTTTATGCCTTTTTAAATCCACATTTCTGGTACATTTGTTTGATTTTATATTTTTATTAAGGTACCGGTATTAACGCCACGTTACAACACTGAGCTAACTGCTAAAAACATTAGCACTCTGAAAGCTATTTGCGGTGAGGACACGTGAAAACAGTATCAAACTGTTTACCTGCTGTTTTTGTAGCTGCGTTTCTAAATAACTGAGAGGTATACAATTGGGCCTGTGTTCATATATCCTGCCAGTAGGTGGCAGTGTGACTCTTTGGAATATGTGTTGCTTGGATGTGCCTGATCTCCGCCTGAGTAAAAACGAAAGTAAAAAACTGTTCCCTGAAGTAGTTGCCTGCTAGTCTGTTTTTGCTCACCTTCGATACAACAAACAATAAAACGCCATAAAAACCTTTAGTAAGCCCTTACCTTTGATAAAGTGATCACTGCAAACTAGCATTATCCGTTCTGTTTCTGCTCATCTTGCAGCCGGAGATTATGATCCACTAGTCCGCCGTTACCGTAAAACGTGGAATGCGTGCGCCTCAAAAAATCGAGTGAGGGCTCACTTTACCGTCGAACTCCGGACAAAAACCACACGTTTCTAATAGAAGCCCCGGCCACTATTAGAGACCGGCCTTTATTTACCCCCGCTGACAGCGAGACCGGCTAATATAGGAGACCCGGCCGGTAATGGAGTACAGGCCAATATTAGAGGATTTACGGTATGTCTGTATGATAACAAATTATGTTGTTTTTCATTCAAACTAAAAAAACAGGTGCACAAAGTTTAAAGTCCATGTTCCTGCTTTAAAGTGCCACTAATTCAAAGTATTTGTGTAAAAATGTTTTTGTCTTGTTTCTCTCTTTTTGTACAAAAACATTGAGAGCAGCTAAATGGTCTAACATAAGAATCCTTTATGATCAAACTGCGGGTTTTCTCACAAAAACATCCATAGAACCAGTAAAATCTTGATAGTTATATACATACAAAAGCTGCTAGATTTTATATTTAAAGCAATTAAACATAATAAAGTCTGTATCTAACGTTGCAGATGTTCCAGTCAAGTCATGGTTCTCATCTCTCCCCTCTGTTTCTGGGTTGAAGCTCTTGCGTCATCACCACCCTGCTCACACCCACCCATATTTCACTCAAGAGTCCCATAGTGAGTTGGATTAGTGCAGTCTCACAATCCAAACCTTTGATATTACAGCATAGTTCAAGGCTGCTTTGTAATCCGGCACATCAGGACCAGCATGTAATGATATTACCGGTTTCACAAACTCAGTGTGATTCACTCAGTAGCTCAGAATACATTCTTCACCTGGACAATTCTGAGCCTGTCAGAATATTATCCAGAGGTTGTTGCAGATTTGGGAAAAATTTCCTCAAAAGGCTTTTGATTACATTTATTTTGCATTAAAGCAACATGGAGCAAAAGAGGGAAAACGGGAATAAAGATTGTGGGAATAAAACGGTTTTGTGACTTTCTGCCTCCGTCTGTATTTGAAAAACAAAAGTTTATCATACTTTATGGCACACACACACGCACACACACACATGCACGCACGCATGCACGCACACACACACACACACACACACACACACACACACACACACACACACACACACACACACACACGTTTTCTGAGCTTCTTAAAAACCAAAATAACAATCAGAGTTTTAACAAATTTATATTTTAGTTGTTTGTTAAATAATTATAATAAAAATAAGAATATTGTTATGATATTCCTGTATTCATATGGTATATATAAATATTAAAATTCCCATTTAACAGCAGTGATGTCCAGTTTTGGTCCTCAAAGGCCACCATCCTGCAGGTTTTAGAAGCTTCCCTGCTCCAACACAGCTGATTTGAATCCGTGGATAATTAACTGAACATTTACACCTACAGTTAAGTAAAAACCACCCATTAACCTATAATGCATGTTTTTTTTTATCTGTGGGAAGAGTCTTAAGCTGTAGCTGAACGAGAGTTAAACCCCGGTTACGTCACCGCCCACTCCATCAAAGGCCTCACGTAATGAGACGGACATCCATGCAGACTTTCACTTGCAGCCAATTTAGAATCACTAATTAGGCTAACATGCATGTCTCTGGACTATGAAGGGAAATCAAAGCCCAGAGAGCAAGGAGATCAAATCCCACCAAGACGAAAGGTACGAGCTGAGGAAAGCTGGAGCTAAAAGCTGCCGTGCTGCAGGGCTGCACTCCTAAACATTAAAAGCTTTGCATTTTCTTAGATTTTCATTAATTATTATTTTTATTGATAAATCTTTCATCTATTTTTAGACATATTTATACTTTCTATGCTAAAAGACTAACTAAGGCTGCAGGATGTGATGGAAAAGCTTCTAAAGAAGGTGATTTAAAACTTTTAAATCAAACATTTGAAGGAGCTGATCGTGTGACATGTAATAAAAGGTTTTCTCCACAGGTCACGTGTGCAATCACAAACCTTTTACCATGACCACAGCGACATTTTAGTTTTGCTATGAGTTATTCACAGTTGCATCTTCCATTGTTTGCAGGAACATAATTACTTGATGTGGCATTAATTGCTTGCAACTTCATTATGGAAGGTTATCTTCTGAATTAACCTTTTTGTTTTGGAGAAGACCAGAAACTAGAGATGAGAAATGCAAAGTTAGACCTTCTCATCTCCTCTGATAATTAAGATTTAGTAAAATCCAATGCAGCCGCTCGGAGCAGAACGGTTTATCTGGAAATTCGTTCCAGAGTTTCCTGCTGGACACTTTGACCAGAACATTTCTGGACACCACAGCTGTCATTTCTAAACTGTCGTGCTGCGTCTCACATTCCTGTCTGTCCTCAGCACCACAGTCTTCCTGCCACTCCAACAAACCCACTAAGGCTTGGGATTGATGTGTTGCCACGACAACAGGTCAAATAGCCACCCATCTTGTGCAGCACGCAGGGCTCGCTAGGGCTTCTTCCTGAAAGTTATTTTCCTCTGACAGTCTCTATCTTTGTATCTCCTGTAAGTGGATTTGTGTACGGGATTTATGTAACGGATGACAGGAGTTACAGCTTTATGGTCAGGAAGTTCCCCTTTTGTCTCTTATGTGGCCTTTTCTTGGAATTTTTTCACTTATTTTTGCTCTAAACGTATGTTTTATTGATTTTATTAATAAAATAGCTCATAAAATGTTTTAATGCATTGTTTTATTTGGTTTTCGTCATCCGTGGGACCACCTGAATCCACGTTTCCACTCAAGTTCAGTGTCAAATTGGATTTGCAAGCCAGACAGTTGGTTTAGTCAACATCTATTTGCTAAGAGAGCTGAGATCCACCGTTTTCTGATAACCTGCTCGTTCTCCATCAGCATCAGAGCGGCCTGCCACAGCAAATAATTAAGTTGTTCCAGCCGTGTTTGCTCAACAACACGGTGAACGATTCATTCCTTATGACCTGACCTTTATGAAGACATATGGAGACAGCTCATGCAGGCCTGCTGGTGTTCTCCTTCTCTCTCTTTCTGAATAAAAATCAACTCAGAGTTCTTAATGACAAGCCGATTGCTTTTATTGTTTCAGTGCTACAAAGCTCATGATGGAGTGGGACTGAAATCCTTCGTGCCTCATGATAAAATGCATGGAATCAATACAAGACGGGTCTTGCAGTGGCAGCACAACGATGGTTCTTGTAGGATTATACAGCTACGACACTGAAGAAACATGAGCTTGTACATTTGGAGCAAAAAAGTCTGTTTTGTTTGATTTATTTGTGTTTTTCTTTTTTTTCCCACACACACACACACACACACACACACAATCCTCTGATTCACACCTAAAATAATCTGTCCCTGAATGAAAGTTTGTTTTTTTGTTGTTTTTGCTGCTCTGTCCAGTCTGTGCTTTTACGCTCTGTGGAATTTGCACTTTATGATCTTCTTGAACGCGTTTTGGAAGTCTTTGTTGAAGTAGGCATATATGATGGGGTTCAGGAGGGAGTTGGAGTAGCCCAGCCAGTTTATAACGTGGCCCAGCCAGTCGGGCATGTAGCAGCTGTCTGCGCAGAAAGGCAGCACCAGCGCCACGATGAAAAAGGGCAGCCAGCACACGATGAAAGTTCCCATGATGATCCCGAGTGTTTTCACGGTTTTGCGCTCCCGGGACAGCGCCAGTTTGCGCTTTGCCCCCGAGTTTCTCTCGTTCATGCTCTCATAGCCCTGCGAGGACGACTGGGGGGTGTTGGGCAAGGGCAAGTGCGTCTTGGAGTTGCTGATAACTTCTATAATCTCCAGCGACTCGCCCTCGTCCCCATGCTTCACTGCGCCATTTACGCACGGAGAGCTGCATTTAGACTCGTCACAGCGCCTCCAGCCTTTGCCGCGGATTTCCCCGTTGGTTTTCTTGTGGAAGATGGCCGGAGATATGGTCAAGCACTTATCTGAAACTTTGGCTGTCTCGGTTTTCTTTACTGTCTTTCGAATCCGAAACCGAGCAGCCCTGAATATTCGCCCGTACAGAACCAACATTAGGATTAGAGGGATGTAAAAAGCTCCAAACGTGGAGTAGATGGTGTAGCCCGGGTCCTGGCTGATCATGCAGGCGTCGGGGTTCGCCCTGTCTTCGGCGCTTCTCCACCCTAACATGGGCGGGATGGAGATGGAGAAACCAATTAGCCAAGTTGCGGAAATCAAGATTGCGGCTCGTTTAGGTGTTCGTTTATTTACATAGTCAATGGGGTCAGTTATAGCCCAATACCTGTCCAAGGCAATTGCGCACAGATGGAGGATGGAGGATGTGCAGCACAGAACATCCAGAGAGATGAATAAGTCACAGATCTCCTGCCCCAAAGTCCACTTGTTTAAAACCTGGTAGAGGGCCGCCATTGGCAAAACCAGCACCGATACCATCAGGTCTGTCACGGCCAGGGATCCGATCAGGTAGTTGGCGACATTCTGGAGAGATCTCTCCAGGGCGATGGCTGCCACGACGCATGCATTTCCAAATATGGAGCAGAGGATGAGGGCCCCCAGGAGCAGAGAGGTGATAATCTGGTAAGCCAGAACCAGATCTGGGATAAGCCCAGACCCCGTGACATTCTCACCTCCGATCCAGTCGGCAACCACGTCCATCCCTTCAGGGTAGCCGCTGGTCGCGTTGCTCTCGTTGTTCCTTGCGGTAAAATCCATAATGCCGCCACACGCGCGAGAAAACTTTCCTAAAGCAGTGGGGGGTGCGTTAGAGGAAAGATGAGCAGAAGTCAGACTGCTGCTGATGCTGCTGCCGTGCGTTTCACGGTGTCCATCGGAGTTACCGAGCTCGCGCTGTCGCTCTCAGGACGCATGACGCAGAGTTTGTGAGTGCGCACGACCAGGTTTGTGCACGTGTGACAGCCCATGAGTGCGGACAGCCGGGTGCGCTCACTTGGACTGCGAGTCATCTGAGCCTGGCTATGCCGTGAATTCATTTATACCAACAGCTTTGGGTACGTCAGACCGGGAGGAGGTTACCCAGGAGTTTTGTGCTTTTGCGCTCCGGGTTTCAGCGCCTTTCACTGCAGACACACGGAGAGAGCACTGCTTTGCTGCTGCTTTCCATTTATTTTACCCTTTGGATACTGGAATTATTAGTATTATTATCATTATTATCTTTTTTTCACGGTTGATGCGTAAAAACGGCTTTTGGAAATAATAAAATAGCACTCCAAAATAGAAATATTCACAGAGCAAATATCTTTTTTTATTTTTATATATTTTGGATCATTTTCGAAGGTAAAATGCTAACATTTAAACTTAGTGTCAAAATTACATAACTTCCACAGGCGCTGGTTTGGATTTTCAGCTGAGTTACAGAAATGACCAGAGCGCAGAAAGTGAAACCCATTTCAAGACCAAGGACAGTTCCACTGTTGACTAAAGAGGCTTACTGCTGCCATCTGCTGCTCATTTTATGTATTGCACTTACTGAATTTGAACTCTAGGCTTTTCTCTTTTTATACTAGTTTGTGGAGGGGTCGAGCTCCCAGTGGAGACAGAGGTAGCGGCCATAGAGATAGTGAAAAATCCAGCATCAGTTTGAATGAGTTGTTTGGAGTTTAGTCAAAGAATTTGTGCATTCATGCTGCAACTGTACCTAATAATTTGCCACATTTGTTAACAAATTAGTTTATTTCCTCACATTTTAACCAAAATGGAGGTTTTATTGTGAATGCACCACTGTAAAGCTAATAAATCATAAACAACATCTCAATGATAGGTAAGAGAAATGGGATTTTTATTAAGAATATGCAGATATTAATGTTTTCTTTCTCTGATTATTAACAAGTGTGAGGAAAAAAAGCTGACTTTGCACTGAAATCTACAAAAACCATTGCTCTGGCTTTTTCCACCTCATTTTTGTGAGTTCATAGTGGTGAATTGTCAATAGGATGCACAGAACAATAGCATGGCCGTGAATGCAGCACCTATTGTAATGGGGCCTGCCATGGGGACTTTGTTAACACCGTGGAATGCCCCAGGGGACTCACATGGACAGGACAGACCAGAGAGCTGCATCGTTCATCCCCTTTGAACTGGAAATCTCCCTCCAGCTCTCCAAACAGGGGGCTTGAATCTACAATTTCAAAGGAGTTGGGACTCAGAAAGAAGAGTGTGGGATGGATAGAAGGGATAAAATCAGTTTATTTGGTTGAATCAGATGTGACTGGCTGAAGACTGAAAGGCTTTAATGTTCTATCATGAGTTCCCACGTGGGAGCTTCTGTTTTAGCTGGCTCAAGCAGAACTGGAGGAAGTGGGAATGAGGAAGATGGTGAGGAAAATAGCAGCATGTATGTGAAGGCAGTGAGACCTCGGCTGAGGAGTGTCGACCTGGCTGGAGAAGGAAGGTCGAGCAGCGTGGAGCAGCTGGTGAGACCTGCTCTGCGTGGAAGAGGACGATGGAGAGAAGGAAATCAAGATACAGAAGAAGAAAGGTTCACATTTGAACTCTCTGGTGGCAAAGAGAGAGCTAAACAAAGGCAAAGAAAGGTGGAAAAGTCACTTGGAGATGAAAGCAGTAGAGTTGAAAGTATTTTGGAGGTTGGAGAAACATCAAACAGCTCAGAGAGGCGGCACACCTGTCCTAAACCCCAGGGCACGGTCTTCACTCAGACGTCCAATTTAAACTCCCAGTCCTCCAGGAGTGCCATCCAAACTAGAACTACGCCCCGGCCAAGGCCACAGGCAGGAGACCTACACGCGCAATCCAGAGCTTCAGATCCATTCTGGACAGAGGTGAGATCTGGAGCAGAGTCTGAGAGATCATCACAAAACAGTTCAGGTCAAACACACATCCCACCTGG